>JADHKP010000105.1:0-17500 GCA_019925385.1 Raffaelea deltoideospora
TAGATAGAGAGATAGACACAGAGAGAGAGAGAGAGAGAGAGAGAGAGAGAGAGAGAGAGAGAGAGAGAGAGAGAGAGAGAGAGAGAGAGAGAGAGAGAGAGAGAGAGAGAAAGAGAGAAAGAGAGAGAAAGAGAGAGAACAAAAAAACTCTTATCTTACCTGGCACCCATGATCCCGTTGTCCCAACCGAAAAATCGCTCAATGACAACGTAAAGCAAAGCAGGCAGAGTCGAAAAGGCTGTGGTCAAAAAGTCAGCGGGACGCTTCCGTCTCCTTTCGTCAACCCTGTCCTTTATCCTTCGCTGTGGCACGGCTTCTGCAGTTACGTACGACCAAAAAACAACGCCACCGACGTCAGCGTGCCGTGCTCGCCCTCAAAGCGCTCCAGCAAAGGCACCAGCGCAAGCACGTTGGACACCATGTGGAAGAAGCCGAGGTGAATGAGCGGGAAGGTATTTGTTCGGTAGACTAGGCGGCAGAAAGAGAAGTGAGCAAAAAGAGCGAGGGAGACGAGACGAGAGCAGAGAAGACAAAAGCCAAAAGACGCCAGACAACAGAAGAAGCACCAGAAAGCAGTAGGAGAGACCAGAAAGCAAAGACAAAAGCCAAAAGGCGCGCCAGACAACAGAAGAAGCACCAGAAAGCAGTAGGAGAGATCAGAAAACAAAGACAAAAGCCAATACGTACGCGTCGCTATGCCCGTCTTGAGCGGAATCAGCGCGCCCCAGGCCTGCACATCCCAAAACGACTGCAGCCCGGCCAGGTAGACCAGCACGATCAGGCCCGCCACCAGACGAGTAAACAGCGGCAGCCGCGTCAGATACGACCGCGTCAACCGCGCGTTGAACATCGATGCTCCGGCCGCTCCGGTCGTGCTGCTCGACAGGCCTCGCGGCAGCCAGCGCCCGGCGGCCACGTTGCCCGGCCTCCGCTGCGGCGACGACAACGGCATCGCGCGTTGTCGATGGCGCTGCTGCGGTCGGCGTAGCTGTCGCTGTCGCTTGCTTTTTGGCGAGCGGGAGAGGATTGCAAAGAAGTCGAGGCGGAGGATTGCAAAGAACGTCGAGGCAGAGGATTGCAAAAAGAATGTCGAGGCGGTTCGGCCAAAGTTCTCGATGGAAAGACAGCGAATCTCTTTAAGGACAACGAGACTTTCTCGACAGCCCGATTGTCTTGCGAAGAAAGGCGAAAAAGCGAGAGAAAGGAATAAAGGGGTCGGAGCTTCTTTGGTATGTTGGGGAGCAGGAAAAAAAAAACTAAACAAGCATGATTAGAGCTGTCGTTTTTAGCTACAATCCTCTCAACAGCCTCTCTGCCGTGTCGCGTCCTCACCGTTGAGGAAAGACAAAAAAAAGCTGACGGGATAAAATGCACATCAACCGATCCACAACACGATTCGACAGCTGCAAAGTGCGAGATACTCGTGGTGGTAAAATGGGAACTTTTACTGCTGGTGAGGCGACCGTTGCAAAGACGATGCGCCAAATGCTAAAGAGTCCTAGTCTCTTTACGTCTCTATCTCCACTAATCATCTGCAGTGTGCCTATCGCCAGTGGAATAATACAGTGGGGATCGGCTTTTGAACCCGCTGCATTGCACCTGTAAATACTCGCACGAGTACTCCGTACTCCGTACAGCTTCTGGGGAACGACGGCAGCATAATGGAAAAATAAAAGAAACCAAAACAGCGCCACGACTTGACAACATAAAAGACAGAAAACCTCCACTACGACTGCTCAGTGTGTACGTATGTCATTTAATAAACTATTACCTATCCAACAAAATGAACTTCTGCTTATATGTGCTCACCACCGCCAGTAATACAGGAAGGACTAGGCAAACCTCTCTCCCTGTCATAAAAAAGGGAAACCAGACAACGGCGACCTCCAGCTTTAGGTATCGATGATGAGTTTGATAAATTTTTTTTTTAGTCTTTTTTTCTTTCTATTTCTGGCACAACAGAAGGCAGCGCCTTTCTTTCCTTCTCTAGGCCGCCGAGTTCTTCGCCATCGTATTCAAAGCACTGCCGTTCTTGAACCATTCGATCTGGCCCGCGTTGAAGGTATGTGCCAGCTTGATCTCAAACGGCTCCCCGGACTTGGGGTGCACCACCATGGTGATGGGCTTGCCCACAGCCAGTTCTGTGCACTTGATGTCGACCTAGAAGCAGTTAGCGGTTGAACAGCTGGGGGGGAAAGTGAGGGCAGTGAGGGAGGGAGGGAGGGAGGGAGGGAGGGAGGACATACCCGGTCATCCGGCTTGATCTTGTCGTAGTCGGCCGGGTCAATAAACGTCAGCGGCAGCATGCCCTGCTTCTTCAGGTTCGTCTCGTGGATACGGGCAAAGCTGCGGGTGATGATGGCCAGGCCGCCCAGGTGGCGCGGCTCCAGAGCAGCGTGCTCTCGCGACGAGCCCTCGCCGTAGTTCCAGTCGCCAATGACGACCCACTTGACGCCGTGCTTCTTGTAGTCGCGGGCGACGTCCGGCACGCCGCCGTACTCGCCGGTCAGCGCGTTGCGCACCTTGTTGGCCTCGCCGTTCTCGGCGTTGATGGCGCCGATCAGCATGTTGTTGGAGATGTTGTCCAGATGGCCGCGGTACTTGAGCCACGGGCCGGCCATGGAAATGTGGTCCGTCGTCGTCTTGCCCTGCGCCTTGATCAGAATCGGGCAGTCCAGCGCGTCCTTGCCGTCCCACGGCGCGAACGGCGACAGCACCTGCAGGCGGTCCGACGTCGGCGACACCTGCACCTGCACCTGCGACCGGTCCGCCGGCGGCGCCTGGTACGTGTCCTCGCCCGGGTCGTAGCCCTTCTCCGGCAGGCCGTTGGTCTGCGCCGGCGGCTGCAGCATGAACTCGTTGCCGTCCTTGTCCTTGAGCTTGTCCGTCAGCGGGTTGAAGTGCAGCGTGCCGGCAATCGTCAGCGCCACCACCATGTCCGGCGACGTCACAAACGCGTGCGTCGCCGGGTTGCCGTCGTTGCGGCCCGTAAAGTTGCGGTTGTACGACGACACAATGCTGTTCGCCTCGCCCTTCTTGACGTCCTTGCGGTCCCACTGGCCAATGCACGGGCCGCAGGCGTTGGCCAGCACCATGCCGCCAAACTCCTCAAACGTCTCCAGCTGCCCGTCGCGCGCAATCGTCGCCCGGATCTGCTCCGAGCCCGGCGTCACCGTGAAGATCGCCTTGGCCTTGAGCCCGTGGTCCATGGCGTCCTTGGCAATCGCCGCCGCCCGCGTCATGTCCTCGTATGACGAGTTGGTGCACGACCCAATCAGGCCCACCTTGACCTCTTCCGGCCAGTTGTTGGCCTTGACAGCCTCGCTGAACTTGGAGATCGGCGTCGCCAAGTCGGGCGTGAAGGGCCCGTTGATGTGCGGCTCCAGCTCCGACAGGTTGATCTCGATCAGCTGGTCGTACTCGGCACCTTCGTCTTCGCGCAGCTCCTTGGCATACACGCGCGCAAAGTCGCCAATGTCCTTCCGCTTCGTCGCCACGAGGTAGTCGTACATCCGGTCATTGAACGGGAACACAGACGTCGTCGCACCAATCTCGGCACTGTTTTCAACCCATGTTAGCTTTGTCTGCGTGCGCTATGGCTTCCCAGATGAAGATTTTTTTTTAACTCACCCCATGTTGGCAATGGTTGCCATGCCAGTGGCCGAAAAGGTGTTCACGCCAGGGCCGTGGTACTCAACAATGGCGCCAGTACCGCCCTTGACCGTCAGGATGCCGGCAACCTTCAGGATAATGTCTGTATGGCAGTCTTGTTAGATCCCATGCAATGGTCACGTGACACGGTCGCAGCAGCAGTGCGCGCTTTCAACTCTTTCAACTCACCCTTGGGAGACGTCCAGCCGGACATCTGGCCCGTCAGCTTGACACCAATGACCTTGGGGGCCTTCAGCTCCCACGGCAGGCCGGCCATGACGTCGACAGCATCAGCACCACCGACACCAATGGTGCACATGCCCAAACCACCAGCGTTGGGAGTGTGGGAGTCGGTGCCGATCAGCAGACCGCCGGGGAAGGCATAGTTCTCAAGGATGATCTGGTGGATGATGCCAGACCCCGGCTTCCAGAAGCCAATGTTGTACTTGGCGCAAGCCGTCGACAAGAAGTCGTAGACCTCCTTGTTGATGCTGATGGCACGAGCCAAATCCTGCGAGCCGCCGACCTGAGCCTCGATCAGATGGTCGCAGTGAACGGTGACGGGATTGGCCACCGAGGGCATGCCGGCAGACATGAACTGCATAATGGCCATCTGCGCGGTGGCGTCCTGGCACGCCACGCGGTCCGGCCGCAGCTTAAGGTAGGAGACGCCGCGCTCAATGTCCTGGCCATGCGGGTCGTCCAAGTGCGAGTACAGAATCTTCTCGGCATAAGCCAGCGGCCGGTTGAGCCGGGCCCTCACAATGGCCAGGTTCTCGGACATCTTCTTGTAGTTGATAAAGTTGTTCTCCTCCCAGTTGTTTTGCCGAACCTGGAAGCGGCACCGTTAGCACACTGGGAAAGCCAAAAAAAAAAAAAAAAAAAAAAAAAAAACTCTAGACTCAGAGCGCAACAAAGGCATACCTTGCGGTCCAGCGGGTTCTCCGAGACAGTGGCCATGGACCGGCGGAGCCCCAGGCCAGAGAGGGCAAAGCGGCTCCGGGCGGCCTGGCCCAGAAGCTGGCGAGATGCCAACATGGTGATGTGTGGTTCTTGGGGTGACGGGTGTTGATAAAGAAGAAAGAGGAGCAAAGAAATACCCGACGGGACGGGATTGCAAAAAAAAAAACTCTTGACTCGGTCAAGATCAATCAATCGGCACCTAGATGGCAGAGACCCAATTGACTGCGACTGTCTCAATTGTTAGCCAATGCCGTTCCATGTATATATATGATGGTTTTGCAGCTGTTAAATGTCCTGTGCCAAAAAAGTCCCTCGGGCAGTGGCGGCAAACCAGAACGAGCCAACGAGAGAGGGCGGGTAGATAAGCAAAAACAAAAACAAAAAGCACTGCAAGGATGGGGGAGATGGGAAGCATACAGAGAAACAAAGACGCGGCCGTGAGCAGCGGGAAAAGCCAGCAACCAAAGAGAAGAGAGAAAAAAGAAATCTCAAACCGCTGGTGATCTGGGGAGGAAAAAAAGGAAAAAAAGGGAAAGGGAGAACAAGTAGAAGGAGAGAGAAACTTGGGCGGGACAAAAGTGTTTTGTAGGTTTTGACGCTAAATAGCGCAGATAAACACCGCTCGGCTCGCCTTTGATGTTTTAGGGCAACATTTGGAGAAGGCAAAAACAGTTTACCACAGGCCTGGGGGGGGGGGGGGGGGGGCAAATTCCCCCCCTACCCAGTCCCCTCGGCTATGACGACAAGGCGGATGAGCGGACGAATCAGCGAGATTGGATTATGTAGCTGTCCTGGGGGTGGGCGGAGGGGTGGAATCCACTAAAAAACGCCGCCTTTCACGTCTGGCGCATTGTTACAGAGGATTGTTAGTTTAAGGAGTAAAATTACGAGAGACTACGGAGCAGAGGAGGCCCTCAGAATATCCATACTTTTTCACTGATACTATCGTATGGATTCTATCACATGATACCCACAACCAGTTTTCGTTTTCGCCATTCACGAGCTTTCCAGCGCAGGGAAAATTGATTGCAAAAAAACTTGTCTGTGACCACGGACCCCGTGTTTCCTCCAGCCGCAGGAATATAATAGGAATGTAATTGCTGCTTGGGGCAACCGGGACAGAAGGGAGGAAAAACCCTGGAGCGCACAAGTCATAGCGTGAGCCCACAGACACGTATATACTCGCAGTTAAAATTCACGGCCGAAAGCAGCCGCAGAAAACACCGGCGTAAGTTGGCCGAGATGGTAATTCGACCATGGCGATTCGCTGGAAGAAGCCCCAGCCCCAGCTGGTGGGGAGAGGTACGATGGTAAACTGAAGGGACCAAAAAAAAAAAAAAAAGCGACGGTCTTGCTCGGCTGGAGAACCCTACCGCATCCGAGAAAATGCCTCAGTAGGTGAATGCCGGGGAACCCAAACAAGGCCCAGAACCTACGAGTACAGTCGTACATCATATCACATCTTGAAAGACACATATGACGAGCCTACAAACTAAGAAATTACTCCGGAACGAAAATACCAGTAATACTGGCCATTGTCCAATCCTTGGGGCGGCACCGCTCCCTGGAATTCAATCTGCGATTTTTTTTTTCGGCTTAGCCAATTTGTACGGGTACCGCTGCCATTTAAAACAAACGGTGCGCTAGAAAGTTCTCTCCAGACCACACATAGTGTGCACTGCCTAAAACTTTCAGTTTTACAGTGGGGCTTACGAGTATTAAAGGGTATGAATCCTTTGTGGGCGGCGCTGGCGAGCTCGGGGGTGCCACGGCTTTCCGAGTAAATACGAACTCAGCGCCGCTCCAAAAACCGACTCAACCGAAAGCCCCGCCTCCCCGGGCCTGGCCCCGTTTTGCTGGACATCGTTTTGGGGTTTTGGCCGAGGGAACGGCATTATTTTTTTCTTTTCTTTTTTTTCAAGGCTCCAGACTGCTTCCGTACAGGCCTTGTGCGTTGTCCCTTATGGATGAGCGCTGTCGATCCGTAGAACACCAATTGCAAAGTAATACTCCGTACGGAGTACATGCAAGGTCTCCATATTAAAGGGAAAAAATTCCGACTCTGGCCAGTGCTACAGGCGTCTGAACGGTATTACAACTCGTAGTGGCAGCCCTCACCGCTTCGCGCTCTAAGCATGGATTACTCAGCTAGTTTTGCTATTGGTTTGGTGGGGGGCAATTAGTTTTGTTATCTGGATGGATCTTCTTATCGGGGTAAAAAAAAAAGTGACTGTCGTCAATAAAGCAACGACAATCAACACAACACTCTTACAGGAGGCTCACAAGTCACCATCACAATGGGGGTCATAAACAAGCGCACGTTGACAAAGACGCGGCGAAGGCAAAGGTGAGAAGCAGGATTCGAGGCCGCATTTTTGTTCTTTGGTTTTTTTCTCTCTGGCCCTGCGTTTCGCTGACCCTCGACATTTCTCAGAGACGTCGACCAGGTCAAGGCCGATTTGCTCTCACCCGCCCACCTTGCCCGCTACACCAGCACCAGGGCCGCCGAGGATCTGCCGGGCCTGGGGCGGCATTACTGCATTTCGTGCGCAAAGTGGTTCGAGACATCCGTGGCGCTCGAGGGCCACCGGCGCGGCAAGCCGCACAAGCGGCGGCTTAAGCAGCTGCAGGCCGACCCGTATACGCAAAAGGAGGCCGAAGCGGCTGTAGGTCTCCGGACCGATAACGGAACATCGAAACCAGTGCTGTCGTCAACGGCGATGGCAACGGAACCGACAACCACGAAGACGGCGGCGGCTGCGGCTACGGCTTTGCCTGCAGCAGCCGCGACGACGATGGCGGTGGACGATGTCTCCATGTCATGACGAGAAAAGCAAGAGGGCCACACCCCCCTCCATCCCCTATCGCCAATTGTCATTATACCGGAAGTTCTTGTAACGGTGATTCAGCAGCTAGGCAGTGCATTTCGGTTGTGCTGCGGCTAACAACAAAGATCGAGATGGGAACAGGGGGGGAGACGGCGGAATGCTTCAAGAGAAGGCCTATTGAGGCAAAAGAGAATCTGGTTGCCGGATTGGACCTTAAGGGTCCTCGTGCTCACTCGGTTTACTTTTTTTAAAGGACTGTCGGAAAGCTCGCTGGCTAAAATCTTTGGGATTCAATAGCACCCATCTTTAGTCTTGTCTACGAGTAAGACGAAAAGACGGATAGAAATGCCACAAAACCAGAGGGAAAATCGGCAGATCAGGGCCAGATCCGTGCACTTTCATACTTGCGGAGGGAGAGGACTACTCGAGCATGTTACACCATTGTATGTTTGGGGCAACAGCACTCTACCTAACACCATAATACCACTATTATATAGCGTATAGCATGCCGTATAGTCTCTGCTAAGCTACATTGGGCGCAGGCTCTTGTTTGTGCTGCGTTTTGTTGCCTTTCATATATTATGTATCACGCCTTTGCGTCATCTTGTTCGCTGTGTTGCCCACGTGAAAAAAAAAAAGAAAGAAACCGACGTCATCTGGCCTTTCTCAACTGCCGCAGGACTGCCTCTATGATACTCGAATGACTCCTGCAGCGTATAGCGATACTTGGAGTTGTCGTCTGTATCATCGGCTTTCCCAACTGTCCCACCTCCCCCAACCCGGGTTCACCGTGTCCGTTTCTCTCACCTCCGCAAGTCCGCACTTGGTCGGGAGCCATCTAGGCTCGGACGCAAAGAACTGCCTGTTTTACGTGTTAGCCAACAGTGCCATCCTCGAAATAGGGGTAATCTTCTTCTTCTTCTTCTTCTTCTTCTTCTTCCTCTTCTTCTTCTTCTTCTTCTTCTTCTTCAAAAAGGGGGCATATTTGCAAAAAAACAAATGAGAGTACGTACTGCTGCTTCGCCGCCGCCGTGCCCGCAGCTCGGCCGGGTCGCCGGGGTTCAGACCTGTTGTCCTCGCGAACAGATTCAGCACGTCTGTCAGCGACACAACGCCGGTGAGCCGGCCAGAAAGATGGGCACCGGGCAGGGCGGCTGCCGGTACAGAGCCGCTGCCGCTGCCGCTGCCGCTGCCAGAGATGGGCGACTGGGGGATGGAGCTGGTCAGGTTCGAGTCGGGAACGAGAACGATGGGCTCGCGCGGTGCCGACGAGGTTGTGCTGCCGTTGACAGTGCCGTTGACATCGCTGCCTGTTTGCGGAGCAGCCGCTGTGGTGGCCGCTGTGGTTGTGGCTGTGGCCGTGGCGGTGGAGGTGGAGGTGGCGGTGGCCGCGGGAGTGGCAGAGAAGGAGGTGTGCCGGCTGTGGCTAGATGACGACTGCAGAGGTAGTGGAGAAATGACGGCGGCACTGCTGCCACTGGACACGGACGACGCCGACGCAACAGGTGCCAGCAGAGGCGTCTGCGGAGCCGAGGGCGCCGGAGAGGCGGAGTCGACCACCCACATGCGGTGCGCTCGCGTTGCCACCAGCTTGGCCACCGTGTGCGCCAGCGTCGACTGCGGGTTCACGTAGAAGACAGGGTACGAATCCCGGCCCTCCTCGACGCCACGCTCCGACAGGATGACAGAGACAAAATGCATGCAGGACTGCTGCAGCAGCGGGAAGCTGGCCACCGAAGTCAGCAGCTCCACGTCTGTGGTCGAGATATTGCCCACCACATTGAGCCCGTTGTCCACCACAGCCACCGACGTCAAGCCTTCGCTGTTCATCAGCGTGAGAGCATCGGCAAGAGGCCGGTCCGCGCTGCCAAGAGCAAAACGAGGTTAGCAAGCGCCATCGGCAACGGCAAATGCGACGGGCAAACAAACAAACAAAAAAAAAAAAAAAAAAAAGGCCTTTCTTACTTGATGGCAATGATCTCCTGCGACCCAATGCGCAGATCACGCAAGGTGGACAGGTACAGGTGGTCGATCATGGGGAAGTTGATGCTCTCGTTCCAGAAAAACTCGAGCAGACGCAGCTGGCTGAGAATGCCGACAACCTCTTCCGAGGAGGAGGAGGACGACGAGCGGCTGGTCACCAGAATGCGGTGGACGCCGCTGCCGAACAGCTCGATGGCGCGATGCAGCGTGTTGGTCACGGGAATGGCAGAGATGGGCTCGCAGCGGCAGATGGGCTGGATGTCGCGGACGGGAATGGCGACTCGCTCGCGGGCGCGCTCGGCAATGCTGCGATACACGGTCACGTCCTCGGGCTCGGGCCGGGCCAGGCCAATGACCGCAAGCAGATAGGCATTGAGGTCGCTGTGGTCGAATGTGGCGACGGGCAAATGGTGGTCCGCCGAGCCTCTTCCTCCTGCTCGCAGAAGCACGACGCTGCCGGCTGCATGGCTCCGCAAAAGCAGCTTGGTGCAGTCCTCGACACTCGTGTCCAGGTCGGCCCATTTGACGTCGTCGTCGGGCGAGAGCAGCTCGCCCACGGCAATCTCGCGCCAGTCGCGGCCGGCATAGTAGGGATGCGGCTGCCGCTGCGGAGGCGGGTTGTTGACCAGCCCCTGGACCGCCTGATGTTGTGTAAACGACGACAGCCGGTGGGTGCGCGGCGACGGCGGTGCGTTCCGCAGATTCTCGACAAAGCTCTGACGGTGCGAGGCAGACGCATGGCGGCCGTTGCTGGAGCGAGACGGCGACCGCTCACACGGCGGCGCCTGGCCGGTAGGAGACAAGCTGTGGAGCGTCGGTGCTGCCGTAGAGGCGGGTATTGCAGCTCGGCTGGTTGCCGTTGTTGCCGTTGTTGCCGGGGCGGTTGCCGGGGTGGTGGCCGGGGCGGCCGCAGTCACCGGCGGCACTTGGCTGCTGGACGACCCCGATAGGTCCATGTTTTGCGTGTTTGCGTTGATCGTACCTGTGCTCCTGTATGTCTTTCCGGGGTCTTCCTCTGATCAACACACAATTCTATCGAATGTTTCGTTTTCGTTGCAGGCTTTTCCGTCGGGGGGCTTTGTTTCTTTGTTTTCCGTGTGTTTTTTTTTTTTGTCGCCTGCTAGCTGGCCTGGGGCAAAGCAGGTTTTCTTCGGCTCTCTTATAGCCTCCCAGTAAAACAGGATAGCAAGAAAAGATGTGCAGGAATAAAAAGCAGTCAATGGCAGTTTCGGGCGATGCTAATGGTGTGCAGTTCCCGTTCATGTATGATGGGCGAGCAGTGTTTCGCGATTGGAGAGGGGTGCTGAAAAATCTCCAGATGAGCATAAAGGGGAGCCCCCAAAAACATGACACCTCTTACGAGAAGGTAGCTCTCTGTGCTTCGTGTGGGCGTTATGGTGAGGCGACGTTTTAATCTGTGCAAGTATTATTACGACGCATTACGACGTACTCCGTGCTCGTACCACCATTAGGAAGCTTAAACACTGCCTGTGCCATTGGCCAGGACTCTACACCGCCCAGAGACATTTGATGTCAGCAGACCATTTTGCCCTTGCCTTGCACGGGCGTTAGGCTCTTTGGCTAGTCAGAGGCCTGGGCGCAAAAAAGCACCCCACTAACGACGTAGATCACCACAAGCACAAAGTGGGCAAGAGCAACCCCGCCACGCTGGCTATAAGGAAAATGTTACCAGAGGTCGAGTATGAAGCACGGATGTGATACATCATCGTTCACTTTTGCACATGTCAAATCACCGCCCGCTAGAAAACGGGACTTTGTAAAAGCAGTTAGAGCACGAGAACAGTATTGCAGGCGTACTCGTACAGCATACGAGTACAGCACTCGTAGGCTAATACTCGTAGTCACTTACAGTCTGGGGATTGGTTCAGTATGCGCACTGTATAAATAACTTTTCTTCCACGGCCTTCTACAGCGCTCTCAGTGTTAACGCCTCCATATATCGTACGTAGTTATTACGTCGTACTACTCGAGCCCTTTAACTTTTCATTCTTTGGCGGGGGCTGGTGCTGGCCTCCTTTACCTTCATTTTGCTTCGCAACTCGCTGTCTACGTCGTTCTTTGGGCGATTCCTTTTTAGAAAAGAGGAAGGTGCGATTGCACTGACAGACAGAACGCGTCGGTTGCGCTATAACCATACTCGTACTATTTTACCTGTACTCTTATACCGTAACGTCTCTACTATGGATACTTTTACTCGTATACAATAATAATACCCCGCGCGTAACCCATCGCGACTGCCCTTTGTTGACGCGAAAGAAAGACCACAGATCCACCCCCTGATTGGCAACGAGTGGTAATATTTACGCAAAAGGTCAAACGGCCAGATCGGGCAGGCTCGTCTTTGTTCTTTGCGACTGCTTGCGTCTATCGTTTGTCTTTCACGCTCCCTTGTTTGAAGTTTTGCCAGCTTCGTGCTTGTCGCTTCATTTATTTACACCGTACGGAGTTTAATACGTCGTATTATTGAATGGTTTGGCCGCCCCGCTCTTCGCACTACTTTTTTTAAGTGTCTCAAGCAATCTATTTTTTTTTTGGCCCTTGGGGGGGATTTTTTTTTTTTTTTTTCCAGCAGGCCTACGAGTATTTTTGTCGCCGCTTTTGTACTCTTTTTTGTCCTGTTTCGGGCATTTTCTTCGACTCTGCTTCTTCAACTCTGCTTTTTCTTGCTTCCAAAAGCAGCTCTTCAGCCCAGGCGGACAGCTCAACACGCCCAATAACTCTTTTGCTTGCGTGTTCTCGTGCCCCCCTTCCCTCGGAGACACTCCACAACTCAAACGCGGGGAGAAGGTTTACGAGTAACTTCACGATCAATATCGCGTCCGCACTTTTGTTTTTTTGTTTTTCTTTCCATTTTTCTGTCGTAACATTTTTTTTCGCCAAAGACGACCCTTCTAGACGACTCTCGGCAAACCGGTGTCTTCTTGTCGGCAGCCCATCTTCACTTTGCTTTTTGGGGGCTGCGGCGCCATCTTACCAGCCAAACATGTCTCTGCTTCCGCCAGAGATCGGCGCGGAGCTTTTGCAGCTTCTGCAGGCTCTCCAGTCGCCTGACAATAGCATCCGGTCTCAGGCCGAGGAACACCTGCAGAACAACTGGACGATTCCGCGACCCGAGGTGCTGTTGATGAGTCTTGTTGAACAAATCAGCAGCCCGTCGCCCAATTCGGTACGTGAGGCTCCTCTGGTTAAGCGCTTGTTCACATGCAGTCAACTGCTCGAGGCGATCTAGTCTCTCATTCGCGTCGCTCTCGTGGTTGTCGTGGTTTGGGAGTGGGGGGCGGGGGAGGAGGGGGGAGGGGGAGAAGACGAAGTTGCGACTCTACTTTGTTTTTGTTCGTTTTTGTTTTTTTGGGGGGTTTTTTTTCTAACATGATCCTGTTAGCTGCGCTCGTTTGCCGCCGTCATTTTCCGGAGAATCGCGTCGAAAACGAGAAAAAACGAAAAGGACGAAACTGTCGAGATTTTCTTCTCGCTGCCAGAAGAACAGGCGCAAGTCATCCGTCAGAAGCTTCTGGAGGCTCTGGCCGTCGAGGCCGATCGCAGCGTCAGAAACAAGATCAGCGATGCTGTGGCCGAGATCGCGCGGCAATATACGGACAATGGTTTGTGCTGCCGTCCTTCCATCCCGGCGATCTGCTGATTCCGCACTCCCCTCTGCACGTCTTGTCAACCGCATCTCGCCTCGCCCACTCTTCGTCTCTGTAGCAGCTAAACTAACCAGCCGTTCCTATGCAGCTAAAACCTGGCCTGAGCTTCTGCAGGTGCTGTTCCAGCTGAGCATAGCATCTGACGCCGGGAAGCGCGAAATCGCCTACCGCGTGTTTACGGCCACCCCAGGCGTCATCGAGCCTTCTCATGAACCCATGGTTTCGGAGGCGTTCAGCCGCGGTTTCAAAGATGACTCTGTGTCGGTATGTAGGCCCCAAGGTCTCACACATTCTGGACGACTTACTTGCAGCCATTCAAACTTGTCAAGATCGTTATGCGGACATGCACAGAGAACTGAACTGACGCTTTGTTTTTTTTTTTTTTTTTGTTTTTTTTTTCAATTTGTTTTGTAGGTTCGCATTGCTGCCATGGAAGCATTCGCTGCTTTTTTCAACAATCTCAGGAAGAGAAGCCAGCCCAAGTACTACGGACTTCTGCCGGAGGTTCTTAACATCTTGCCTCCGATCAAGGACTCCCACGACTCGGACGAGCTTAGCAATGCTCTCGTTGCGCTGATCGATTTGGCCGGCACATCGCCCAAAATGTTCCGTCCACTTTTCAATGTCTTGGTCAAATTCAGCATTTCTGTCATCCAGGACAAAGAGCTGAGCGATTTGTGCCGCCAGAATGCACTGGAACTCATGGCCACCTTTGCCGACTACACCCCGTCTATGTGCAAGAAAGATCCAGACTATACAAACGACATGATAACACAGTGTCTGAGTCTTATGACGGATCTTGGCGAGGACGATGATGATGCCGCCGAATGGCTAGCCGCTGATGATGTGCGTATCTGTCTCGGCTTTCTCTCCTCTGGGCCTTTCCTGGCTTTTTATCAACTAATTCTAACCTATCAAAAAAAAAAATAGCTTGACCAAGAAGAGAGCGACTTAAACCATGTTGCCGGCGAGCAGTGTATGGATCGCCTGGCCAACAAGCTTGGCGGCGCTGTCATCCTCCCCCCAACTTTCAGCTGGTTGCCGCGCATGATCAACTCGAACGCCTGGAAAGACCGGCATGCAGCTCTGATGGCCATCTCTGCCATCTCAGAGGGCTGTCGTGATTTGATGCTGAGCGAGGTGCAGCAGGTGTTGAATCTGGTTGTTCCGTCGCTGAAGGACCCCCACCCCCGTGTCCGCTGGGCTGGCTGTAATGCCCTGGGGCAGATGAGCTCCGATTTCGCGCCGACGATTCAACGAGAACACTACGACATTGTTCTCAAAACCTTGATTCCCGTTCTTGATTCGCCAGAGGCCCGTGTCAAGTCTCATGCTGCTGCCGCGCTGGTCAACTTTTGTGAGGAGGCTGAAAAGAGCGTGCTCGAGCCGTACTTGGATGACCTGCTTAGCCGTTTGTTCAACCTGTTGCAAAGCGACAAGCGCTACGTCCAAGAACAGGCTCTTTCCACCATTGCCACCATTGCCGACGCCGCCGAGCAGGCTTTTGGCAAGTATTACGACACCCTCATGCCTCTCCTGGTGAATGTCCTGCGCGGCCAGACCGAAAAGGAATACCGCCTTTTGCGCGCGAAGGCTATGGAGTGTGCCACCTTGATCGCCCTCGCGGTGGGTAAGGAACGTCTAGGCAACGATGCCATCGACCTTGTACGGCTGTTGGCAGACGTCCAAAACAGCATCACCGACTCAGACGATCCGCAGGCACAGTACCTCATGCATTCCTGGGGCCGCATGTGCCGTGTGATGGGTGTCGAGTTCCTGCCCTTCATGCACCATGTTATTCCGCCGCTGCTCGCCCTGGCCAGCGCCAAAGCCGACATTCAGCTGTTGGACGACGAGGAGCAAGCAGACCAGCTCCAGCAAGAAGACGGCTGGGAGCTGCTGCCCCTCAAGGGCAAAATGATTGGCATCAAGACGAGCAGCATGGACGATAAGCACATGGCCATTGAGCTTCTGGTCGTCTACGCCCAGGTGCTCGAGGAGAACTTTGCGCCATATGCTGCCGAGATCATGAAGGAGATTGCCATTCCAGGTCTTTCTTTCTTCTTCCACGACCCAGTGCGGTTTGTGTCGGCTCGGCTCGTCCCTCTGCTGCTGAACTCGTACAAGAAGGCCTACGGATCCGAGTCGAACGAGATGAACATGCTGTGGCTTGCCACGGTGGACAAGCTGCTTGAAGTTCTCTCGGCCGAGCCCGCCATCGACACCCTCGCAGAGATGTATCAATGCTTTTACGAGTCCGTCGAGGTGCTGGGCCGCGCGTGCCTTACCGTTGACCACATGAACAAGTTCATTGCAGCAGTGCAGTCGACGCTCGAAGACTATCGGGACCGGGTGGTGCAGCGCGAGGAGGAGAAGCAGAATGTGACGGCCGAGGACGCAGAAGACGAAGACGAAGATCTTTTGCTGGCGATGGAGGACGATCAGACGCTGCTGTCCGATATGAGCAAAGCCTTCCACGTGATCTTCAAGTACCACGGCTCGGATTTCCTGGGGCCGTGGGAAAAGCTGCTGTCGGCTTACGATAACTTTTTGAAATCACAGGACGCAAGCCAGCGGCAATGGGGCTTGTGCATCATGGACGACGTGCTCGAGTATTGCGGTGCAAATAGCATCCACTACGCAAACTACATCACGCAGCCGCTCCTCGACGGCTGCAAGGACCCAGCGCCAGCAATTCGGCAAGCTGCAGCGTACGGCATTGGTGTGGCCGCACACCGAGGAGGTGCGGCCTGGTCGCAGTTCCTGGCCGGTTGCGTGCCGTTCCTGTTCCAGGCGACCATGATCCCAGATGCACGCAATGAAGACAACGTGTATGCAACCGAGAATGCCTGCGCAGCCATTGCCAAGATTCTGCATTTCAACGCCGTCAACTTGGACAACATCGATGCGATCATAGCACAGTGGGTTGGCACGCTGCCGGTGGTCAACGACGAAGAAGCCGCACCTTATGCCTACGCATATCTTGCCGAGCTGATCGACAAGTAAGTATACATTGGCTAGGCGGCTGGACGCGTGGCAGGTCCTGGAACATGGGGAGAGCTTGATGACCCAAAAAAACAAACAAAAACAAGATGCTAACGGTCCACCAACAGACGTCACCCAGCTGTCATGTCGCAGGTTGACAAGGTGTTTACATACATTGCACAGGGACTGGCTGCGGATGTGCTCAAGGGCCAGGCCGCGACCCGTGTGGTTGCATCGACAAAGGCCTTGCTTGCAACATCTGGTGTGGACCCGCTGCCACTCCTGCAACAATTCCCGACGGAGTTGCAAGAGTCTGTCAAAACATACTTTGCATAGGAAGGCAATGGCACTTTGATGATGGACGGAATTGCAGGAGGGAGAAACAATGTGGCAATGATGATGTATAAACGATACAGCTAAGGCAGTGCAGGAAAGATTCACGCAAAGTGGGAAACCGGGCGGTTGGCGGTGCTGTGGAAAATCGGATTGAACCAGAGATTTATGAGTGATCCTTTGTCGGCGAGACGTTTGTGGAGAAGGGAGGGTTTTTCCTAGCAGTCTTGTTTTTTTTTTTTTTTCTTCAGTTTTCTTGTTGCCCCAGTGGGATTCAAGTTCAAGTAGCTTTTGCATAATGTTTTACTTTGGTGAATCTAGTGCAGCCAGATGTTCCCTATTGCTTTATAACGCAGAGCGGTGTTTTTGGTTCTCCATTTGATTTTAAAAGACTCGGTGAAATCAGATAAAATTTACTCCAACGACGTTCGTTCGGACACAGCACGAGAGTTTTGGATTCTGCTAATCAGCTTCGAGGACGTAAAGGAAGCATGCCACCGTGCACCTCTTTGAGAATTTGTTTACCTGGCAACTTTTCACAGAGCAGAAGTGCTGTAAAACTCACAGAGCAGCGAGAAAGCAAGCGACTTTTCGCGGCAAGTAAAATCCACGTGACCCAGTGTCTATCAAACTGCGCAAACTGTGGCTTCAAAATGATCACGTGTCCACATTCTACTCCGTACTATCGCCGTCGGGGTTTGACACACCAATTCGTGGCGAAACAATCCCGAACGAGTATGGAAACTTGGCGGTGTGCACTTCTTTACGGGTAGGGTCACCGTACGTTTTATTACATCGTACTGTCGTACTGTCTAATACGGAGTACACCTTACGAGTGCGGAGTGCGGAGTATTAATGCATCGTACGAGTAATGAACGAGTAAGGGAATAACTCGTAACTTTTCTTTACCCCTCTTTGGTGTTGATGAGTTGGCGCCAGCAAGCAAAACCCCAGCGGAAAGAGAGCTAACGAAAAGTGAGTAAGGGAAAATCCACCGCCAGTTTGATACGCTGCCAACCTTTGCGCCACCGGCTTTGATACGCCACCGCCAACCTTTTCCTGCGGGAAAACGACAAAAGATTTTTGATG
>JADHKP010000105.1:22500-27930 GCA_019925385.1 Raffaelea deltoideospora
GTCCGTTCTGGAGTATGATGCGTCTGACCTCCTGGGGAGCTCGCTGTCGTCGATCTGCCATCCTTCCGACATTGTGCCTGTGACGCGCGAGATGCGAGACACGCAGGCGGGCCAACCGATCAATTTTGTCTTCCGCGTGCGCCGAAAGCGCAGCGGTTACACCTGGTTCGAGAGCCACGGTTCTTTGCTTGTCGAGCAGGGCAAGGGCCGCAAGTGCATTGTTCTCGTGGGCCGGCTGCGGCCCATCTATGCGCTCCGACGCTGCGACGTTGAGATCAATGGCGGCTTTGGCGACAGCGAATTGTGGACAAAGCTGTCGACGTCTGGCATGGTGTTGCATGTGTCGTCCAACTCGCGCTCGCTGCTGGATCTGCAGCCGGACTCGCTTATTGGCACAAGCATGCAGGATCTCATGCGCAAGGAGTCTCGTGCCGGATTCAACCGATCTCTGGAAAAGGTTCGGCGGGGTGAATTTGCGCGCTGTGAGCACGAAGTGCAGCATCGCCGCGGCCAGGTTTTGAGAGCGTCGACGGTTTTGTATCCGGGAGATGCCGACAAGGGACAAAAGCCGACGTTTGTGCTAGGCCAGACGCAGCTCTTTAAGCCGTCGTCAAGACACAGCCAGTCGCTATCGGCGGCCAGCGCAGCATCCGTGTCGGCGGCAGCTTACGCCGGGGCAGGGGCGGGATGGGGGTCTAAAGGAGGAGGAGACGGCAGCGCTTTGAGGACAGCGGGCGCAGCCTTCATCAAGCAAGAGGGCAGTCTTGGCGGAGGAGGAGGGCCAATGGCAGAGGGGCGAATAGCGGACGCAAACTGGCAGACAGGAGGCTTTGTGTCGGCGGCGGGTGGAGGGTCGGTGCCGCTCGGGTCGCAAGACGCAGCGCTTGCGGCAAACGACAACATGTTTGACGAGCTCAAGACGACGCGGTGCACCAGCTGGCAGTATGAGCTGCGGCAGATGGAGCGATCGAATCGAGGGTTGGCGGAGGAGCTTGGCCAGCTGCTGGCCAACCGCAAAAAGCGAAAGCGGCGCAAGGGCGTTGGCGACGTGCCGCGCGACTGTGTCAACTGCCATACGCGCAACACACCCGAATGGCGACGCGGACCGAGCGGGCAACGCGATCTGTGCAACAGCTGTGGCCTGCGGTGGGCCAAGCAAGTGGGACGCGTGTCGCCGCGAAACTCGTCGCGTGGAGGCGGGACGGCCAACGCGACGTCCGCCACGGGTGCCGATGCCCTCAGCAAGAAGTCGACGTCGTCAAAGCACTCGTCGCTCCACCGAGAAATCACGGAAGTGATCACGGGAGGCTCAAACATGAACAGCTTGGGCAGTGGAGCGGCCAACAATGCCTCGTCTACAGCGCCAACGGCACAGGCGGACGGCAAGGGTCGGCCGCAGCGATATGACAGCTCAGTCGACACGGGACAGCGTGGTGTCTTGAACGCGGATATCGAAATGAAGACGGTCAAAGAGGAAGAAGAAGAATAGCACATGATTGTGTTTTTCTTGCTTCTCGTCACGGGGACCGGGGTTGCAAGCACTTAAATACGAGATTGTTTGGCCAATTTTTTTTCCTTTTTTTTTCAACCAGTCTTATATTTGTCTTAACAATTTTTTTCCCTTTTTCCCTTTTTCCCTTTTTTTTCACCCATCGTCTTCTCTTTCCTTTTACGATACCCATTAAGGAACCTGGGTGTTTTTAGGTGTACACGGTGAGAATGATCTTGGCAGTTAACGATACACGATATATTTGGTCTTTTGTTTCTTGTCTTTTTGAGTTTTTTTTTGTTTTTGTTTTTGTTTTTTGTTTTGTGTTTTCAAGCCTCCAAGGAACACGATAGAGGAGGGCATTTTGCTATAGAGATTTGGTTTTATTTGGTTCATGCACATAAGAAGCAGCCAAACGCAATACGAAACGAATGTTGAGCTTAGTACAAGAGAGTGCAAATTTGGTTGTTTTTGACCAGGATATCAACATTACACAACAAAACTCTGTACTGACTGGTCTGGCTGCCAGCCCACCACGCCTTTCCAACGAATGGGCAAAAAGGGATTTCGATCGGCCAAACAAAGCACCAATTCCAATAACGACGCCAATTCTTTCGAGTGAGCCAAGCTCTCCCGTTTGCTGTATATCTATTTCATAATCAGTCTCTCGCATTCTTCAGTCTCGGTTGCGCATCCCGTCCTCAGTCTCGGTTGTGCATCCCCTTTTCAGTCTCGGTTGTGCTCGCCGTTCTCCTTCTCTCCTTTGCGTGCTGGCACAAGACGTGCCCCAAACTTGACACCGACCTTTTCCACCGCCACTCCTCTTCCTATGCCGCCTCCGGATCGTTTGCGTTTCTGGGCTGGCCGGCCGCCACGCCCGTGCTGGCGTGGCTGGCGACGGCCAGCTGTGGCGACTGGCCCTTGCTCGCGTCGGCGGCGTTGTCGTCGTATTCCCAGAACTTGCGGCTGGCGCGGCTGGCGTGGCCGCCGGCGGCGGTCTTGCGGCTGCGCTCGAGAGAGCTCTGGAGGTCGAAGGGGTCGAGGACGGTGAGGAACCAGGGGCGGGTGTCCTTGTAGCCGGGGCCGGTGGTCTCGACGACGTCGACGGGGCCGGCGGACGCAGCCGAGGCGGCCGTGGTGGCAGCCGCGTCGTCTTCGGAGCCGTCGCGGCCGCGCAGGCTGAGGTAGGTCTTTGTGGAGGCGGGCAGGTAGTGGCGGGGGTGGCGGGCGTTGATGAGGAGGGTGTTTGCGCACATGAGGCTGGCCTCGAAGACGTAGAAGAACCACTCGTAGCGCAGGATCGGGCTGAGCGAGTTGGGGTCGGTGGCGCTGGTGACGTGCAGGTCGGCGACGGTAAAGTACTCGACGACGCGGTAGACGGTGCGCACGAGCAGCAGCGCGGCGCTGGCATAGAGCGTGGCCAGGGAGGCGGACACGCGGCGGTAGCCGACGGCGGCGTCGGACCCGGACCCGGACCCGGACCCGGACCCGGACCCGGACCCGGACCCGGACCCGGCTCCGGACCTGGCCCCGGACTCGGCCCCGGACCCGGACCTGGACCCGGACGCAGCCGCCACCGCCGGCTTCAGCACGCGCCGGCAGCGCAGGTGGAAGACGGCGGCCAGCAGCACAAAGAGCGCCACGATGACGACCTGCAGCAGCAGCGCCGTCTTGAGCAGGGCGCGGCCCGTCTCCTGCTTGCTGGAGGGCAGCGACGAGTTGGCCGTGTAGGCGGCGCCGTTGGCGTTAAGCGCCTCGACCACAGCCGACAGGGCGCCAAACGTCGTCAGCACGCGGCCCGGGTGCAGCGGCGACAGCTGCGGCACATAGTACAGCACACGGCCCAGCACATGGTAGTTGGCCAGCTCGTACAGCGGCGGCGCCGCATAGACCAGGCAGATGGTGGCAATGTAGAGGTCCAGGTTGCCCATCTGGCCAAACGCCGCAATGGCCCGCAGCACAAAGCCGCCGACAAACAAGACGTTGGCAAACACGTACAGGCCCGTCAGCCGCCAGCTGCGGTAGTGGCCGCACTGCCACGCGTGCACGCCCGTCGACGCCGCAAAGGCAATGGCAAAGAAAATCGCCGCTCCCTTGTTGGGCGCGTAGAAGTAGATGCTGCCGGGGACTGGTGGGGCGGTTAGAGATGGAGAGGCAACAGAGCTTGGGGACAGCCGGCAGCAAGTTGAAGTGAGAAACAACAAGCATGGCAGCAAAGAAAGCAAAGAAAGCAAATGCATTGTTTCTTACCGTATTTGCCGTCCTCCATGATGGGCAATTGACAAGGTCACGAAGCCGGGGACCGGTTAAGCAAAAGCAAAAAATAGCGCAGGTTTAGAGGAAGAGAGACAAAAGAAGTCCAAGGCTGTCTTCAGGCACTCGCAGTACACAAACGTGATGTATCGAGACAGTGGGAAAGACGAGGAATTTTTGTTGTGATGCCATGGCTGTGAATGAGGAGGAACGGGGGAGAGCCCGAGGGCGCCATATTTATATACTCGTTTGTTTTCAATTCAATTTCCTTTCTTATTTTTGCGTCGGTCTCCGAAAAAGACATATATGCAGCGCCGTATCATTGCTCTGGCATTGAAAGGCAGCTTTCTCGTCGTTTTTCGTAATTTCCAACAGGGCTCAGCCCAGCAGCCTTGGAGATGGAGGGACCTTTGGGGCCCTGGCTGGCCAATCGCATTGCCGCATCAAATACGAAAGCGTAGCAGAGCGCTGCGTTTTCCCCTTTTGGGACAGCGCGCCTTGTCTCCACCAGTCCCGAATGCTTACTCGTCGTACAAGAGACTGTTGCAACAGCCACCGTGTTTGAGATCACCCGCCGATCTGCCAGCCTGATTTTTGCGTGGCGCGGCTCGTCGGTGCTATTGTTCATTTCGTATTTCGTATTCCCCGCCTGCTATTGCTCCGTCTTATTGTCTTGCAATCCTACAAAGTACTCCGTACTCGTAGTAATACAGGCTGAGCTGCCATGCGAAAAAGTGGAGCCGCCCAAGCTTTCCTCATGTGACCTATGGCCGTGATGACCGAAAGATGAACTCTGACGAAAGCTGCTGCGTACGCCTACACGCCGTGCTTCCTGCTCGTTCTGACAGGCAGCCGATTCTGTGCTTTACACAGAATCACGTGATGTATAGTATTTTGCAGGGTCACCAAGTCGGGTTCAGCCTAAACCTCATCTACGATGGATGCATTGCAAAGTGCTTTGCTGGCTGGCACTGTCCCACCACTGCTGTCTGGCGCATAGAAAGATGCCCCAGTGCGACTTTTTTGGCAGTGCTTTTCACTGCAAGCCTCGCTTCAGAGTCCTCTCAACCAAACAGTTTAGTGTCTTGTCTTCGTCTTTGGCCAGCTTTTGTGTGCAAAAGCCGGAAGCCGCCTATCACAGAACCGACATATTGCGGTATTTTGGGAAGGGGGGTTTGGCAAAGCAGGGCGAGACGGAGAGCAAAGAGTTCGGGAACGGTTCCAAACAGAAGAGTAGGCGATAATACTAGTGCGGCGTTTTGTTTCTCCGCAAAACCCCATACGGAGACGACCGGACGAGTTGAAACGGATGGGCACAGAGTAAACAAAAGGTCATACGAGATCTGCAAGGTACGAGTAATACGAGTACATTGCGTTGTGCACGCGGCCTGATTTTTTGTTCGGCGGGAGGAGGGGGGGGGGGGGGGGGGGGGGGGGGGGGGGGGGGGGGGGGGGGGGGGGTGGGTGGGGGGGGGGGGGGGGGGGGGGGGGGGGGGGGGGGGGGGGGGGGGGGGGGGGGGGGGGGGGGGTGGGGGGGGGGGGGGGGGGGGGGGGGGGGGGGGCGGGGGGGGGGGGGTGGGGGGGTGGGGGGGGGGGGGGGGGGGGGGGGGGGGGGGGGGGGGCAGAAGACGAAGTTGCGACTCTACTTTGTTTTTGTTCGTTTTTGTTTTTTTGGGGGGTTTTTTTTC
>JADHKP010000107.1:0-22383 GCA_019925385.1 Raffaelea deltoideospora
TCCATGCAAAGTACGTGTTCTCGTAGAGCATTGAGGTGGTATTTGTAAAAAAAACCCTCATATTTTCATCATTTCTGTATCCATATTACATATCAGCGGCAAAATCTTACCGGGGGGGGGGGGGGGCCCGCCCCCCCCCCCCCCCCCCCTGGGATCACTTGTCGTACGAAGCCACTGTGTGTGGTGAAGCCATATACCATACTCGCATGTACCGAGTGTGTTCTTACAACGAACATCTGGAATTCGATTGGCAGGCGGTACGGAGTCCGGAGTAAAGCTCTGTGGTCCGTTTGAAAGACACCCTTACTCGTACTCCGTATATTCGAAGAAAAGGGCTCGTGCCATTTTACCATGTGCCTGTTTCAAAAGTTGACATCCCAGTGCTATCGTAATGTACGGAGTACGGGTGATAGTTTGTAGTCTGTACTCGTATGGAGTATTATTGCTTCAAAATTACCTTAATGGCGACTTTTCCCTTTAACTTTTGAGCTGCATTTTGGCTTGCCCCTGCCTTAGCGGCTTTTATCGTCGCGCCTGCCATATACGGAGGCACAAAACTCCGTGAATGCTCCTACCGAGTACGAGTACGAGTACGTCGTACGTCGTACGTCGTATCCATACTCGTACAGTGGTTTAGCTCGGGAGACATATTTGGGGCTTCGGACCCCTTTCCTTTTGCCCCCTTTGCCTCGTGGTCTTTGCCATCCAGGTGCAATGCTTGACCTTTTGGGTGTTTCTCAACCAGCCCCCAAGCACCCCGAGCCCTATCTCCCAGCCATGCTCTAAGTCCCCAATGAAACTTTGCACCGGACTCTGACACTGGTTTTGCCTTTGCACCAATACGCTAAGCCTGTCGTAGCTCCCTTTCCGCTGCGACTGGTCTACTGGCAGCTTCTAGTCGTTTTTGTGGGTCCACGAGAAAGGGGAAAGCGCAAATTTGGTTAGGGCGTTCCAGCTTAGCTGCATCGCTCCTTCTTAGTGCAGCTGTTGGTTATCTTACGACATACGGAGAACGACAGGAGTGCGTCGTACGGAATTACGACAGCGCACGGGCACACCATACGAGTAGGAGTAGATCATTCTCGCCCTTGCTTGTTGTCCAGCGTGTAAGGTCCAGCGTGTACGGAGTAAGGCACTCTGAAGATGAGTCTTTCTGTGCGAAACATTATCATCTCTTAAACACTTCTTCGTAACTGCTTTACCTGGCCACTCAACGAGAATTATTGGGCATAGGACGTAGAAAATCACTGGTTTGCGTACCTTTGCTCGTACAGAATATTAAGGTCACCAATGCCATTGCCTTGTTCAATTTCTATCCATACTCGTACGAGTATCCATACCATATATTGCGGCCGGCCAATATTCCGGTATCTGTATAAGGATAGCTCGACTACCAGTAATACCAAGTTTGAATGTTATGGAGTACTGACGGTGGGTTCCATTATTGTAACCCCATCCGCTTGCATGGCAACTATTGTCAAGAAACTGTGAATAGGAGAAAGCAGCCGTAGTTGTCGTTCCCTTCTCCTGTTGCGGGCTAACTAGGCCACCAATCTTCTGCCGCCATTATTTCTGCTCTCACTTCTACCAAGAATTTTCTTTTTTCCTCACCATCCTCACGTCCTCAAGTTTCGTACTTTGTACGACGTACAGCCACCGCCTTTTCGGCTTCATGATTTCGGGGTTTCTTTTTCTTGCTCCCGTGTAACTATTGCTGATCTTTACTGTGCTTCTTCTACTTTCAGCCATTTCTTGATTATCTTTCTTTCCCCAGCCCACCTACCGAACGAGGTGAAGATCATCGGCGCTCCAGGGTTATCCACCCTTTTTTTTCCCGCCAGATCGCAATCGAAAAGGGGCGTCATTGTGGTTTCCTTGCTACTTGCGGGTAACAAAAAATACATCGTACAGTATTACGACGTATCTTACATGGAGACCGGTAAGTTTCTAGACTTGATTGAGTTTGCAATATCCCAAATCAGATTTTTTTGAGGCAGAGATAGCACAAAGAATACCACAAAAAAGGCACAAAAATGTTAGAACGCACACCGAGAGAGAGAGCGAGAGCGAGCCGAACAGGAAGAGAGAAAGATACAAAAGACGGTGGAGCAAAAGATGCGATTTTGCATCCCACTGCAATGCGCCAACCAGACAGACCGCCTGGAAAGTGTCAATTTCCATCGGCCTCCACTCTTCTTGTCCTACGAGTACAGTCTTGTCCTACGGCAACGCGAATGAAAAATCAGCCTCTGGATCGGCCGAAAAAGAATAGTTCCGTGTTGTGCGAGTGCAACAGGGGTTTCTTGTTGGAGAGCATCTACGAGGTCAAAACAACGCAACGTATGCCACAAATAAGAGCCAGAGCACGGCAGTCAGGGGCAGCGAAAGGATAATAGACACAGAAGACCAAGGAAGGACGAAGATCGTCGAGCAAGATAAAAGTTAGAGAAAAGACGGGCGATTGCGGCATCGACAATTGATGAGACTTAGGATGCTCTGATCATGTTCTTGGGTGGACGCACTCGACAACTCCCAGGTTCCGACAACTACCCGTGCAATTATCTCAAACACCCAGCAAACAGCACAAAAGTCGATCTCACCGTTTCCGCGCAAGCGACGTATTGCTCGCACTGTCACCGATGCACTTTAGTCACTTCGTCGCTCGCTCTCTCGCTCTCTCTCGCTCCCTCTATCTGTGATTGCAAGTTGCATTGGATCACCTATCTGCGGGTTCCCAGCCGTGTCTATCTACTTAGCAAAGATCTCCATTATCTAGCCCTCCTCCACCTTTCCCTTACTTTCTCGCCGACCAGCCCCAGCCCCTCTGTCTCGGTCCTTTTGAAGTCTGTGTTTCCTACAAAGTCCACTCATTTTCTCTTTATGTGTATGGCCTGTTTGCCTTTCTTGCCTTCCTAGCTATCATCTACCTTATCACACACACACACAATTATCGTTCTCTCTCTCTGCGCGTGCGTGTATTTGAGTGCGCATATGCCGTATGTCAAGGCTTCTCGTCATCTCATGTCAATTTGTCATTTATTGAATTGGCTTTTCCCTTAAGTGGCAGTTCACGCATCGCATCTTATTTTACCTTTGCCTTTTCTTCGGTGTTTCAGCTCTCAGCGCTTTTCTGTCTTTTGGTAAATAGCCACTAATCTGACCCAACGCAGCCTGCCGCTTTTTGCCTCCGCTTTTCTTCTCCACTTCTGCCAAACAGATCAGAATAGAAAAAAAAATCGAATACTAGGACACTCGCAGAACGAAAAAGGAAGATCGCACACAACGCACACGGCGTCTTTGGTTTAATTTTTCTCGGAAAGAGGATTTGAGGGGGCTGGCCCACTGAATGCGCGCTTGATTTTCTTTCGCTGCCGTCATATGTTCCTTGTCATCCTAGGACAAATACGCCTCCCCATTTCCTATTGACCTGGAGGAAACCCTCGTCCTCTTTTCCCCTGCTTTCTCGATTGCTATCTTTCATTTTCCTTTCATTTTCATTTTTAAAGCTGGCCGTCATCTCCGAGCTGTAAGCCACCGCCCCTCTGCAAGAGCGCCGCGGTACGTCGTGAAACCTTTGGCCCATCGTTGGCCATGATTTAGGACTAAGAACAGCTGCTGAATGCCTCCGAACACCTCTACTACGAAAAGAGAAGGTAACCTAGCAGCAAGTTCGCACTCGCTCCCCTGCTCAAAGAAACAAACCAGCCGGCACAAATCACGCACAACAGGCAACTTTAACAGAAATTACGAGATTAGCGCAATCAACAATTCCAGCCGTAACACACACGGCTGGTTGGCTGAAAAGAATTTAGTGTCCCGTCCACCCCCTCCCCTGCACACCACGGGGAGGCAAGTCTAGTCCGGAAAGCCGCTTTTCTGTGGGACACATCTCAGACGACACAATGGCATATTCAGGTTCTGATTCCAATATGTCTCGACCTGCCTCTCGCACTTCTGGCATATTCTCTCAACAAAAAAACCGGTCGCGAGCCCAGAGTTTTTCCAGTGATCGGCCTTCCACCATCGGTCACAGTATGATGTCGCCGCCTTTGTCCGTTTCACCGGAGGCCGCCTTCATTGCTGCCTCGGCCGCCTCCCAGATTGTCACCAACGACCACGATAGCCATGCTAACACCTGGTACGATCAGCATGGCATTGAACCGTCTGGCGAGACTGCTCTGGTGTCTGTTGCTGCACTCCAGCTTGTCAACAACTTTCTCGACCAACTGCTCTTCAATTTTCTATTATTGGCTCGCTCCACTGCGCTCACTGCTTTGCGGCCTGCCGTGACCGAAGTTCTTAAGCCTAAACTCGCAAAAGATGCAATCAACCAAGCCGACGAGGAATTAAGAGAATATCTCGGTGGCGGCGACGACGACGACATGCTCCAATTCCAGCAGACATCGTCTCCACAAGACTGGGACCTTGAGCTCGTCTGGAAGCGTACTCGCCTTCGCTGTATGGTTTATTCATCACTCGGCGACATGGAAGAAGAGGACGAGGACTTTTACATGGAGCAAGAGCATTTGGATGGAGGTGACGAATCGCTTGGCGAGACTGTGTCTCCTGCAGTGGCCATTTTTTTGACTTCTATTCTCGAGTTCATGGGCGAGCAGGCCCTGGTGTCCGCTGGTCAAGCTGCCCACCAACGAATGCGCTTCATCTACGATCGAGAGCGCAAGGGTGCAACCGCCAAGGATGGACCGGCCCCTGTGGCTGATCGCATCACTGTGGAAGAGGTCGACATGGAGCGTGTTGCTTTTGACCGTACAATCGGCCGGCTTTGGCGCGCGTGGAAGAAGAGAATTCGGTCGCCTGTGGCTGATGTCCATTCATTCAATGTTCATCGATCTTCGTCTCTAGACTTCAGCCAACACGGCATCCAAGCCCACGAACCAAACCAAAGTGTTGCGGACGGCGCTGCTGTCCCAGAAACCGTTGCCGAAACTGGAGAGTCCACCCCCACTCCTACTGCCGAACTCGAGAACAGCAATAGGGAACAGGAACACGCTGTCACAGCTGCCGAACATAGCGAAGAGGAATGGCTCAACGTTGCTGCCAGTGTACCCTTGCCAGAAACGGATGGGGATATAGCGGATATTCTTATTCCAGGATTCGCTAATTATAGCGACGACGAAGAGTATGACCATGTCAGCGGCAGCAAGAAAAACAAAGGAAGTCAAGGAGCGGGCGACGCGCGGCGTCCAAAGAGCCTTTTGATATTCCCCTACTCTTCGTCGATTACGGCGGGCCTGCCAACACCCACATTATCCGAACCACACACTCCAGAATTGCCGCCTTCGCGGAAACGAGCCAACTCGCTGCCGACTCCTTTCACATCGCCGACCACCCCACTTAACACCATCCCAGTAACGAGTCGTGTAACGGCTTTTGACGATACGGCAACATTTGAAGACGAGGAAAACGTCGACAGTGAGCGGGTAGTGGCTACGGCAAACAAAATTGGTAAAGATCCTGCAGACAGCCAATCATCTGATGCAACAATCGCTTTAGAGAAAAATGGGCGGCCAGCTGCTCCGATTCACATGGCTGCCATTGGCGCAGCTTTTCCCTCACCTACCGGCCGACCGGTTTCTGTGTCGCCTTCATTGGTGGTCGAATCTCACACCGTCGACGAAATTATCGAAGATGAAATTGACGAATTTGCTGAAGAGCCAGAGATCCTGACTTCCTCTCGCGTTTCTATTTCTGGCCGCAGCAGTTCACCTACGGTTTCCGAGCACAGTCGACCCATATCGATTACCCCGGGCCAGGCTCCTCGGTCACCAAGTGTGCACTCACCTCGAGTCATCGAAGTGTCCGGTCCTCGCAGCCCGGTTTCTCGTTCAAGGGGCAGTTCCGTGGACGCTCAGGAATTCACGCCCATGTCCCCTCGCGCTAGCAATATTTCACGTGCTAGTAGCATTTCCACGACAGCCATTGTGGAGGAGGGCCGCCGGTCTAACGATTACGGCTCGGGACCAAGGTCTTCTTATACAGCAGGCAAGATGACTCGGGTTTACACCAGCGAGTCCATATCTGAAGCTGAGGAAATCTCGCCACTGCCCTCCGAGGTGCGAACTCAAAAAGCTGCCAAATCAGATGCATCACCTGCTGTAGCCATCTCCTCTCGGTCAATGGATGGTTTTGAGGTCAGACAGCCAAATGTTCAGGCGTCGCAAGCCGTGTCTGGTTCAGTTTCCCGTCATGCGACTTCGCCGTCGTCCTCTATTCGCTCTCCGCAACATGTGCTATCTACGCCAGCGCTACCGAATGGTGTGCTAGGAACCAAGGTTACTATCCTCAGTTCATCTCGTTCCTCTGGCACTTTTGATATGGAGTCTAAGCCTGGAGTTCCGGCGAAGACATTGCGAGATGTAGACCAGACCGCAAAGGCTTTCCCGCCTGAGCGAAGCGCACGGCGCATAGCTAGCTCAGGCAGTCCTGTTACCACAAAGGTCAGCGCGATTGCTGTTGCAAGTACTGCTATTGCTTCCTCCCAAAGTTCAAGCCTGCCGACAGAAACTCCGCCATCACCAGCTCGCGGTGTTGGGAGAAGCTCGCCAAATGCAAGCCAGGAGCAAAAGGCTCGTGCTGAGGCGCGAGCTGTGGCGCAAGCACGGGCTTTGGCACAAGCACAAGCGATGGCCGAGGCACAGGCTCACGAAAATGCTTTGGCACAGGCACAGGCACAGGCACAGGCACAGGCACAGGCACAAGCACAAGCACAAGCACAAGCACAAGCACAAGCACAAGCACAAGCACAAGCACAGGCACAGGCACAAGCTTACGCCGACGCTGTCACTACCACTCGGCAACAAAGTCACACGTCGGCCTCGTCAACATCGTCAGGTGCTAGCAAACTGAAACCTAAGCGAACCTCCGAAGAGAGCACGACCATTCGACCTGAAGACGTGGCACGAAATTTTGAGGAACTGATACATAGTGATCAGACTATCCAATACACCTTGACTCCAGAGAGCATGCGGGATATTGACGTAAGTAAAAAAAAAAAAAAGAAAAAGAAAAAAAAAACCCCTCTAAGCTTTGTCACCTTCATTTTTACCCCCTGTCGTGTGATAACGTGCCTGCTAATCTCCCTGCTTGTATACAGTCATCACGTTCTATTCACGAGACAAGCTCGATTGTAGCAAGAAGTCGAAAGAGCGAAGACGCCCGGCAAAACGAGGACAGGTCGCGGTCGTCATCGATAAACAATCGCCAAGGCGAAGTCAGGCAGACGCCTTCGGTATCCCGAACGGGCACATATGACATCCGCTCAAACGACATGCAAGCAAATGGGAAGCTGAACGGTCCAGTGCCACGATCTGCGAGCGGCACGCTCTCGTCGATTCCGTCCAATCCGCGCAGCAACATTCAGGCACGAGATGCCCGGGTACCACGGGAGTCTCTGGCTGACTTTGCAGAGTTCATTCGCGGTACCGGGCCGCCGGAAGATTCCGGTGTCCGGCAACCGGCTCTACGCACATCGACGTCGGCAAGTGGGACAGTGGCCAACGGCATCCGCAGCGCAAGTAGTCCAGTTCCACTATCAAAGATAAGTGTCGATTCCAGCAGGGGATCCACCTTGAGCGGTCGCCAGCGACTACAGGCCCGCGAGGCCACGGTTGACTACAAAGACGACAATTCGGACTTGATCGATTTCATTCGGCGGGGTCCACCTTCGTCTCGAGGAAACCCTCGAATTCCCCGCACCGTGGCGCCATTCCGTACCACGATGGACTCGGACCAGATGATGGGGGCGGTTGGGGGCCGGGCGGTCGACGCGACTTTACCGACTCTACGTTACAGTGCCGCATCAACAAGTGTTACGGAAAGCTCGATGGGCTCTTCCACCGGGTTGCTTCGTCAAGACAAAGCATCTCGAGTGGTGGGTGGTGGTGGTGGTAGCAAGAAGCACTCCAACATGTTTGATGAGGCTGACATGATGCCCAAACGAAAAACACGAGGTGCCCGGGATCCTTATGCGCTAGATCTTAGTGACGAGGATGAGGACGCGTACGATGCGCCACGCAGTAGAGGCGGCGTGAATGGTGCCCGCATGGGTCGAACTGGACCGCCGCCTATGAAGGAAGAGTCTCTGGTGGATTTTCTGAGCAGCGTGCCACCACCGGCGGAGGCGACTCCAGTTCTCTTCGACATACCTCAAACGCGCACCTTCTTGCAGGGTCCTAAGAAAAAAGCTAGCGCGTCTAGTTTGATGGCTCGTTTTGCGCGTGGCAGCGGCAGCACAAGCCCCCGGGGGCTTATGGGCTTTGGCAGCGGCGGCAACGGCAACGGGGGAACCAAAGGATCTGGTGGAGCTGGTGGCGTTGGCGGATCTGGGCCCGTCTCGGTCGGAGCTCCGCCGGGTTCCAGTACGACAACAAGCAATTCTGAAACTCGGAGCCGGGGCTATATTCCGATTCAAGTTAACATTCCATCGAGTCTTGACAAATACGGCACAGCATCCATCAAAGCCACTGCGGTCGGCAATGGAGGTTCGACCAACGGAAACAGACCGGGGGTCGGCAGCGGGCGGGTTGCCATGAAGAAGTTTGAGCCTCGCGAGGCGCAGCCCATTCCTTCACGAGCGACGCAAGACCTGGCTGATTTTTTCCGCAACTCGGGGCCCCCACAGCCTTTCCGTGGGTAGAGAAAAGGAGCCGCTTTTGTGACAATGATAAGGGTAATTATACAAAGGATGCAATAGGACATTGTTCCTCATTGAAGGGAAGAACATAATGAGAAACATAATGAGAATTGGGAAGACCATAATTTGGTCTTGGGACCGTGTTTTTCCTGTGTTTTTGGGGGGGAGATTTTGTACGTTTCTTTGATTTTTCTGCTCAATGGCTGGTTTCGTCACCATGTCTTTTTATGTATTTTCATGTTGCTTGCCTGTTTATTCATGTCTGCTCTATCGAGAGTTTTCCAATAAAATGGCCTCGCTAAATTGACCCTTGCCGCCACCTTCTATCTCTGTGATACTGCGCACGTAGCGTTGTTGATGATTTATCGATGGCAGATTGAAGACACCGTCTTTAAGAGAGGCTACATAAGACTGTGGTTTGGGGGTGTTACAAAAAGGTTCGTGCACGAGATATGGGACTGTACTCGTATGATGGCCACTAGTACAGGGTGACAAAAAAAGCATTTTCCGAGAGGTTTAGCATCTACGAGTATGAATCGAGATTTGCAAAGCACAAATGCTTCTTTCAGAGCCTTTCAAGATTCTACCAATATCCAAACAGGGACAAAAAATGCTTTAATTTTCTTGGAACGGTAGGTTACCTCGTTCGAGTTCGTTGTCAAATGCGTTGTCTTCGCCACCACATTCCGTTAGGCAGTGATGCACGTGACACCTGTGCAGCGTTTGAGCCTAATCGGTCTATCCATACTCCGTACACCCCGACTTTCTTCGACTTTGCCTAACGCGCGTACTGGCCTAATGTAATGCACATTTTTTCTTTCGTTCTCTTTCGTCGTGAATAAATGCCTTCATTGGAGAGAGCGGGAACATCAGAATCAGTCAGATTTTTTTTTTTTTTTTTTTATTTCATAGGATAACCCATTGTTGATATTTTAGTCGAATAGGTGGTTGCCAGTCAGAACCCTCCTTAGAGGAGACGTTGTCGCCAGAAGAAAGTGGGGCCGCAGGAGGATTATGACAACAATGCATCATTGACGTCATAGGCAATTTTACACCCTTGCATCACTCAATGAAAAGGCCTCTAGGTCACAGGACGAGAACGAGAAGGCCCAGAATAGACCTAGTGCTGTGAAAATGCCCAGGGTAGAAAACAAGTATGCAAAATCAATTTAAGGATAAAACAAGTATTTGCTGGTGTTTTCCAGAGTCATATTCATCGTACACCAATCAGTTCTGCCATTCCTTCCTGGGGCCTCCTTCTCGCCACCACAAAGGCGCGCATTTCAGTCTTGTTTTGAACATGCAGTGTGCAGGCATCGTGACCAGTTGTCTATGTCATTAATTATGTAGAGTAGCCTGGACACAGGTAGAAACTCGACGATAAAATAGAGTCAAGACCCCTTCGCTGTTTTCTTCTTGTGAACTGTTTCTGATAATAGGAAAAAAGCAAAAAAAACATAACGAAGATTTAAGACAATAAATAAAACAAATTGCTCAGAACAAGCTTTGTCTCCCAACATATTCCAAACTCACTCTACACAAGCTCTACCAAGATGCTGCTGGCGGATCTGTTTAGCATTGTTCTCCGCTTGGCGGAAGTACGTTTCGTCTTTTGGCCCTTTGTTGATCTCCCTTTCCAGTGACCACATTTGTTGGTGTTGGTCTCTTTACCCACCTCAGCTTGCTAACAAGAGAAATGAATTAGCTGGTCTTTGCTGCCATTGTAGCTGGCCTCTCGGGCAACTATCTGCATGCCGTGCGTCACTCGTCAACTTCGCATCAGGCCCGCTTCATCTACACGGAGGTGGTGGCTGGTCTCTCTATCCTGCTGTCTATCATTTGGCTCTTCCCGTTTGCTGGCAACTTCGTGCACTGGCCGGTCGATTTGGTCATCTCAGTCGCCTGGTTTGTTGCGTTTGGCCTTCTGGTCAACTGGCTACACGGGTCTTGCGGGGCCGTCTTTGATTGGTCTAGCATTTCCCTTGGAAGGTCCAACCAATGCCCGCAATTCAAGGCCGACCTCGCCTTTTGCTTTGTCTCGGCCATCTGCTGGCTGGCATCCACTCTCCTGGGCATCTATTGGGTCCACCGCCGTCGCAGCACGGCCGTCTCCAGCGGCACCCATCGCCGTCGGTGGTACCGGTCTAATGTTTGAGTAGTTTGCCTGAAAACACAAAAGGAAGATGGGAGAGAAACCCAACCGGGCGCCCTCTTTGCTAGGGTTACTTGCTAAGGCTATACTACTCGACTAATACTCGACAATGGGAATTTTGGGGACATTCGAGGATGACTTTAAGCGGGGTTTGGATTATTCTAATACCACTCGATGACGTTTCTTGTCCTTGTAGAGAACTAGATAGAAAAAGAATGACACATCCCTTTCCCGCCGTCTTTGAGTACGCGGAGTAAGAAGCAGTCTTGAGCCAACATCTTGATCGACGCGATCAGCGGACTGTGAGAGCTGAGACTTGTTGAATCGATGCAACTGCTAGCGTTCATGTAGTCATCGCCAGCAATTGGTAAGAAAGTCCAATCAGGAAGCTTGCCACTGTGCTTTTGGATGCCGAAAAACTGACATGCTTCGGTGGTAGCCATTCTACTCCGTACATCAATAGAATACCTGCGAGCTGATCCTTACGAATCCAAGTTTCTTTGGGTCGGTTCCCAACAAATGACACCATTGCACTATTTCTCTTTTATTTCTTTTTTTTTTTTTAATTTCTTTATTTCAGTTTCTCTTTATCCTCTGATCTCAGGGAAACAAGGAAGACTCGTTTCTCGCCACGTACGCCTGACTATCAGCACAAGTAGCTTTTCTCTCCACAATACTGTCCCACAATGTCCTTCTGACGTCTTATAGCACCGTGGTTCACCACTCTGGAATGGACGTGGCTCAGAAGTACCCTCCCCGGAAATTGTACTTGGCAGAGTGGTATCGGTACAAGAAACGGGAGGCGGAGAACGCTTTTTTTCACCTGCTCAATGCCTTGAATGATGACGACGACGCAATAACGTGATACAACGCAAGGGCAGAGTGCACAGTAAGAGAAGAAGAGAAGAAGGCCCAAGGTTCCCCATTGCCGTTGCCGCAGCCATGACGACATGGATATTCTCTCCAAGGGATATAAATAAGGGTCGATTCAAGATGATTCTTGTCTTGTTTCCAGTTTCTCAACCTCTCATCTTTGAAGATTGAATTCTCTCAAATTAAGTCTCCTTCATTTTAAGCCCCATAACTACAATTACCATAAAAAAGTCTACTTGGAACTACCTCAGACACCATGTCGAACATCGTGAATAAGATCAAGGACGCCGTCAACCCGGAGAGGAATGACAATACCAGCGGCCGCACTGACAACTACGGGTCAGGCAACGACAGCTACGGTTCGGGCAAAAACAACAGCGGCCGTCAAGCTGGTGCAGGAAGCGGAGGCTACGGCCAGCAGGGTTCCGGTGCTGGAGCCGGCGGCTATGGCCAGCAGAGTGCTGGTGCGGCGGGAGCCGGCGGCTATGGCCAACAGAGTGCCGGTGCTGGAGCTGGAGGCTATGGCCAACAGAGTGCTGGTGCCACCGGAGCTGGAGGCTATGGCCAGCAGGGAGGCAACGACAGCTTCGGCACCACCGGCGCCACGGGTGGCCAAAGTGGCTTTGACGACCCGTCGCTAGGCGGCGGTGGCCGCCAGGGCGTTGGTGCCGGTGCCGGTGCCGGCGGCTATGGCCAGCAGGGCGGCATCGATGATTTCTCCAGCGGTGGCAACCAGGCCATTGGCGGCCAGCGCGGCGGTGCCGCGGGCGGCCGTCAGGACCCCTACGACACCCGGAAGCAGAGTGGCAACACGTTGGGCGGCGGCTCGGGCAGCTACGGCAGCAGCAACGACAACTTTCCGTAAGTGGATGGTAAGGTATTATTCTTCGTTCTGTCGGAATTTGTTTTTCTGTCAATGCGAACTGGCCTACCTAGGAGGGAGACGGGAGACTTTTGTACACGATATTAACCCCAGAAAACAGTCATGATCCCACAGACGCCGCACAGGCGCCACCGTCGGTGCTGCGTAAACACTTGGGCGAGCCATCGCTGCAGCACGGCGACCCGCAACACGACCGAGCACGGCGGAACAGTTCAACCTCGCACCAGGACAGGTTCAACGGGATTTGATTTACATGGGTTTTGATCAGTTGGGAACAAAGAAAAAGGGGCAAACAAGAAGTTAAAATAAATGGAGGCTAGGAACTTTTAAAGTATCTATGGACCTCATCAATAGCTGAAGCTCAATGGACAGTATAGCCATGGAGAGAACATCAAAACTATGTTTGGCCAGTTACTCGTACGTGCGTCGTAAAGTTGAATTGAAGCTGGACTAGCTTGGCCACATATGATTACTAACAAGAGATGGCACAATACAGTGCGTATTTTCACATAATGTACAACATACGAAGTAATTAGCACTGTAACTAGTTTCAACCTGACTAAGAAATTTCTACGCCATACGAGTAATAATCCCCTCCAGGCTGACTACCGTACGTCCAGCACTGACAGCCTTGCCGATAAATCGCTTTTGGCTTTTAACTTATTTGTTTGGCGTTATTCACACAAAACGGCCGCTCAGGGTTCTAGAAAATTTTCGGTTGGTTATCTGCTTTGTTCTGGTTTATCTTTATCCTTTTATCCTTTGCTGTCTTTCTCTACGCGCTGTTCAGAAGGCGGTCAGGTGCACAAAACCGGAAAAGCGGATCAGTGCTTGGAACTAAAGATAAGCAGAAACGAGCGACCGCCATGCAGCGAATTCAGTTGACCTGACAGCAATCAGTGTCTGGATCCTGGATGAGAGAGAGAGCGGGGAGCTGGAGCGAGAGTTGAGGGTGAGAAGCTGCGATAATTTGTGTTGTGGCAGCATAAAAGAAGAAAAGAGAAACCGAAGCCATGGCGTCGCCGTCTGCGCGGCGAGGGTTTGGCTCTGGCTTGTCCGATAGCCCTGGCCGCTCTCCGCCGTCAGCGACTACCGCAGGCCATGCCTCACCGCCAACAGTATCGCTTGCCCAGACCCTGTGGCGCCGCCGTGTACCGATTTTGATCACGCATGCCTCGCTGAGCATGAGTGGTGAAGATGGGGCGAAAGGCGTTGTTGGCACTGCACGGGGAAGCACCGATGGTGATAACAAAGAGGGCAACAACAACAACAACAACGACAACAATGGCCACGACGGCCACGGCGACGATAACGACGACAGCGATGGCCGCAATAAGCCTAGACGGGACTACGACAGCAATGAAATCGACAGGGATACGCACAGCTCTGGAAACCTAGAACGGCGAGACCGGCAGCCTCGAATCTTTGCTGCCTCAATCCCGCGCTTTGGTTATCTGGCGCAGCTTTTGCCTCGGCTGTCGGCCTTCTTTGGCCTCCCCTGCTCAAGCTTCCACTATGACGGCGTAGTGCTGCGCAACCTGCCGGTCGGGCTGCTCGTTGATCTCTACTACCGTCCGTCCGACTTTGCCAACCGAATTGGCGGCGCCCAACCCCATAGCGACAGAGACGGCGCCGAAGACAGCGGCCAGAGAGGTGGCGGCGCCAGACACGGGCCATGGCGGTTGGTGGTGAGCGACGGCGAGGGCTGGCATCTCGGCGACACTTTTCTCAACGGAGCCAAGGAGGCCGATTATGTGCGATACGGCAGTGCCAAGCAGATTCTAGGCCTGTCCAAGGCCAACACGGAGGCATTATGGCATGCTGTGCTGGATAGTAGGTGGGATGTCTGTTTGGTCTTTTGCGATTTCGTTTTTGTGTTGATTTTTCTTTCGCTTTTGTTTTTGTTCTGCCCCTTGTTCTCCCCGCTCCGCCTGTTCAAGACAGGGTGAATATATATATATATCTATGTCCGCGACCCGTTCTCACATTTGAAGATGACTATAACGCCTTTTCTCGCGTCAACAGCCTGCTTCTGAGTGCCCCTACTCCTTTGAAGCACGTGCCACTGCGCATCTACATTCCCACATCCGCTCCGCCATCTGCGGCGGCCAGCAGCGACGCTGCAAGCGCTGGAACGCCTTCCCAGCCATCTCTGTCTGCGCCAGGCTCGTACAAGATTTTGCAGGCGTTGGTGACGCCAAAAACAAGCAATCGTATGTTTTTCTGTTCTTTTTTTTCCGCTCTATTGTCTTACATGTTATGGTGTTTCCCATTACCTCTTTGCTTTCATTTGCTTCTTTGCTTTTTGTCTTTGCATACTCACATAGCCTAGGCCAGCCACAACTGTTGGGCCCAGTCTTGCGGCAGCTTATGCCGCTGCTTTTCCCTAGTAGCCGCGATCCCGTGCTCGCGAATGTGATTCTGCACGGAGCGGCAGTCCCTTTCCATGCACCTCTGGAGGATTTGATGCGGGAGGCCGCTTATCCAGATGGGTGGCTTTGTCTAATTGTCGTGCTCATATGAGCATGAAGAGTGGGCAAAGCAAGGAAGATGCAATCGCCACCCAACAAGCCTGCTTTTAATATTCCTTATATCCAGCCTCAACAGAGGGATTGGCAAGAATAATGAACGCCGCTCCCCCCCCCACTTAACTCACTGAATATTACGAGAATTTTGCCTTGTATGTCGGGGATCAAACGATCATCTTGGGTTGTGCATGAACAAAGAAGCATGTTGTGGATGGGCTAAGATACTTCTATCACCCTTTCAGTGGGAGTGTAAATACTGTCTTAACAGACAAGCTTGGGTGTGCTCCTCCGACAAGGTTGCATTAATGAGGTCCCAACAGCGTGCTTTGTGTGTGTGCAAACAGAAACAAAGACGCTCCGGAGGCCAGCATCTTGCCCATCTTGATCGTTATCTCCGTTCAAAGAAATTTAATCGTGCCGTGTTTTTGAGGCATTTGATATGTCACTTCCCGTGATGGCAAAGGAGCTGTCAACAATCAAACCCAAAGTGAAAAAAAAGGAAAAGGAAAAGAAGAAAACGAGGATGCTCATATACCAAAAAATAATCCACGGGGGGGGGGGGTTGCTGCTTTTTGTTTTTGATCAAACCAGTATTACCGTCCAGAATTCTCAGCTTCGCCAGCCCTTTTCCTCCTTTTCCCCCTTTTCCACCTTTTCCTCCTTTTCGAACCCAGATTAACCGAAAAATAAACATTACAGTAGGTAAAAAATTCAAACTTCATCCCGATTTGCTGACCATGTCGAGTGCGAATACGAAATACGACAAATCACAAAACAAAATCAAAAACATAAGAAAAAGGCGCTGTGTTCTCAAACGTCTCTTATGTGCTCGATAAAAAGTGCACGCTTGCTAGCCGTCCTGGAAACAAATTATGAAAGAAAGCTGGGAAAACAGATAAAAAAGGGCCGGGAACAGAGTCAGGTACGGCACCTCATTCGTCCAGAAAAACCATTACAAGATAGAGGCAGAACACTGTACGCAGCATCAAACAGAGCTGGGGATCTTGATCGCGTAATCTCGCCGAGCCGGTCTGGTGGCTCTCTCACTTGTTGCCTCAAACCACAACCCCCCCCCCCCCGAAACAAAAAAAAAAAAAAATGGCGTAGCTATTCAAACGGAGGAAGATCATGGGAGGAAACCAGAGGCATTTGGCGTGCTCGGACCCTTGATGTTGCCAACGGAAGGTGATGGTGAAACCAAAGATGAAGAATATCCACCACCTCTGTGATATGGGACATGGGGAGACGGCGCCTGGTACGCCAATGTGGAGTCTGGACTGTAATACTGTCCGGGTTCTGCAGAGCCGCTGACTGGACCAGTGGGTGCTGCCTTCATAGGTCCGCAGGAAGAAGAGAACGCTGTTACGGCGCGGTACTCCGGAGGCGCTGTGTTGCCTGGCGACACGTGTCCAGCAGAACTGCGCATGGGTGGCAGAGACTGGCGATATTGCTGTGGTCCGTACTGCCCAAGCTGCCCTTCCTGCTCAAGCTGCCCTCGCTGCCCATGCTGTAGCTGATCACCTGCCCGCGGTACAGGTTCTTCCGGAGGAGGCGATCGCGTATAGATATAGGATGTCGGGACACTACCGTGCCTGCTTTCATTGCCCGGAGATGAATAGGCGGAAGACGGGGCATGTACGCCTGTTCCATATGCGCGCGAAGGAGGCGGGGGGGGAGCTAGCGGTGCTGTTAGCGGAGGCAGAGAAGCCGACACCGCGGGAGAGGCCGTTTCTGATATCGGACTCGCGACCGACTGGGAAAGTGCACGTGGAATCGACGACGGACGGACCCCGGCCGCCACGCTGGACGGCGATGCGCTGGCGTCCGCCATGTGTTGGTCAATGTTGCTTTTTGAGTCAGCGGGAGATGCAGATAGTGGCTGCGTTGATGTCCGTCGGCTGCGATAGAGCCCTTTGAGAATGCGCAAGTCAAAGCCCAGCGCGCTTGAAGGTTGCGACACTATTTCAAAGAGCTCAATCGTCCGCTCAAAAAGCGTGTTGACAAGTGATTCCTCGATGAACTTTCCTAGAATAGGGTCTCGTTGGACCGAATCCAAAACGAGAAGATTGCCCCATTGCCTTTGCATATCCGCTCTGTCAGCAAAACCACTTGCTGCACTAAAAGATATATATATGTGTGTGTGTGTGTGTGTGTGTGTGTGTGTGTGTGTGTGTGTGTGTGTGTGTGTGTACTTACGCATGAGCCGTCCCAAATATGTTTGTGACAATATATCGCTTGTCCGCCAACCCATGAAATGGCCGGGTACTCTCCACCAACGCCTTAATGCCACGCTTCGCCATCTCAATGGCGATAGGGGAAACGGGACTGTCCTTGGTCTCCTGTTCTTCCTTGGTGGGTTCATAATTAGGCTCGAAGCCGCCTTTTAGAGCTTCCTCACGTTTTTTATAATTATACTCCAAAATCCGCCGCACAAAGAACCGATGCACAATCACCTGAGCCCCCCAGTATTTTGCTCTCAGTCGGGCAGCCAATATGTCGTTGGCGGGTGGATCATCATCATTGAAGCTGAAAACCTTTGGCACCCAGTTGCTAGTGTTGAGGGCTTCAACAAAAACCTGTATTTGGGACGTATTGATCGTTGTATGGGTTCTTTGGCCGTCATAAAGATTTTTATGGATGTCATTCAATTGGTTGCGAAGATATAGCTGCGCCGAATAACTCTCCATGACACGCTGATTATAGCCCTGTTCGCTTGAAAGGTCGGCGGATGGGTAAGGCATTTGTTGTTCGTAAGACAATATTCCCGATGGTGGGAGATGGAGCTCAGCCAGTATGTCACTGCATATCATGTCAGACTTCAGGCTTTTCCCTAGGCGTCTTTGGCTGCCACTCCTCCTTGTCTCCAGACTCCGCCATCTTGGCAACTCCACAAAATCAGAAAGCAGCAGACAAACCTTTCTAGTTGAAGACACGTCCAAAAAGCAATGGCATACTGATTGTCACGCTTGCGCTTCAAAGGCGACATGGTTCTCTTAAATTGCCCGAGCCGATGTAGATGGCTGCGATCGAGATATATTCAGTATCAGCAAGCTCCGGGGAAAGGATTAAAAAAAAAATCACAACAATTACTTACGGTCTCAGAATGACTTGGAGATGCCGACCAGCACTGGCCACAAATTCCAGGCTTTGTATCGGTCGGCCAAGTTGGCCATAGTACAGACTGCACACAATGAACACCCAAACAACCTTCAGCTGTCTCACACCCACGTGATTACTCAAGATTTGTAGCGCTGCGGCAAAGTAATCCAAGCCCGGAATAACATCAACGTTTCGCTTGGGTACGCGGTTCATTGCAGGTGGCGTGGACTGACTAGACGTTTGACTTTGCAGACCTTGGTCCTGGGGCTGGCTTGACGGTTGGCTCAGCACTGATGCACGGCGATTGTTTGCTGGATCTGGCTGGGTCGGCTGGCTGCCTTGCTGAGCAGCGTGGCCGGACGATGACGAAAGAGACGATAAAGGCTTGGATGCTAGCACAGGCGAGCTATCACTAAAGGCGTCGGCATGTGTCGGATCGGCAGCTTCTACCGGCACAACGCTTGGAAGTTTGCCCTGCCGGTACGTGCAAATCTTACCAAGCGCCAGTATGGCGAGAACCAGCGCACTTTCAACGTTCTGATAAAAGTGGATTGGCCTCTGGTATGAACTAGACGTCGCTGGTAAGGGTGCTGGCTGAGCCGGCGGGGTCCGCTTTCTTTTCAAGCTGCCTCCGACACTGCTAGCGGCATTGCTTCCAACCAGTGGGGGGGAATCAGGCGGACCGGCGAACTGGGCAACAGGAATCCAATCCACAGAAGACGAGCGCACAGGATTCACTTTTGGTAAGCCATCCAGGAAGAGGGTAACCATGGCATGTAGTTCTCGCGAAATGATGATAGGGTGCATGATCTGAATGTGGTCTTCGTAGCTTTTGACGTATTTCCAGACCGTGGAAGGCGTGCAATCCAGATAGCCTCGGGATCGTGCCGGTGCACCTTTCAGCGATTCCATCGAGCTAGGTATCATCAGATCGCCGGAGTGGCCCCAGAGGGCCGACCTTGCCGCGGCAGGCTCCGGTGGCTCGCTGGAGCTGTCCGTGTCCTGAGAACCAGCTCTGCTGGTCGATCTCTCTCTCGTCCTGGACCCGGGTGCATAGTCAGAATCCGCAAGCTCAGCATCCGACAAAGGCCCATCCTCGATCAAATCACCAAATCCTTCGCCTTGGCCATAAAACCGAATGTTTCCGCGCTGCTCCTCCTGGCGGATTGGGTATTCCCAAGGAAAATCAATCCCTTCGGCAAGGAGAAGGTGCTGGACTCTCTCGCGGATGGTGGGCCATGTCAGAAGTAGTCCTGCCAGAGTTGTGTGGACGGCCGGCATAGCCGGCTCCCCTGGAGGCACAGCCGGACCAGGAGATGCCGGAATGCGGTACTCGTTCTGCATCTGGCGGACAATGCGTTCTGCCTCAACGACCGACAGATTCGCGTTTTCGTTGCTACCCGCTTCTGTGGCTTTTGTGTTTTTTGCAGCGTCATCAGCCGGGTCAGTCTCGTCACCATCCATATCACCAAAATCCGGCCCAATATCTCCCTTTGAGTTGACCATCTTGAATGCCTTTTCTAGCATAGTCATTCGTCGTCCAAGAACTCCCAGTTCTTTCTTAAGGTCGGTTTTCAAGGAGCCAATATTTGTCTCCAACTCGTTCTTCAGGCTGCTAATGGTCTCCAAGTCGCTTCTCAGCTGGCCCATGCCCTCTAGCTCACTTCTCAAAAGGCTGATCCCATCTAGCAAATCCGCCGCCACCTTGTCTTGTCTAAAATATAACAGAGGCATGAGATTAGCAAACGGCAAGCTGTCACACAACACAGAAAGATTGAAATTTCAAGCCTGGCAAGAAAAGGCGAGGAAATCTTACTGCTTCGGGATAGGATCTCTATATTTGCACTCAATGTTCTTTTCTCGGCAGTTTTTGCACGGCTTTGTCTCGTCACACTTTGCTTTCAAAGCCCTGCAACTGTCACATGCCTAGAGAGGGTTAGCAAAGTCAGAACGACAAACAGGAGAAAGATTGCACTGCAACCACGGTTAAAGGAGGGAATAGGATTTCAAATGATGCCATAATGTACCTGTGAGGCCCGCTGGGCCTTCTTCTTTCCGGCTATAGTGTAAGAGACCGGGTAGTTAAGGTCAGCAGCCTGAACTGCTGGTGTTGCATGGCTGTAGGATTGAGGATCGAAGGGCTGAGCTGGTGGGCCTGGAATTCCAACTGTCGGGGTACCCGGGTATGTTAGCGGTGGTCTATATGCCGACCCTGATGCTTCAGACTGCGGCTGTGGAGGAGAAAGTGTCTGCTGCATGTGTTGAGGATGTTGCATTGGATGTTGCAGTTGTGCCGTGGCCGATGGCGGCGGCGCCGGTGGAGCAGGAGAAGGATGGGAGATATGTGGAGGCGGGCGCGGATGCACAGCGGGAATTGCAGGATGTTGAGCCTGGATTGGTGAGGCCTCGCTGTGCAGCAAATGCGATTGTGAATCGGGTTGTAAGGTAGGCGGCTGTTGAGACATCTGCGAAAAGGTCGTGGGGGACTGCTGAAGATTCGACTGTTGGCTTTGCTGTTGAAATGGCTGCTGCACTGGCGGCTGGAGGATCTGTTGGTGGTGAAAGGTGTTGGAACCCGGTGAAGGCAGCTGTTCTGGCTGATGTACATGATGAGGCAACGGCGGTTGTGACTGTGGGTGCATGTGTTGATGAGGGTGCTGATGGGGATGCTTAAGTGGATGTGGGTGAGATTGTTGGTTGTGATACTGGTCGGGGAGCGGATACGGTTGTGACTCTGGATGCAATTGTTGTTGTTCTTGCTGCTGATGGTGCTTCTGCTGGTGCTGGTGCTGGTGCGGCTGTGTTTGTGTTTGAAGCTGCGGTTGTAGTTGCGACTGTTGCTGCTGCTGTTGCTGCTGTTGTTGTTGCTGCTGTTCTTGCTGCTGGTGCGGCGGCAGCTGCGATTGTGGTGGCACGCTCGCAGCATTTTGAGGCGCTAGGTTGTCGAAGGTCATTTGTCTTCTGTCGTCATTGGTATGATGCCTCGACGGCGGCTGGGGTGGGGGGAGGTGAGAAGAGGCCGACGAGCCAGGCCGCCGCTGCTGAGGCAGAGCCTCCTCGTTCGAAGGGCTTTCGTGGTAACTTTTGATATTGCTGTATGGAGGTGAGCGGCGGGCTGGCAACTCCGCGGGACCTCGGGAATTCTGGCTCGGTCCGTAGCCGAAGCTTTCAGACCGCTGGTCTGAATGATGCTCAGGTCTGTGTTGCGCCCGAGTGTCTGCCTGGGGAACTGGTCGGTGATCAAGCCGATAGTCCACTCGATGGTCCGGCCGCGGTATTTCGGAGCGGTGGTGAAAAGTTGGGTTGCCGTCTTGACGGTGATCCCGGTGATGCTCTAGTCGATAGTCCGATCTAGAGTCTGGGGGGTTGCTGTACTGGTCCGGCTCATGGTGAGAACGACTTTCAAATGGCGCGTGCTGGTGGTTTGTCAGGTAGGGATGGCGTGAGGTCTGAGACGGCGCCGGCAGAGGCGGCACGGCCGGATGCTGCTGCTGTGGTAGATTCTGAGGCACAACGTGCGAGTTTGCGTATGAGTTGGCCGGGATAGGCGTGAGGGTAGCATGGGACGTGATGGGAGGAGAGATGTCAGAGGAGGGACGTGGAAGGGAATGAGAATGGGTATGGGGGTGGGAGGGTTGATATGGACTTGGCAGCGTGGTGTGGGGAGGTGCCTGGAGGGGGAGCAACGGAGCTGTGGCAGTGGAGGTGGCAGAATTAGGGTTTGAAAAAGAGCCGTGTTGAGAAGAGGGAGGAGGAACGGTTGTAGATCCAGCCGGCCATGAAGAGAGACGGGGCCTCTTGCTATCAGGCTCTGTACCCATAATGCCGATGGTGGCAATGCGTAGGGTGTGGACGCAGCAGAGTAGCTTAATGACACCTCCAAAACTCAGAGCACGCAGACACGAGAAAACACATGAGAAGGGCGTGGATAAGACCCATGAAAAGCTATAAAGGACACACAGCCTATGGAGGAAGCACAAAGAATAAGATTCGCGCGCGGAAGTAACTCTGGGAAAGGAACGAAAATACGTAGTAAGATATGAAGCTTGTTAAACTCAGGTGGGAGCAAAACGATGTCTCATTGGCTTGTTTAAGGAGAGACCCCGAGAGCAAAGCCAGAGAGAAACGCCTTTGACAGAGTACTCGCGAGGCGTCCAAGTGTAACCCAAAACAATTGTGAGGGGGGGACCGGGGG
>JADHKP010000108.1:0-18840 GCA_019925385.1 Raffaelea deltoideospora
GTTGTGGGTGGGGCGGGGCGGGGGGCCCCCGCCCCCGCCCGGCTTTAAACATACACCCCTTCGGGGGTTCTTCTCATGTCTGCCCCCCCCCCCCCCCCCCCCCCCCACGGAGTCTAAGCACTCCATGATATTGAACAAGGATGAATCCGAGATTCCGCCTTTTCCCCATTTTTTACATGGAGGCAACATCAGTGAGAGTAAATGATACATTGGGTCTGAAGAAGGGAGAGCCACAAAAAACAGTCAGTGTGGGAGAAGCCAAGACAGAGAGAGGAGGAGAGGGCGCAGATCGTTGGTATCGACAAATGAACTGGTTTCTCGGGGTGGCTGGCCTGGTAATTTTTTGGGGTCTTTCTACAGGTGGCCTCTCTTATTTGTGTTCTTCGTGCTCCACGCAAATTCATATATATATAAAGCACCCGGGACGCTCGTCTGTCTGTCTTCATTCTTCTCCTGGTTTATGCTCCAGGATCTCATCCGTTCTCCCATGTCTCTTCATGCATCGGAACCAAGTTGTCGCTCCGTGACGAGAGAAGAAGAAGCAAGAGAGAGCAGAGTGTGAGAAAGAAAAAGAGCGTCGCCGGCCATCAGCTCCTTACGCAACGGCCAAGACAAAAGACAGAGGAAAGCCAAGCTCGCCCCGTCTACCAGCACTTTTTTTTGGCTTTTGACAGGGAAACGGCCTCATTGAGCATATAGGCGCGGACGCTATGGCGGACAGGCTGGCGTTTCTCCTTTTTGGAGACCAGTCTCTCGACACGCACGGCTTCCTGGCCGGCTTCTGCCGCGAGGGCCAGCCGGGCATCTTGGCCAAGGCCTTTTGGGACCAGGCCGGCGAGGCTCTGCGGCGGGAGGTTGAGAGCCTGCCGGCGCTGGAGCGGAGCAAGCTGCCGGTTTTCAAGACGCTGGCACAGCTCAACGAGAAGTACCATGCCCAGAGGTACAAGCATGCCGGGCTCGACGGGGCTCTGCTGTGTGTGACGCAGTTGGCCCATTACATTGAGTGAGTGTCGTCTCCCCCCCAGCCAATTCTTCTGCTTGTTGCCCTTACTGACCGCCGCCATCAGCCATGTGGAAAAGCACTTTGAAGACGTGGTGGAGCCGAGCCGCACGCATCTGGTGGGCATGTGCTCGGGTCTCTTTGCCGCCGTGGCCATAGCATCGACGCCGTCGCTGTCGACGCTTGTGCCGGTGGCTGTGCAGGCGGTGCTGCTGGCCTTCCGGACGGGCCACTACGTGGCACAGCTAGCGGAGCGGCTGTGTCCGCGCGCGAGCGACGCAGAGGCGTCGGAAAGCTGGACGGCCGTCTTTCCCAACCAGCAGGAAGAGACGGCGCGTCAGGTTCTTTCGGCGTTTTGCCACGACAATGTAAGTTTTTTGAGTTTTTGATTGTTTGATGGTTGCGATTTCGCGTGTCTGCACTCGACATCTGACGACTGACACGACGGCAGGCCATTCCTCGCGCCAGCGAGATCTACGTGAGTGCGGTGTCGTCGAGCAATGTGGCCGTGTCGGGGCCGCCGTCGACGCTCAAGGCGTTTGTTGACTCGGGCCGCCTGGGCCGGGCCACGGGCATTCCGGTGCACGGGCCGTACCACGCGGCGCATCTGCACGCGGACGTGGATCTGCACAAGCTGCTGCGGCTCGACGAGCCCGGTATGGTGGATGCGCTGTACCAGACGAAGCCGCGGTCGGCCGTGCTGTCGTGTGCCAGCGGGCGGTGGCTCTGCGGCGCAAGCATGGACGACGTGGAGGACACAGACGACACAGCGGCAGCAACAATCAGCACGCAGGCGCTGTTTGAGGCGGCCGTGGGCGAGATCCTGCGGGAGCCGCTCATGTTCAACCGCATGCTGGACGGGTGTGTGAGCCTGGCGCGCCGCCACAGCGGCAGCACGCCGGCCAAGACAGCGACAAAGTGCCTGATTCTGGCGTTTGGGCCGGCACAGAACGTCAACGCGCTGGCGGGGGCGGTGCGGTCGCAGACGGAGCTGGCAGTGGAGGTGGGCCGGTCGCCGGCGTATGGCAGCGCCGGAGGAGGGACGGTGGGCAACCACGGACCGTCGTCTTCGTCGTCGTCGTCGTCGGGGCGGTGCAAGCTGGCGATCGTCGGCATGGCCGGGCGGTTCCCCGACGCGGCCAGCCACGAGAAGCTGTGGGAGCTGCTGGCCAAGGGGCTGGACGTGCACCGGGTGGTGCCTCCGGACCGGTTCCCGGCGGCGACGCACGTGGACGCGACGGGCAAGACGATCAACACGAGCCACACGCCGTACGGGTGCTGGATCGAGCAGCCGGGGCTCTTTGACCCGCGCTTCTTCAACATGTCGCCGCGCGAGGCGCTGCAGACGGACCCGATGCAGCGGATGGCGCTGACGACGGCGTACGAGGCGCTGGAGATGTCGGGCTATGTGCCGAACCGGACGCCGTCGACGCGGCTCGACCGCATCGGCACCTTTTACGGGCAGACGTCGGACGACTGGCGCGAGATCAACGCGGCGCAGGAGGTCGACACGTACTTTATCACCGGCGGCGTGCGGGCGTTTGGGCCGGGGCGCATCAACTACCACTTTGGCTTCAGCGGGCCCAGCCTCAACATCGACACGGCCTGCTCGAGCAGCGCGGCGGCCATGCACGTGGCCTGCACGGCGCTGTGGGTGCGCGACTGCGACACGGCCGTCGTGGGCGGGCTGTCGTGCATGACCAACTCGGACATCTTTGCCGGCCTGAGCCGGGGCCAGTTCCTGTCCAAGACGGGCCCGTGTGCGACGTTTGACGACGGCGCCGACGGCTACTGCCGCGGCGACGGCTGTGCGTCCGTGGTGGTCAAGCGGCTGGACGACGCGCTGACCGACGGCGACAACGTGCTGGCCGTCGTGCTCGGCGCCGCCACGAACCACTCGGCCGACGCCATCAGCATCACGCACCCGCACGGGCCGACGCAGTCGCGGCTGTCGACGGCCATCCTCGACGACGCCGGCGTCGACCCGCTGGACGTCGACTACGTCGAGATGCACGGCACCGGCACCCAGGCCGGCGACGGCACCGAGATGGTCTCGGTCACCGACGTGTTTGCGCCGGCCGGGCCGCGGCGCCGCCCGGCCGACCGGCCGCTCTTCCTCGGCGCCGTCAAGGCCAACATCGGCCACGGCGAGGCGGCGTCGGGCGTGACGGCGCTCATCAAGGTGCTGCTGATGCTGCAGAAGAACAGCATCCCGCCGCACGTCGGCATCAAAAACCAGATCAACCGCAACTTCCCGCCGGACCTGGCCGCCCGCAACGTCAACATTGCCTTCCACATGACGCCGTTCCGCCGCGCCGACGGCCGCCCCCGCCGCGTGTTCATCAACAACTTTAGCGCCGCCGGCGGCAACACCGGCCTGCTGCTCGAGGACGCGCCGCCGCCGACGCCGGCCGCCGCCGACCCGCGCAGCCATCACGTGATCACCGTGACCGGCAAGAGCAAGGCGGCCATGGTGCGCAACGCCGAGCGGCTGCTGGCCTGGATGGCCGCGCACCCGGCCACGCCGCTGGCCCACGTGGCCTACACGACGACGGCGCGCCGCATCCAGCACTACTGGCGCATCAACGTGGCCGCCGACAGCCTGACCGACGCCCAGCGCGCGCTGCAGAGCCGGCTGGGCGCGGCCACCTTTGTGCCCGTCTCGCCGGAGGCGCCGCGCGTGGCCTTTATGTTTACGGGCCAGGGCTCGCACTACGCCGGCCTCGGCAGCGAGCTGAACGCGCACTTTTCCGTCTTCCGCGACAGCGTCGACGAGTTTGAGCGCCTGGCCGCCATCCACGGCTTCCCGTCCTTCCGGCCGCTCATCAGCGGCAGCGAGCCCGACGTGACCCGCCTCAGCCCCGTGGTCGTGCAGCTGGGGCTGGCCTGCTTCGAGATGGCGCTGGCGCGCCTGTGGGCGTCGTGGGGCGTGCAGCCGGCCGTGGTGCTGGGCCACAGCCTGGGCGAGTACGCGGCCCTGCACGTCGCCGGCGTGCTCTCGGCCAGCGACACCATCTATCTCGTGGGCATGCGCGCCCAGCTGCTGGAGCGCGCCTGCACGGCCGGCACGCATGCCATGCTGGCCGTGCAGGGCTCCGAGGCCGCCGTCGCCGACGCGCTGGCTCTCGTGCGGGAGAGCGCCGACGGTGGGGCCACCTCTGCCACTTCAGCCGCCGCCGCCGCCGCCGCCGCCGCCAGCGTCAACGTGGCCTGCATCAACGGCCCGCGCGAGACCGTGCTCAGCGGCACGGCCGCCAACATTGCCGTGCTGGCCGAGCAGCTGGCCGCTGCCGGCTTCAAGTGCACGCCGCTGCGGGTGCCCTTTGCTTTCCACTCGGCCCAGGTTGACCCGATCCTCGACGAGTTTGAGCGCCGGGCCCGCGCCGTGCGCTTCCGCCCGCCCCGGCTGCCGCTGATCTCGCCGCTGCTGGCCACGCTGATCAAGGCTGCAGCGCCGGACTCGGCGCATGAAGACTCGGCGCCGGACTCGGACCTTGTCTCGGCACCGCCGTCAGAGCTCGGCGCCGCCTACCTGCGCGCCCACGCGCGCGAGGCCGTCAACTTCCTCGGCGGCCTGGTGGCCGCGCAGCAGGCCGGCGCCATCGACGAAAAGACGGTCTGGCTCGAGGTCGGCCCGCACCCGGTGTGCGCCAACATGGTCAAGGCCGCCTTTGGCGCCTCCACCATTGCCGTGCCCACGCTGCGCCGCGGCGAGGCCACGTACAAGACGCTCAGCGCCAGCCTCTGCACCCTGCACGCGGCCGGGCTCAACCTGCAGTGGTCCGAGTACCACCGCGACTTTGCCGCGTCCACGCGCCTGCTCGACCTGCCCAGCTACTCCTTCGACGAAAAGAACTACTGGCTGCAGTACGAGGGCGGCTGGAACCTGACCAAGAACCGCGCCGCCACCGCCCGCCTGGCCGAAGCCGCCGCCGCCGCTGCTGCCCAGCCGGCCAAGCCGGCGCTGTCGACCACCAGCGTGCAGACGGTCGTGCGCGAGGAGGTCCGCGACGGCGGCGACGTCGTCGTCATCGAGGCCGAGTCTGACATGGCCCGCGCCGATCTGCGCCGCGTGCTCGAGGGCCACCTGGTCAACAACACGCCGCTGTGCCCGTCCACGCTGTACGCCGACATGGCGCTGACCGTTTGCGAGCACGCGTACCGGCTGGCGCGCCCTCACACTTCTGGCAGTGCTGCCAGTGCTGCCAGCGGCGCCGGCCCCGAGCCGCTGCCCGGCATCAACGTCTCTGACGTGCAGGTGCACAAGACGCTCATCTTTGACGACCGCGCCGACCACCACCTGCTGCGCGTGTCGGCCACCTGCCACATTGCCAAGGGCTACGCCGACCTGGCCTTCACCACCGGCGACGGCAGCCGCCGCACCGAGCACGCCACCTGCAAGGTGCTGTACGGCGACCGCGCCCAGTGGCTGGCCGAGTTCGCCCGCGTGCACTACCTGATCCGCGGCCGCATCGACGCCCTGCTGGCCGCCGAGCAGGCCGGCACCGCCTCCAAGATCGGCCGCGGGCTCGCCTACAAGCTGTTTGGCGCCCTCGTCGACTATGCGCCGCGCTTCCGCGGCATGGACGAAGTCGTGCTGGCCAGCGACGCCTGCGAGGCCACGGCCAAGATCTCCTTCCAGTCCCGCCCCGGCAGCACCGCCGCCGGCGGCGACGGCGACTTTGTCTTCAGCCCCTACTGGATCGACAGCCTGTGCCACATCTCCGGCTTTATCGTCAACGCCACCGATGCCGTCGACTCGCGCGACCAGGTCTACATCTCCCACGGCTGGGGCAGCATGCGCTTTGCCGAGACCCCGGACCCCCACAAGTCCTACCGCAGCTACATCCGCATGCAGCCCGTGCCCGGCTCCAAGATGTACGCCGGCGACGCCTACATCTTCGAGGCCGACTCTGACCGCATCGTCGGCGTCTGCGGTGACATCCGCTTCCAGCACATCCCCCGCAAGGTCCTCAACATGGTGCTGCCCCCCCGTGGCGCCGCCGCTGCCGCCGTGTCTGCTGCTGCTGCTGCTGCTGCTACTGCTGCTCCCCGCCGCGCCGCTGCCGCTGCTGTCGCCAACGCCAGGCCGGCAGCTACGGCCGTGGCCGCCACAACCGCCAAAAAGGTGGTCACCCACGCCAACATTGCAAAGGTCAACCAGAAACTGGCCTCGTCCGTCGTCGTCCAGGTCATGGACATCCTGGCCAAGGAGGTCGGCGTCAGCCACGACGAGCTGGCCGACAACATTGCCTTTGGCGACCTCGGCGTCGACTCGCTCATGGCCCTGACCGTCAGCGGCCGCATCCGCGAGGAGCTCGAGCTCAACCTGCACTCCAACGCCTTTGTCGACCATCCCACCATTGGCGCCTTCAAAGCCTATCTGGCCCAGTTCGAGCCCCCGGCCACGGCTGCTGGCGCTGGCGGCTCTGTGGGTCTGATGGGCGCCGCCGAGGACTCGGGCGTGTCCAGCTCCGACTCCGAGACCGACGAGCTCAAGTCCGACTCCGACGTCACCACGCCCATGGACGAGAGCGAGGCTGGCTCCGTCAAGGACGCCGGCGCCGCTGCCGTTTCCGGCGCTGGCTCGTCCCCTCTCTCGGCTCTGCAGCTAACTCTGCGCGAGACCATCTCCGCCGAGATGGGAGTCGAGGTCGACGAAATCGAGGCCGCTCCCGATCTGGCCAATCTGGGCATGGACTCGCTCATGAGTCTGCAGATCTTGGGCACCCTGCGCGAGAAGACCGGCCTCGACATCCCGTCCGACCTTTTTGTGTCCAACCCCTCGCTCAAGGACGTCGAGCGCTGCCTGGGCATCGAGAGCCCCCGCCCGCCTGCACCAGTGCTAGCACCTGCTGTAGCGCCAGCTATAGCAGCTAGAGCCAAACATGCTGCTCCGCCGCAGACTGCACCGCTGACACAGGTGGCTTCCAGCCCTGCCACCACCACCACCACTGCTACTACCACTGCCACTGCCACTGCCACTGCCACTGCCACCGCCTCGTCAGCCATGGGCAACTTTACTTCTGTCAAGCTGGGCCAGACCATCCGCCTGGGGCCTGCCGAACCCATCTGCAAGCTGCCGCCGCCGGCCACCATTGTCGACCACTATCCACACCGCAAGGCCACGTCGGTGCTACTGCAGGGAAACACGCGCACAGCCACGCGCAACCTCTTCATCGTGCCCGATGGCAGCGGCAGCGCCACCTCATACACCGAGATCGGCGAGATCGGCGGCGGCTGGGCCGTCTGGGGCATGTTCTCGCCCTTTATGAAGACCCCCGAAGAGTACAACTGCGGCGTCTACGGCATGGCCGCCAAGTTCATCGACGAGATGAAGCGGCGCCAGCCCGGCGGCGGGCCCTTCAACGTTGCCGGCTGGTCGGCTGGCGGCGTCATCGCCTTTGAGATCGTCAACCAGCTGACCAAGGCCGGCGAAAAAGTCGATCACGTCATCTTCATCGACGCCCCCTGTCCCGTCACCATCGAGCCACTGCCCAAGGGCCTGCATGCCTGGTTTGCTTCCATCGGCCTGCTGGGCGACGGTGATCCCGACAAGGTGCCCACCTGGCTGCTGCCGCATTTTGCTGCCTCCGTCACCGCCCTCTCCAACTACTGGGCCGAGCCCATCCCGGCTGACCGCTGCCCCGCCCACATCACCGTCATCTGGTGCGAAGACGGCGTCTGCCACAAGCCCTCGGATCCGCGTCCTGAGCCATACCCCGACGGCCACGCCCTCTTTCTGCTAGACAACCGCACCGACTTTGGGCCCAACCGCTGGGATGAGTATCTCGACTCCTCCAAGATGCTGATACGGCACATGCCGGGCAATCATTTCTCTATGATGCACGGCGATCTGGTAAGAGTTCAATCATCTCTAGTATGCCATTCTTGGCTCTCCTGTTATCTCATAAAATCTAACACTTTATCTATCTAGGCTCTGCAGCTAGGCGCCATCATCCGTGAAGGTCTGGGAGTATGAAACAACTGTGTGTTTATGTGTTCTATTTTTATTTGCTGGGTTGCCATGTTTTTCTATCTTGTTTGATTTTCTCCAGCTGTTCTCTTAATCTGTCAGGTTCACCTGTTCTTGGTTGTGTGATTCGTTGTCTTTCTATCCCTGTCCACTGCCGATAGGCACTAGGGCAGCCAGAGAGCCAAGTATGAGCAAGTACGAATGTCTTATCTGGAGCGATTCTGGCGTTTTTTTATCTATTTTGCTGCCGCGTTTTTAAAGTCTCTGTCATTTTTTTTTCATAGAATTTCTTTGTTTTTTCTTTTCCCTTTTTGTCCGCTTATCTCTTTATTTTTGTTTTTATTTTTATTTTTTATTTTTTGACCTTTTCATCATCGCCTGATTTATAACTGGAATTTGGGATTCAGATTTCTTGCATCTTTCGCTGTGCTTCCTCTTTTTTTTGTTTTTTTGCATGCACCTTCCCCTAGTCATGAATTTTTAAGTAGACTCACCAAGATTGCCAAAAAATACACTGATTAATCTACTTTTTTAATTATATAGTCTGCATGGTTTGATCATGACACCTTTGTAGTCTTGTCTCGACTCTATTTGGTTCGATAGTCACTAGGCAGGCATACGACTTGACGACTTCGTCTTTCTCACTTGCAACCCCGACAGTTTATGCAGACAGACAATGGCATGAAGCAAAAGCATTACGCTATGCTGGCACAGAAAATTCAATGAGGTCTTTTTTCTTGGTGCGCTTTATGACACTCAGAGCCACCCAGAGAAATGTGAACCTGAGCTATGATACAAGTCACGACAGAAATAAACCCAGGACAGTATCAAAAAACACTGCTTTTCGCAGTATTAGAGCCATGAATTACCACTACTGTTTATCATCTACCGCTCAGTAGCTTTGAGCCAGGCTGCCATATGAGACCACACACCTAGAAATGTACTTTTTCGTATTATCGTTTTCGTATTGCCGTAAAGGTCTTGGGGGCGCAAGCGCCAAGAGCCAAAACAGCCACAGCTGGCCTGGAAAGAGGCAGGGTGGTAAATGGTATCGCCTTGTGTTCTCTGTGACTTCAATCTGTCCGTCCTAACTGCCTAAGATGGCTGTCCCTTTCTCAATTACCAATTGCTTGCCATAACTTTCCCGGCCTCTCCTGCCGCAGGCAAAGAAATGATGACTTCTTCTTCTCCACTTTCGCCATTTGATTTATGCAGACTAGCAGTCTTTGACCTCCGTCGGATGTTTCCCAAAACGGGCTCAAAATCCGACCACGCCCGACCACACGTCTCTCGCCATTTTTCATTTACAAGACCAGCTACAAAAATGGTGCTTTCATTTAACATGACACGCGCACCCCTCGCATCCCAAGCTGTTTTCCTCCGGCACAAAGCTGATGGCACCCTATCGAATTACCAGCAAACGGGTCGGGTTAATCGTCCAGTGGGTCATATCACCCTTCAGTGTCGTACTGTCTTTTTCCTGGGTCCGCTGGGGGTTGAAAAACCAGAATATCAAATACATTATATTAAAGGAGGGAGTGAACAGCGCACAATGACGATAGCCCAGACGGCATGTGGCAGCAAAGAAGACTCCAAGTTCCCAAAAATGGCACACAAAGAGGGGGCTAATATGCAAAATGCGAGAACAATATTACAAAGATTTGAGTAACGGCAAACAAATAAATAACAAAGGAAAAAAAAAAAACTGGTCAAAGCTTGAAAAACAAACACAAGCCTGGGAGACGGGAACTCGGAAAGCCATAATGCCAAGTACTCCTTTTTCCCTCTTGGTGGTCAGCAGGCAATACCTTACTCTCCCTACTGCCGGAAAATATCCCACGATAACAACACGAGCACGAACCCTTGCCGGTACATGTGTGTGCGCACTTGCGTACGTGGGTGTGGGAGCGAGTTTCTACTTACCCAATTTGGAATACTTGTTGTCGTGACACTTTGACTCGGACCGACCTTCTCCTTTTTCTTCTTGATGCTTATTCTCGTATTCAAGCGAAAGCACCTGGAGGAGTGCTTCCTGCTGTTTTGCAAGACAGCAAAATTATAACTGACGGCAATTGAAGAGTAACACGTCACTGGAAGAGAAGGCCAAAATCCAAAGATGTGTTTCCAAAGCTATGGGTACTGATTATTCCAGTTCCATCAGCAGCTAAACACAGCCATGTAGTCTCCATGCGTATGGTACCAAAACCTTGAAGCTTTTCTTTATATTTTCTGCCCCATAAATGCCAAAGTGGTGCCTTTCCTCCTCACTGTACTGCTACCGGTAGCCTGTTTACAGGAACACATCCGGTCGTCGTTGCTATTTTAACCAGGTAGGCGACGTCATACTAGAGCCATCTTCAACTAAACACAGAAAGTATAAAGGGCGATCTTATTATAAATCCATTGGTAACGGACGGCAAGTCTAGAAACGGAGAGATCGGGAAAGGGCCCACTAACTCTCCACGTTTTTCTTTTTTTTTTTTTTTTGTTGGCTCCCCTTTATGGGGCAGATTTGGGACAACGTGTGCATCCTTCCGAGAGGGAAAAACAATGCTTCTCTTTTTAAACAATACGGGAAAACAAATGGTACACCCCGTATTCTCGTCAGATTGGCCTCGATGTCCCCACTTTACTCCGGAACAGACACAATGAGGCTGTTTTCTTCTCGCGTTATTACACCAAACTGCTGTATTTTATTGTCCGCTCAATTCACCTCCTGGAATGGACGGAAACGGAACGTGTTCAAGCTCATCGCGACTTGAGCGTTTAAAAATAAAAAATAAAAAAACTGGAACAGAATACGAAAAGTATTTCATGTAAAATACAAGGGGGAAAAAAATCAAAGCAAGGTAGCTTTCTCACTGCCAATGAAGAAAAAAAAAACTCAGAGAAAGGGGCCATATGGTTGGCCTATTCGTTTAAAGACAATCATCTAAAAACGAGACCATTGCGTCATAATAGTATATTGAAACGCAGTTAAAGCTTCTCCTTTCTCTGTGGGTAATAAGGACAAATGAAGAGCATAGCAGGAAAGTTAAGAGAAGGCAGAAAATACTTGCCAACAGACATCTAAACCGCTAATCTTTCAATATGCCAGCTTTTTTATTAATATTCGCGCAGGCATGTGTATGCGAGTCTTGGAGGTGCATGTAAGTGCAGCCTACGTGTGTGGGTGTGGTTGAATTGGGTGTGTGAGCTCTTTGTTTAGGGGGAAGTCCGGTATCCCAGCATTCAGCCAAGCGGCAAGAAAGAAGAAAGGTAGAAGGGAAAGCAGGAAATTTACCAAACAACACACAGTATGACACCACATTTGCAAATGCACATTAACGAGGCGGTCATCTGCCCCATCACTCTACTGTTTGTTTGTTTTTCTTGTTGGTGCACGCAAGCCGCCTTCCCGGTGAGCTGGTTTACAATGCTATGGAACCCCCCGACGTGTTCCATGGACAGGGATCCTTGTTTCTGCAGGCACAGTTAACACAGCACTGTCCAGGGTTATCCGTGTTGCTGGGATCATCAATGTAACTTTTCTGTGTTATCGTCTTTTTTGAGAAGCTACAGAGTAGAAACATTTTAAAAATTTAAACAAATAAAATGGTCTGAGAAGACTGTTGAGTTTTACGAATGTCAGTTCTATTTTGTTTTTTGTGCCTTTGCTGAAAAGGCAATTTAGTCTCTTCATTTTTTATATAAAAGGCTTGTGTCAAAAAAAACAGAAAAGATAAAAAATATATATATATATCATAGGCCAACCCATGAGACGACTCCATAAAGCCAGATTTTGCCGCTTTCTTATCCCTTCGTGTTTGCGGCTGATGAGTTTCTTAGCCATGGCTGCTACGAGGGTGGGAAAAGAAAAAGAAAACAGAAATCAACAAGACGCAGCATGCGGGTGCTGTACACGGAGTACATGAGACTCGTAAGTAAAAATAAGAAAATGAACTGCTAATTCGTATGTTTTTTTTGGTGGCTTGTGAGAAAGATACAAGGTGCATGCACATCTTATTCTTGTACCACAGATGGGATGTTCCCACATAAGAAATCACTGCCGGGAAATGATATGTCACTTGCCTGTTTGGATTGAGATGCAGAGCAAAAAGAAACAGATAGATAACAAAAGATATTGACAATCATACCTCTCGGGTCTCACGCAAAGAAAAGCCGGCATAAGCTGTAGTGAAAACTCCCTCTTCAATTGCTGCATGCAGACAAGTTAAGAAGGCAGTAAGTAATACATTGCTCGAGACATTAAGAATAAAGTTATCAGAGAGCTGTTAGAAATGAAGGCCTTTCACCACCTTCTTGCATTTTCGTTGAATGCTCTGCAGATTGCTGTTCACGAGACAAGGGTTGACTTCTTCACTCCCTCGTGGTCCCTTTTTAATCAAATAGTTCTGGTTCAGTTGAACATGTCTTATCTGCTGCGCTGGTTGTATGCGTGAAATTGTCGCATACTGGACTGGAAAGGTCATGTCTTGACATCTACATAGCTCCATTGAAAAGGCGGATTATCTTCCACTCACAGGTTTTCGCAATTCGCTGCGGCCAAACACAATTGAGCCGATGCGTCTAACACAGCATTTATTCTGAGACCCGCAGTCACCGGCAGGCGACTTTATTTTGTTTACTTTCCCCACCGGGGGGCTGCAGCAGAAGCAATCTTTCATGCCTGGTGCCTAGCTTCGAAGCTCTTATTTCTTATTGCACTTCTCTGTGTGCTTTTTCGGCTCTACAGCTCTTCGGGTCTTGACTTGGAAATGGCTAAAAATTCGGGTTGAATACACTTGTAAAATAGGGACTGGCCTTCAGCCTTCAATGTACGGAGTAATACTCCATCCATACCGCTTCTTACCATTCCATCGGACCAGCGACAAAAGAAAACCCCGGCTCAATTTCAAATTCGTGGAAAAAGTGCGCACTGTGTTTCCGAAAATTTCTACCTGCTCTCCCGCCTTATCCAGCCTATGCAAGACCACAAGCTGCGGCTCGGATGCATCCCCTTCGCTCCTCAACCATTCAAGCTGCATGGCATACACCCTTTGGCTTAGTTCCCGCTGCTTTGTAACTGGACCAATCAATGCACAAAGAAAGAAACACTTTTTACAACCGACACACCTTTAACCATACCCAGTGTCTGGCTGGCGGGTTCTGCTAAAAGGAAATCACAGGCGTATACGAGAGCTGCAGTCTACTTTTTGGGGGGTATTTAGAGAAGAAATGAAGCGTGGTATACTTCCGACCTTCAAGGGTGGTGGCCAGATTTTGAATTGTGTTTTTATTGGTGCCGGTGGACCTTTTTTTTGCTTTGGTTTTAGTTTGTTCTCTTATATCTTTTATCCGGAGCTCTCTTCATCGTGACTTTCTTAGCTTCTGCCTCTTGTATTTTTTTGACTTTCCTCTTACGTCTTCTGTCACGCATTCTCTTGTATTGGCTTCCTATCTATTATTTGCTTGGCTGAGAATGAGCTAGTGGTCATATCAGTTGGACGGAAATTCACAGCTCGGTTTTTGTTTTCTATTTTTTTCCCGGGAGGCCCTTCTTTGTCCATATTTTTATTTCGATACTTTTCACTTTTTTAATACTTAAGCTACGACGCTGCCCTGTTGTTGTTTGTTACTGATTCTGCTCATCCTACTCTCCATTGAGGCTTCACACCGTTGACTTGTACTGGGCTATCCAATTCAGTATTGCACCTTTGTTTTAGATGTTTGCTTTTGGTCTTGTATTCACCTTGTTCATGTGCGCACCCCGCCTGTTTGGAAACTCTCAGTCATTGCACCTTCACAATGACGTCGACTCCCAAGTTCCGTCAGCCACGCCTTCGTGCTTCATGTGATGGCTGCTTTATTGCCAAAGTCAAGTGCTCCAAGGCCAGGCCCATCTGCTCTCGTTGTCTGTCCTGTGGCATCGAGTGCCGTTACTCGCCCTCCAGCCGGGCAGGTAAACCCAAATCAGACAGCTCCAATTCCCATGGCAACAGCAAGACCAGCAACAGTTTTCACGATGCTCAAGATCAAAATTACATCAACCCAAAGGACCATTACTTTCATCTTCAACACAACTACGCGGTAGAAGCCGACTTTGCCACTTCAATCGGAGCAGCTGCGGCCGCCGCAGCGATGGCCACATCAGCCGCCTTTTCTGTTGACAACGTCCCGTTCTATGACTCTGTGCTGCCTCATTGCGACAGCGGTGATGCTTCTCTGGCATACACATTCAATTACAACGGTGGCAACAACAGCGGCGTTTGGCAGGCTCCTATGAGTTTGGATATAACAAATGCAGCAGCTGGGGCTCAAGAATACTCGCATGGTCACAGCCTGCCATCTGACTTGGCCCTTAACTCTGCGAACAGTCAGCAACACTTCAATTCTCTGTCAGTGACCTATCCTGGAGATCTTTACACGGGTGAGGAGGTTCATGGTTTTCCATGGATACCGGCAACCAGCGCATCGGTCAACACGACATTTGCAATGCCATCGCCAGATATTTCAATGCCGCCTCAGCTGTTTGATTTTTCTCTGTCGGCGGCAGCGGCAGCATCATCCACAGCAGCAGCAAATAATGCCCCATTCATTCAAGCGGCCTGTATGACAACTGCAGCTTCTTCTGCTTCTTCATCCATCGTGGATAGACTTACCTATGACGGCAGCTGCGACGACAGCACAAGTTGCAATAACAAGGCGCACGAGGAGTCACAGAGCCACAACTACATGCTCACTCCAAGCAGCAGCAGCTCCAGTATTTCGCTGCTGGCCAAATCCAAGACCACCACAAGCAGCAAAACCAACAGGGGCTCCAGATCTGCTGAAAGCATGTCGTCACTGTCCTTTTCGCCGGCTCAAGCGTCCTTTTCAAAGGGCGCCGGCCGCAGAAGCTGCGGCAAAAGAAAAAGCATCGGTAGTGGACGCAATACCACCAGCAAGCTTGATAGCAAGAACATGGGTGCCTTTGCTGCTCTCGCCACTGCTCCGCAAGCTACCTGTGCGTGTTTTGCAAACTGTCTGCAAGCTCTGCAAGCCCTCCACGAGGTGACTGCTGCGGCGGTCTCGGCCTCGGCACTCTCACACTCGTTCCAGTCTTCTACGCCATCCTCGTCACTTCTGTCGCCGTTGTCGCCGTTGTCGCCACCACAGTCTCTATCTCCATTATTGTCAGGGTCGTCTGCAGCCCCGTTTGATGTAGTTTTGATGGTCAACCGCAACGCTGTCGAAAGCTGCACAGCCATGATGGACTGTGAGGCGTGTATGAACCAAACCGGCACACATACTGCAGCGATGCTTTTGGCGACCATCCTAGGCAAGGTTGCATCGCTGTATAAACACGCATCGCTAACTTATTTCGACCGGGGGCGTGGCGGATCACCTCTGTTATCACAGCAGCCCGGTGCTGGTACAGGCGCCTTTTCTAACTTGTCTCCTCCGTTGCCGTCATCGCCGCCATCGTTGTCTTCGTCGCCATTGTCAATGCCACCACAAGTAGTACCCTCGTCAACGGTTCCATCCGCAGCAGCACTGCTTCCGGTGACTACGCAGCCTCCGTCTGTCGGAAGCAGCGGTCTTGGTGTCAGCCTGGGTGCTTATCAGATGCACAGCGAGGACAGCCCCCTTTTTGAGCTGGAAATTCTGAACCGCGAGCTCTGTAAACTTCCAAAGGTATATCAGCGCTTCCGTGAGGTCTGTGGTAATCTGGCCAAAGACTCCGACGTGTTTGGTGCCATGGTTAGCTACTTGGGCGACGCACTTGGAACAATGTTGGACCTCTCAAACAACTGCAAAGACAGCATGTGTTTGTCTGAAAAAGAGCCATATCATTGATTGCTTGTTTACTCGGCTATCTGTTTCTGACGACTTACGATTGTATTGTTGGTGTTTTGTGCTTTGAACGTTTGATAAGTCATCGGAACAATTCTGATATATTACACATTCGCTATCATTGTTTTGTTGAATCTTGCACGGCCAAAAGGACTGTAATTACAGACAATGTTAAACGATGTATCAAGACTTCCTTCCTATCGACACAAATCCATGTTATAATCAACCGTCAGCACACTGGCTTCTGTCACTTCAGTGATAAAAGGCATGCGCTTGCCAACATCGCACTATGATCGTTACGTCGTATAAAGTATCCCATTCAGGTAGGTTTTATGTAGTGCTCGCTTTTCTCATCACTTCAATCTACACCGTAAAAGATGACCAAATGCTCATCTATGACCGACAATGACTTTGCTTTTCTATTTTAATGGAGCTTCAGTTACTACGAACAAGCAAAAAAACGACACTCATCAACGAGGTGTCACATCGTGGGCGATGAACTCGAGATATGATACTCGGCCCATTCAACAACCGCCAGCTGAGATATGATCTGACTTATAACATCAAGTGGATCCAGCTCAAGAGGTCTAAATTTTCTAAAACACTTCCCCAAGTATTATATTTGCGTCTTTAGTTAATAGTAGCATCAAAGTAGTCATCTAAGTGTCCACCTTCGTGCCTTGAGCAGCGTCTCACAGGCGACAACATCATTATAACATCGAGTCACGTTTCCTTAGACGGATTTAAATAAGCCCAGACCAACTATCTTGTGGCACTTTCGACAGCATACGAGTAACTCCCAGCTCGCCGAGAACAATAATTTTGACGACTGGGGATCCTTGCTATGCACATTTTTAAACATCATTTTTTTCTCATTTTTTCTTATTTTTCTTCCTCTTTTTTTTTTCATAGCTTTAGTTTTCATAGCCTTAGTTTTCTTCATCATGAAAAGCCTATTCGGTACATTCTGACACAATATCCATTAAATTCGACCAGACAATAGCCAGTAAAAAACCATTGAACAAAAAAAAATGTTTATCACAGTAATAAGCAAATGCCTAACGCTGAGAGCCAGCATGTAACAAGAAGGATGTTATGTACCTACTCTCGGACTTCTCTCCCACTTTGAGCGACACTAAGAAACATGAAAAGGATGATCATTAGATATACATCTGAATAGTGTTTCTGCTTTTTAAATTTAGTAAAACCTGGTGAGAATGACACCGGGGCCGTAACACTCAACGCATGTCTGATTGGCAAGTTGAAAAAAAAAAAAAAAAAACTACGCCCTCTCCGGGATTACCCCAACTTAACCTTCATTTCACTGGCAATATACACAGCATCCATCGGATGTGTCACCGGCTATTTTCTCGGCATTCCCCAAATAATTTCCCAGTTCAATTTCGAAGACATAAGCAGATAGTACTAATATGGAAATCAGACGTCATAAGTGTTTAAGCCAAAGACCATGACCCTAAGCCGCAGAACAGTTTTTATTTCGAGTTGACCACAGACGTCATCACAACAACCTACACTGCGGAGCCACCTGAAAGTTTGATAACCTGTCCTGTAGAGAAAATAACCGTTAGTTCTATTGCCACCGTAGCAGTAGGGAAGACCAAAAACTGCAGAAACGGCAGTAAAAACAGGAAACTAACCATTGATCCATTCAGCTTCCTCGCTCACCAAGAGCGACACAGCACGGCCAATGTCACTTGGAAGGCCAATGCGCCGCAGTGGGCAGGCTTTGGCAATGCCAGCAATAATACTGTCCTGTGGCATTCCCTTGTAGCCGTTAGGCGCATAGTGCCATGCGTTTTCGTCGAACATGTCGGTTTTGACACCTCCGGGAGCAATGCAATTAACAGTAACGCCTTTCTCGCCACAGTCGACAGAAAACGCTCGCGTAAACCCTTCAACCGCAGCTTTGGAGCCAGCATAAAGAGCGTGGTTGGGAATGCCAGTCAGGGCCGCCGCAACGGAAGACGTTAGGATGATGCGGCCACCGCGTCGGCAGTGCTTGAGTCCCTGCTGGGCGACAAAGAACTGGCCGCGGCAGTTCAGGTCGAAGACGCGGTCAAACAGCTCTTGGGTCACATCTAGCTCGGAAGACCAGACTTCCATGCCCGAATTTGACACCACAATGTCGACGCCGCCAAAGTGCTCCACCGCCCGATCAAACAGAGACACCACCTCAGCTGGTCGGCTGATGTCGGCCTGCAGTGCCACGGCTGTCGAGCCCAGCTCCTTCAGCTCTGCAACTACTCCATCGGCAGATTCACGGCTGCGTCCGTAGTTCACCACCACATTGGCACCACGCCGGCCCAGTTCGAGCGCAATGCCTTTGCCAATGCCACGGCCGGCTCCGGTGATCAGCGCAACTTTTCCCGCCAATGGACGCGTAGGGTCCTTCTCTATGATAGAAGAACTGGCCACAGCGGAAGTAGCATCGACAGTGGCAGCGGGAGCCATTGTTTCTAGATTAGACAGTAACGTGTGTGTTGTAAACAAGTTGAAGATTATGACTTTAACAATCGTCTTCAATTTGTTTTTCATACAGCTTCAGCTTTCTTTATATCATTCTAAGACCTACAAAAAAACATCCCTCTTAAAAAACACAAAGCTGTAACAAATCATCCTTCGGACAGTGAAGTCCGAAGAGGGACGTCCGTACGAGACAAAACTACGTTGGGGAAATAGTTTGGGGAGAAGCGACATAGAATCCGATATATTCTTATTATTAAAATAAAGAAATTAAATCGAAGATAATAATAAGAAAAAAATATAATTAAACGACTTAGAAAATATAATATAAAATCCGAATTTTACATTTTTTTAAACTTATAAAATATTCTTATAATATTTACCCCATCGGACATCCGTCACATTATAACAGTAAAACGATTATCTTTTAATCTTTAACTTTTTTTCTCTTTCGCAAACCAAATCCCGCATAATTCGAAGCGGCCAGCCCGGCACCCCCAGCCCAGCGGCCCCCCAGGCCGCCAAAGAGGCCCCCCCCGCGCACGACGCCGCCCCTGCCCCCGCG
>JADHKP010000109.1:0-17984 GCA_019925385.1 Raffaelea deltoideospora
CCGAAGCAGACTGTCGTTGCCGCCTCTCCCGTCCCTACACTGAGCACGCAATCTGGAGGAGCAGAGGCCGCATGGTGATGGCTGTAGATATTAGGAAAGAGAGGAAAGAGAAAAGAAATAAAAAGGAACAAAGACGAGACCGCGTCAACGAGAGTCGAGAGACTCTGGTTCAAGAACTCTCTTTGAGACGCTCGACGCCTGACCGGCACCCCGGCTTGCTGGAAGACAGAATGCCGATCATGGGGCGAGCGAGCACGAGATGGAGAGGCAGAGAGACGAAGACGGAGACACGGGGGCAGGGTGCTGGGGTGCTGGAGAGAGAAAGAGGGAAGCAAGGACGAGTGAGCTGGAATCATGCGAATTGCGCGAACAGACGACGCCTCTTTCCTTGAGGCATTCGCTGCTTAAAAATCAGACTGTCTGGGGGATCGCCAGGAGGAGAAGAATGACGAAGGAAAAGCGAGTTGCGGGGGGACTAGACAGAAAAGAAGAGACGAAGGTCGGAGCGTCGTCTGTCTGTTTTTCTGAAAAGTTTTGTGCGAGCCCAGATATTGACATCTCTTGCATCTCACCAAAGAAAACAAAGAAACAAAAACAACGCGTTTGTTTCTTCTGCAGTCTGGTTATGGCCCGCAAAATGATGCTCTGTATTATGATGGCTTATGATTTCACCGGGAATCTACTGTTTTTTCATTTAGCCATCGGGACAATCAAAGAGCATCTGCGTTTGTCGTTCGTTCCCAGGATTTTCCTGTTTGTGCATGTTTTTTTTTTTTTTTTCAGTGTTTAGTTCTTTGACTGTCATGTCTGTCGCTGGTTGATGTGAGTGTGTGCCATTGCGAGCGTCTCGGTCATAAAACAGTGTGTCCAGATATCAAGATATCCAGGTTGTGCGTGTCCTGCACGCCTTGCCTGTTTTTTTTTTTTTTTTTTTTTTTTTTTTTTTTTTTTTGGCGGCCGGTTAAATTCAAAGAGCATCAGATCCAGCATCCTTTTTTTTGTGGCATCGCCACTCATTGACGATCGTGTGCCAGGAGTGCAACGAACCAAACGCCCTCGACCCAACCGACGGGAAGCTGGGGCCAGGAGAGAGCAGACGGAATAAGCCTTTGTGGGGGAGCAGAGCAGAAAAAGGACGGCGACACTTTGAAACAGGGCGGATGGCAAGTCCTCCGAAAGAAAAAGCAGCGACGGCGGGCTCGGTCCGAACTCTGCAAGAAGCTGTTTAGCGGGGGAGTTCCAGGCACCCACAGGCCTGAAGGCGCTAAACAGGCCTGGGATGTCCCCTGTAGTTATGGATACGGTTAACGTGTAACTGACGCCATAGGGCAAAAAGAGTCTAAAAACTTTACTTGTTTTCTCCCCTTTTCACACACCCAGCATTGGACCGGACTCCTTATATAAAGCGCCCGCAATCTGCGACAGCTGCTCGTCTTCGGTTTGAGCAGCCTGCCGTGGTTTTTTTTTCTGGAACCTTGGACCCCTGGAAACGTTTTCTGGCCCCCTGGCGTCGATCGTCCCTCCGCCAGTTTGTGTTGGCCTGCCCCTCCTCCCTAAAACTGGCCCAAAGTTTTTTTTGCTGGCAGAAAGCTGCGAACCATGGCTGTGCTGATGCCAGAACTGCATGGACAATGCCAAGCATCCCATGATCGGCGCCTCCAGGTTTCCAAGTCGCCACGGCGTCCGATGCCCAACTACGCTGTCCCGCACGACTGCTCGTGGAGCTCGTCATGCCGTCGACCGTTTTTGGTCGATTGTGCTGAGATGGCGTGTCTGATTCTCTTTTGCGCGAGACAAAGTGTCGCTGGTCTTCGATGGCCGACGAAATGAATGTTTTTTTTTTTTTTTTCATCTTTTGTTTTGTATATTTTGGTTCATTTCTGGTTTGGTTGTGTCAGGAAAGTCTGCGACGACGGTGTTTGATTTATTTTGATTTATTTTGATTTGATTTATTCTCTTTTCCTCAGCCGCCCGGCTTGGGCAGACTCCGAATGCTGTGAGGGATCAAGACCAAAAAAAAAACAAGACACAGAGACGCTGCATCCTGTGTGCGATTGTGTTTGCCAACGTCAAAGGCTGCGAGCAGACTTGGCGAAGAGGGCCAGGTACCCCTTCAGGCTTTGCTATGCCGGATCAGCTCGTCAGCGCTTCCTCTCTTCTGTTCATTCTTCATTTGTCTGTAATACTCGTACAACGAACGCCTTGCTGCACTGGCAACGGTTCAGATAAAGGCCCTTTGATCGTCGCCATTGCTTCAATACAAACAAAAGTGATAACCCGTAAACAAGATATCATACAAAGAAGGCAAAACGACAGGCAATAGAAACACTGCTAATAAACACACATCAAGACCATCATCCAGAGTCCACCTTCTCTTGGGGATGGGATGCTCTCGATGGAAAATCATAGCGATATTTCGTCTTGGTGTGTGCATGTCTGCGTTTATGAGCGGGAGAGAGAGAGTGTGTGTGTGTGTTTCCGTGTCCACAGAGAGGGAAAGCCAGGTAAGAGGGAGAGAGTAAACATGATCAGAGAGAGAGAGTGCCGGCATGGACAGGATTTATCCCCATTTCACCCGCGCCGAACTTGCTGGAAGCTGGGGCTGCAGCGTCGATGGAGCCGGATTCTGCATTTCTTTTTTACCTTTGGATCGTCTCGATTTAGCCGCAGCAATGAGCTTTCTGTCTTGTTTGCTCTGTTTTGTTTCCTTCTGGCTGGCGAGTGCCCATAGAGACGGTGACCCACCACCCACAGTCCGTTGCCGGCAAGACGGCGTCTGCGGTCACAGGCCGGTTGGCTTGGGGTGTCCGTCTAGCCTGAACTGCCACGGTTGCCGCCGTCTCTGCCTCTGCCTGCCGGTCCCCGTCTATGTCTGGCACTGGTTGCGTTTGGCACTCTTGGCCTGCTTCCTGCGTGTCTGGGAGAGTATCGCCAGTGCTTGTCGACGTGCTTGGCCGACTTGAAGGTCTGGCCCCAAACATGAAAGCCACAAGCCAAAGCATTTAAAATCTACAGAACCAGCCACAGTCGCATGCTCGCATTCGTGCACCTCATATCCCATGCGCCCTTCATCAGCCAGCCCGCCTCTCCGGGTCGACAGGGTGCCTCTTTGAAGGAAGGCTGCCCGGGACAGGCGTGTTGAACTTGTCTTTATATTTATCAGTATTACGTTGTTTCTGCTGTCTGAGTTTTCTTTTTCTTCTCCTTTTTTCCCTTCTTCTTCTTTTTTTTTTCTCCGTTTTTTTCTTCTTCTTCTTTTTTCTTCTCCTTCTCCAATCAATGGGGATTTCCCATATCAAATACGTCGTGCTGTCTCGCCTACTTTTTTCCATTACGCAGTCGTATTACAGCACGCTCAGGGCCATCCCGCGCCTTTGGCGTGGCGTGGCCAACCCCTCCAAAGCCGCGTCGAAGCGGCTTTTAGCGGCCTCTAAGCGGCCCTCCAAGCCGCCTCTAACCACTAACGTAGCTCTCACCTGCCCTTTTCTGCGCCTAAGCTGGCAATGACCCGCCGCTGCCGCCGTTGCCCTTTTGAGTCATCAGAGCAGAAGGGCCGGCCAGGAGAAGTTGGACTTCCACACGATCTGCCGCCCATCGCCAACGCTCAACAGCAGCCCCTCCGACGAGCGACAGTGTAATGCACCCTTATCTGGGCTGCCGCGTGGCCAGACTGTAACGCGGTCAAGGGATCGTTGCTGACTGGTTTGGCCTTGGACGGCTCTTTGTGGCGCGACCACCTCTCTTGTGGCTCGACAACATCTGACCTCTGCTGGTTGTTTTTCTTCTCTGTCGCACGGACACACACACACACACACTCTCTCTCTCTCTCTCACACACACTTTCTCTCTCTCTCATTCTCTCTCTCTTCCACACACGCCCACTCCCTCCTTCTCTTTCCTCCCCTCATGGCTCAAGTCCAGGCCGCCCCTGACGATGAGTTCTATGCAATCGTTCCCGGCACGCTGCTGCATCTGCTGTCCAACTCGCTCGTGCTCAGCCACACAGCAGCCTATCTGCCGCCGTCGGCCGTGCTCAGTCTCGCCGCCACCAGCCGGGCCTACCGGGCGCTCCTCCACGGCACGCCGTCGCTGTTCCGCTACCTGGACCTGTCGCGGCTCAAGGCCACGGCCACGGGCTCTGGTGAGATTGTGCCCATTGACCGCGGCGGCGAGATCTGGCGCAATGTGCAGGTGGACGAGTGTCTGACCGAAGACGAGTAAGTGTGTGTGTGTGTGTGTGTTTGTGTTTGTGTTTGTCTCCCCCCTCTCTATCTCTGTCTCTCTGTCTCTCTGTATCTGTGTCTGTCTTTGTGTTTGGATTTCTGCCTGTTTCTACCACCAAGACTCTCTCTCTCTCTCTCTTCTTCCTGCTTCTGTCACCAGCCTGTCACTGTTCTGCCTCTTCTGTTCTGCCTGTTTCTATCACCCAGTCTGTCTGTCTCTCTCTCTCTCTCTCCTTCTCCCTCTCTCTCTCTCCCTCTCTCCCCCTCTCTATCTCACTCGTGTGCCAACCTCTCTCAGATTCTACTCTGGCCCGTTGCGCGGCGTTCTGAGCGCCGTCGGCCGCGGCGGCTGGCTGGCGCACGTGCAGACGCTGATTCTGGACGGCGTCGCGGTCACGGCCGAGCTGGTGCACGACATTCTGCGCAGCCCCGACTACAATGTGCGCATTCTGTCGCTGCGCCACGCGCGGCAGCTCAACGGGAAGCAGCTGCGCCAGGCGCTGCGCACGGCCTGTCGCCGGGGCCGTCCGGCCGGCACGCCGCGTCTGCGCGGGCTGTATGTGTTTGGCGAGCCGGAGGAGGCGACGGCGACGCCGACGGCCGCGCTCTCGGACTGGTACCACCGCCGGGGCCGCGTGCTGCCCGCCGGCCAGAGCGTCGGCAGTGGCCCCTTGTTGATGCCGTCGTCGGCTGCCTGGGCCGACACGCTGATGGACTGCCGCGGCGTGTTGGCCTTTGACGGCGTGCTGTGCAGCGGTCCGCGCCACTACAACTCACCGGCCTATGGCTGCGTGCCGGCGAGTCCGGCGAGTTCGGCGAGCTCGGGCCCGGCCATCCCCCCCTTCGACCTCGCTGCCTATGCCCTCGACGGCTGTGCCGGCTGCGGCAGCGCTCCCGAGGGCTGGACCGTCTGGGCCGACGCCGACGCCGAACGCCGCGACCCGGCCGCCGGCTACATCTCGCGCTATCCGCTGCTGTGGCCGCCGCCGCGCCACTCCAGCAACCTGCGCGCAGCCATGTGTCCGGCCGTGATGCCGGCCCACGTGCCACCGCGACCACACAACAACCATGACCACCACCCCCCACCACCACCCCCTCGCTTCATTGCCCGCTGCAGCGGCTGTCTGCGCGGCCGCCTCTGCTCCACCTGCTTTCGCTGGTGGTGCGAGCTGTGTCTGGCCGACAGCGACATCCAGCCAGGCCGCGTCGAGCAGGTGTTGCCTTCGGTCACACCGTCCACCAAGTCTGCGTCTCCGGCCATCGACCCCGGCGTGGCCAGCAAGGTATGCCAGCATTTTGGCCTCTTGGCCTCTTGGCCTCTTGGTTTCTTGGTCTCTTGTCCCCTCTTGTCTCATCAGAGCCTGTTCTGGCGTTGGCTAACATGAACAGCGCATCTTTGACACAAACTGCTTCGAGTGCGGCTTCAGTGTATGTACAGGCATTTCCTAAAGTACAAGCATTGCGAAAGATCTGCCTCCCTCTGAAATACAAGCTTGGCGATCTGCCTCAGTCTTGCAAAGATCTGTCTCTCTAATCCCTCGCAGTGCATGAACTGCATCGTGTCGACCCAGCTGCGCTGCAAACGCTGTCACAACATCTATTGCGCACTGCACAACAGCGGGTCGAGCCCGACACATGTGAGTTCCGAGGATGTGTGGACGAGGATGCGTGTGTGGTTGTGTGGACGTGCGTGTCCAGTATTTCTAACGCGTTCTGCAGTGCGATTGTATGTCTTGGCCACGCCCTGCTCTCCGCTGCTCTCCGCTGCCACTCTGCTAACCAAGATCTTGTCTGCCGCTGCAAAGGGTGCGCAGCTTCGACATATCGATACACGCGAGTACGTTGTTCTCCTTTTCCTGTCCTGCTCTCTGGTCTGGTCTGGTCTGGTCTGGTCTGGTCTGGTCTGGTCTGGTCTGGTCTGGTCTGGTCTGGTCTGGTCTGGTCTGGTCTGGTCTGGTCTGGTCTGGTCTGGTCTGGTCTGCTCTTCTCTGCTCTTCTCTGCTCTTCTCTGCTCTTCTCTGCTCTGCTCTGCTCTGCTCTGCTCTGCTCTGCTCTGCTCTTCTCTGTTCTGCTCTGCTCTCTCCTGGCCTGCAAAAATACTTACCATCTCCTCGTCTTGCCTGACGCTACGTTGATGGAGCTCGTGCTAACAATAGACCTGTCGACAAAAACAGAACGCGATGCTGCTGCTCTCCAGATAAGCCGGCCTGTTCGCCTTTGTCAGTGCTCTGACGCCTGCAGCACGTCTGCAATGGCCCAGCAACAACACAGCCTTCTGGCTAGACTTCAGCGGCCTCTAGTGTTTCCTCTTTCTCCTCTCTGTCAGCCATCCTCTCCGCTCTGTCAACCATACTCCGCTCTGTCAACCATACTCCGCTCTGTCAACCATCCAGACACCCCTTCAGCCTAAAGCACGTTCTAGGTTGGCCCGCACGACTCCTCTAGCAATGAATTTGCATTTCCTCTCCTGATTGTACCGTGTATATTTTACATTTTGCTCTTTTCGGCTCCAAGCGTCCCCAACTCCAGCTCATTTTGTCGTAACCTTTTGTTTAGACCCAGATAGATATCCCACCGTTCCTCTCCCATGATCATTGCGCCGTCGTGATGCCGTTTTCAAGTTCAAAGTAAGCAAATTGCATAGTCCCCCGGGCTTGCATAGTCCCACCGCCCGATATCAGCCCATGCTGGCCAGCCCGGCGGCAAAGCGGCGGGCCACCCAGGCGGCGCCGTGCTCGTCGTACTCGGCCTTGGACACGGCCAGGCGGGCAACGTCGGCGGGCGCGGCGGCGGCGAAGCGGGCAGCGCCGCGCCAGGTGCAGGTGGCCGGGTCGGCGGGGCGGGTGACGCGCACGACGAGGTCGTCGGGCATGCGGGCCTGGATTTCCTGCTGCAGGCGCTGCACAAAGCCGGGCAGCTCGGCATTGCCGCCGACGACGACAATGTTGGCCAGCAGCGCCGGCCACAGGCCCTCGGGCAGACAGGCCACCGACTGCGCCACCACGTCGGGCAGCCCCGGCTGTGCCAGGCCCACGTCGCCCGGGTGGAAAAGCAGCTCCGGCACGACAAAGCGCTCGTTGCGCAGCGTCAGCACGTCCGCCGACGACAGCGCCGCCACGTCGCCGACGCCGCCGGCCGAGAGGTGGGGGTCTGCCTCGCCGCCCAGCCGGCCTCGCCGTGCCGCCCGCGCCGCCGCCGCCGCCGGGTCGAAGTCGCGCACCACGCCGTGCATGCGCTCGTGGTAGTCCGGCAGCACGTACTCCTTGGCAATGCCGCCGCTGCCGCTGCGCAGCATCTCCAGCCGGCGCCGCCGGTCGCGGCCGCCGTCGTCGTCGCCGCCGAGAGTGCTGCTGCTGGTGCTGCTGCCGCCCGCCCGCGCTCCCTTCCACGTCTTGTCCAGGTCGCCGGCAAAGTCCAGCGACACATAGCACGTCTTCTCCTTGATCTCGTTGACAATGTACGGGTCGTGGCGCATGTCGTAGTGCCGCATCGACAGCAGCTTGGTCAGGTAGTTGGTCAGCAGCTTGCCGCCCACGTCCAGCCGCCGCACCGCCGCCTGCAGCGGCCGGCCCTGCAGCACCGGCGTCACCGTCGTGAACGAGTAGCCCGAGTCGATCACCAGCCGCAGCTCCGCCGGCGGACCGCCGAGGTCGAGGTAGCCGTTGAACTGCGCGGCTGCAACCGTCAGCGAAAAGAAAAGCCCACCAAAACAACAGGCAACACCAAAACAACAAGCAAACAGGCAACACGCAACACGCAACACGCAACACGCAACACGCAACACGCAACACGCAACACGCAACACGCAACACGCAACACGCAACACGCAACACGCAACAGACACACATACCTGTCCCTCGGTAGTAGCTGGCAAACTGAAACTTTTCAAACACCATCTGGTCGCAGTTGCTCTGCAGCGTCGGCAGCGCGTTGGGCTGCTCCGTCAGCACCAGCCGCGTCTCTGTCGGGTCGCACGCCAGCACTCGCCGTCGGCCTCTTTGCCGGCCCGCCCGGCCAATCTTGCTGCCCTTGCCCTTCTTGCCGTTCTTTCCGTTCTTGCTGCTCTTGCCGGCCCGGCTCTCCGGTGCTTCTCCGTCGTCGTCGTCGTCGTCGTCATTGTCGTTGACGTCGCCGTCGCCGTCGCCGTCGCCGCCGGCCCCGTAGTCCTCCTCTTCGTCCTCATCCTCCCCCAGCCCCCCCAGAAACGAATCCTCCCAGATGGCCCGCTGCGCGTCCCAGTTCACAATATAGCCCTTTTCCACCGGCCGCCGAAACACCATCTCGCCAAAATCGCGGCACGCCGCCAGCTCCGCCCCAACATACACGCGCCGCTGCCGGTCGCGCGCCAGGCAGTTGGGGATCACCACCGGCGTCGGAGCCGTCTGTTGTGCTCCTCCTCCTCCTGCTGCGGCCTCGTCCGCAAAGCCTGCCTTGATCGTGTATGCGCCGTTGTCGACGACGAGCGTGCGAGACGGCGCTGACGTCGCCGCCAACGCCGACACTGACACCGCCGGCTTCGTCTTCCGACCACCGGCCATTTGTCCTGTCAGCTGTCGTGGGTGTCCAGGTGTGGAATGCTAGAAAAGAGATTGAGCTCGGCTCAAAAATACAGGCAGGTTGCTGGCCCACTTTATATTACGTAATTATGAGTAATCAAAAAAAAAAAAAAAAAAGAGAAAACGCTGCATTCTATGCTTAAGAGTACTGGACTGTCTTTTTATTCTCTTCTATAGCAGATGTTGTCACATGGAGACCATATTCTACACCGACGTTCCCCTGGAACGGTACAACGGGCCGAGCACAGACGCCTCCTTTCAGCCGTCTCCCCCTCTCTCATTCTTCCTCCGCCAAGCGTTCCCACCCATCGTCTAGAACAGCGGCTGCGACCGAGACAGACGTGCGGAGCGCCGGGTGGGCTTTCCCGTCGGCTTGGCCGTCGGCTTGCTCACCGCCGACGTGCTGTTGGCCGACGGCTTGGCCGTGGAGTTGCCGCTGCTGCTGGGAGGCGCCGCCTTGGCCGTCCGGGCCTTGGCCACGGCGGCGTCAAAGTTGGCGTTGGCGCCCTGCGACAGATCGTGGATCCAGTGGCCGATCAGGTCGTGGATGCTAAAGGCCGACGTGTTGCTGCTCGGCGTGTTGACGGGCGCGGCGGCAAAGGCAAAGGCAAAGGCGTTCTGGCCGGACGCGTCGAGGCTGGTGATGCCGGTGTCGGTGTCGCCCCACGTCGTGCAGCCGGTGCACTTGGCCGTGACCTGGAAATGCGTGGCATTGACCCACGTGCCGGCGCCGAGCACCTCGTACACGGCGTCGTCGTATGCCGGCGGCACGTAGTAGCCGCTGGGCCGGTTAGCCGCTGCTAGCATCTAGGCATGCGAGGCATAGGCATGCGAGGCATGCGAGGCGTGCGAGGCTAGGCATGGCATGCAAGGAAACTCGTCAAAGCAACGCCCGAGACGCCGGAAAGGAAGACTTACTAGGCCATGCGCGACGACAGCACGACGTCCTTGCCGTTCGCCCACACAATGGTTAGCGGATTGTACGTCATGGAGCCGCCCCAGGCGAGGCCGGCCCAGCCGACGCTGACGGGCGAGACGATTTGCACGACGGCGTCAAACTTGGCGCCCGCCGCCACCTTGTCCGGAATGGCCACTCGGAAGGAGATGCCCTTGTCGTTGGTGAACTGCGAAAAGGTGAGGCCGGTGACGGAATCGACATACTTGGACGAGTCGCTCTGGCCAAGCGCTGTTGGAGTCAGCAATCACGGTCGCCCCCATTGGCCTTTAGCCTTTCTTGTCCTGTAGCCTCTTCTCTCATCTCTGTCGTCTCTGCTCTTCCTCCTCTCTCTCTCTTTCTTTGCCCCCTTTTCTGACATACCAGATCCCACCAGGGCTGCGCCCGCCACGGCAAGAAGACCACGCATCTTGACAGGTAAGTGTGAGTTGTCTTTGCGCCTGAGTTGTCTTTGCGGCCGAGAAAGACAGAGGTTTAAGCAGTCCAAAATCAGAGCAGAGGGGACCAGCAAAGAGGACCGCGACTCAACAATACACAGAGAGAAAATAGAATAAAAGGAGAAAGGAGGGGGGGAAAGAGAAAGCGAGAAGAGAAAGTGGACAGAGCAGGCTCTGTTAGCAGAAAGGGCATTTAATAGCCCAGATACTTTAAAGCGCCATCTCCTTCTCCCGAATTTCCCAATTGCTCCTTCTGGCATGGGAGCGCAAAGTGCACAACACGGAGCATGGCTATGGACAAATGGGCAAATGGGCAAATGGGCAAATGAGCAATCACAGGCACGGGTATGAACGGCCACGGATTGGAAAGAGGGGAACGCGGATTGGTGGTCCTTCTTGGGGGACCCAGCTGCCAGCAAAACAGTACCGGGCCAAGCGGCCGATGCGATTTCCCCATTTCCTCCCCATGCAGCTCCACAGCATGGCTATGAGACTCGCAGAGCCAAAGAGACAGTGGGCAAGTCCTGGGTCGAGGAAGGGGAGAAGGGCAGAAAGGGGAGAAAGGGAGAAAGGGAGAAAGGGACAAGACAGCGATCTCGACAGGATGGGGAGCAGACGACCGGTAAGCGGCACCTTCCCGGCAGCAAACTGGGCCACCTTTCCCGCGCCAATATGGTAGAAGCACAGAATAATACGAGCAGCTTCGAAGAGAAGAAAGGACAACGAGGCATGGAGGTCGGCAGAGGGGGGGTGTGAATGTCCTGGTATCGTCCAGTGTGAAGGAGGAGTAGTGGCCATTGGCTTCCATGTTGCATGGACTACTGGGCAGAAAAAAGAGTGAACACACCCTGGCAGAGAGAGAGAAAAGCACACCATCCAAGTTCCGCGGAGGCAGAAGAGCTCGAATGGGACGGCCGATCCGCCGCGTTTAGGCTAAAGAAACGGGAACGACGATGAGAGCAGCCGTTCAATATAAAGAGGATCGACAGCACGGCGGACGGGTGCTCCGTAAACGAAAGACGAAACGAGAAGTAGACAAAAGAAGAGAATATAGACTGAAAATCAGAGAGCAGGGACATTCAAGAAAGGAAAGGAAGAAAAGAAAAAAAAAAAAAAAACCCTGAGATCACGAGACAAGTGAGGCTCGACAGGTCGCCATCTTCCCTGGCGTTCCGACGTAACGAGAGCTGCGCAAGAAGCGACGCTCCATTTTAGAGAGAATGGAGCGTTTGTGGACAGCTTGTAAAGACGTGCTCTTCCTGCACGTCTGATTACATCAAAGACCAAAGATGCAAGCTTTCTTTTCTCCTGCCTCTCGCCTGCTTCGTAGCTTGGCAGCGCCAGGACCAACCACCGCTAATGGCTGCAGGGCCTAATAGACGCTAAAGCCCACCGAACGCACGTGGAATCACGTCACCGAATCACAGCTCGCAGCCTCACTGCGAAAATTGCCAACCGAGCACTTTGCCCGTGAACCGCTCCAGAACACGGCACCGTTCCTCTTTTCTCCATCACACACACACTCTCTCTGTGTGTGTCTTTCTCCGCTCCTTCTCCCGCTCTGTCTGCTTGCCGTCTTTCTTCGCCTTGTCACCCTGACCCTCTTCACCCCTCACCCCCCTCCCCCTCCCCCTCTTTCCTCCCCCCGATGGACCCCCCCCGGCCGCCGGACCTGCCGCCGCTGGCCACGGTGATGCCGCCGCTGCTCGTCGGCACGGCCACGTTCAACCACCAGTACGTTGACGACCCGCAGGCGATGCCGTACCGGGCCATTGTGCGGCGGGCGCTGGTGGAGCTGGGCGTGCGGGGCTTCGACACGTCGCCGTACTACGGGCCGTCGGAGGAGCTGCTGGGCGAGGCGCTGCGCGACGCCGTCGCCTCGTCGGCGGTGCGGCGGCACGACTTCTTCCTCGACACCAAGGCCGGCCGCGTGCACAGCAACGGCTTCGACTACCGGCCGACCGCCATCAAGGCGTCGGTGGCCCGCTCGCTGCAGCGCCTGCACACCGACTACGTCGACCTCGTCTACCTGCACGACGTCGAGTTTGTGGCGCCCGCCGACGTCGTCGCCGCCGTGCGCGCCCTGCGCGAGCTGCGTACTGGGCCCCCGCCATCGTCGTCCTCGTCGTCCTCGTCGTCCCCGTCGTCCCCGTCGGCCCCCGCCACCGCCGGCTGTCTGCGCTACGTCGGCATCTCCGGCTTCCCCATCGACGTGCTCGTCGCCCTGGCCGAGCGCATCCGCCGCGAAACCGGCGAGCCCATCGACGCCGTCATGAACTACGGCCACTGCACCGTGCAGAACACGCGCCTTGTCGCGCCGTCCGCTGTCGGCAGCGGCCACATCGTCGACGCCGACTCCTCCTTCTCCTCCTCTGACTCCTCCTCCTCCTCCCCCCTCGCCCGCCTGCACCGCGCCGGCGTCTCCGTCGTCCTCAATGCCAGCCTCCTCAACATGGGCCTGCTCACCACGCGCGGCGTCGACAACAGCCCCCAGGCCGCCTGGCACCCCTCGCCGCCCGGCCTCCGCGCCGCCTGCGCCAACGCCGCCCGCCTCGCCGCCACCGCCGCCCCCGACCACTACCGCCTCACCAGCAACCACAACGCCCTCGAACGCCTGTCGCTGCGCTACGCCCTCGACACCTGGTCGCGCGCCGCCGCCGCCGCCGGGCTCGGCACCTCGGGCAGCACCAGGCTTGGCGCCACAAAGAGCGCCGACACCGCCACCGACATCACCACCACATCACCCACATCCACACCAACATCCACACCCATGCCCATTGGCGCGTCCGTCATTGGAGTCACCACGCTGGACCAGCTGGACGAGACCGTGCTCGAGTGGTGGAACGTGCTGGACGGCCTGGGTGTGCCACACGGTTCGCTGCCAGAGGGCGAGGCCACCACCGATGTAGGGGTCAGCAGCACCAGCAGCAGCACCAGCAGTAGCACCGCTCTCACCGCCAAAGAAGCCAGTCTTCGGCGCACACAGGAAGTCAAGGCTTTTGTGCAGGAGAAACTGTGGCCCATATTCGGGTCGTGGAAAGACTATGCATGGCCAAGCCCGTCCGAGGGATGGGTTAACGAACTTCAGCCGTCCAGTTAGTAGGGCCAGCGAATGAAGGGAGTGGGGGAAGGCCGGTGAGCAAAGAAGCCAAAGGGACCAAACTGCGGTAGTCAGCATAAGCCAAAGCAGGGCAAGCAGGACAAACAGGCCATGGCAAGCAGTCAACCATGGCAAGCAGTCAACCATGGCAAGCAGTCAACCATGGCAAGCAGTCAACCATGGCAAGCAGTCAACCATGGCAAGCAGTCAACCATGGCAAACATATTGAATCAATAAAGCCACTTTTAGTCCTCGTGTCTAATGTATACTGCATCCTTCATTTGTGTCTGGACGGTCGTCAGCTTTGCTTTATGTGCATCTGTGAATCCCAATTTCCCAGCATCTTCATTCCGCCCTTGCATGCCCACCCAGAGACGCCCCCAAGAGTAAAAAGGTCCCTTCTCCCACCACCACCAGCTACTCTTGCTTGTACGGCGCAACCATGGACGAAAACAAATCCACAAAAACATAAAGCCGGGTAAGAAAGTATGGAAAAAAAAAAGAAAAGATGAAACGAAAACACCACGAAGCAATGCTCTGAAATGGAGACAGTGATACAAATATCAAACGAGCAAGCCCTTGCCCTCACCAAACCTAATCCCACAGCCGTCTCCCCTCTGCTTCGGCAATGAACAAATGAACCACAAGAACAACCAAAAGAAAAAACAAAAAAACAACATCTCATCTGCGCACGTCTGTTCAACTCTTTCGTCCTGCAACCAATCCAAAAAGTCGCACCACGAGGTTGATATACTTGAGTGATGCAGTTTTCAGCTCCATAGACTTCAGAACAGTAAATCAGAACAAAGGGCCAATCTGCCTATCGCCTTTTGTCTAATCGAGGCCGAATTCGCTACCGGGTGCCGGCGTTCCCGGCGTCACCGTCAGTTCAGGCGGTTGGCTGACATCGAGCGTAGACAGTCCCTGCGACAGCGACTCTGCCGTGTTCTTCACGTGCGCCTGTGCCACTTCTTCAACATGCTGCTCTTCCGCCACCGAGATCTCGTCTTCTTTCCACGCCGCAGGTACGGTGCCCGCGATGCCCGTAGTGGGAGGCGCAGTGGTGGCAGTGGTGTCAGCTTGATTGGCAGCGTCATCCTTCCCGCTGCTGCCCCCGTCGTCTTCGCCCTTTTTGCTGTCGGCGGCGTCCCGGCCAATGGCAGACAGTCGCCGCCCCGCATCCTTGCCCTCCAGCTGTACGCCGACGAGCTCTGCAAGACTGCTAAAGTTGAACATGGGCTCAGTGCTGGCGCTGGGGTCGCGATCGTCTCCATGCTCGCCTCCGTCGTCGCTCGCCCCGCTACGGCTTCCAAGACTCAAACCACTAGCTCGCGGGTCTTGCATGTGAAGCCCAGTGTTCTGGTAGCTGCCAGGAGACGAGTCTGGCAGCGAAGACGAGATGGACGACGCACTGCTCATTTGCCGAAGGTGAGACGGGCCCAGAGACGACGACTGCGTGGTCGGGATCAGTAAAGGTGCAGACGGTGCGCTCGTTGCGGACCCTGCAAATGGCGTGAACGGTGCGAACGGTGCTGCTGATGCGCCGTCGCCGCTCTCAGACACAGAACCCAATCCCCGATCCACCGCCTTTCCCTTCCCGGACCCTGTCGCAGGAAATGCTGTTTCAACAGCGCCTGCTGGGGTTGCTGTCGCCTGTGTGTTGCTGCCAGTTGGCACGGTCGAGGACATGCTTGCATCCGTCATTGTCACAGCGCCCACGTTGCTACTGTCGCCAGCACCGCCGGACGCTGGCCCGTCAACGCCTCCACCACCGCTACCGCTACCGCCACCGCCACCGCCAGAACCACCACTGGTGGCAGTGGAGACGGATGCCGAGGCGATTCCGCTGGCCACGCTGCTACTGACGGCCATCGCGTTGGCAACGCTCGCCTCGACGCGAAGATTTGATGCTGCGCTATTGCCACGCCGCCGGTTGCCGATGCCGAACCCCGACAGACTCAGTGTACTAGTGCTGGCTGAACTTTGGCCGCTGCCGCCCGCCGGTGGATAGAGGCCGCCAGAGCTTCCCTGTAGCTTTGCAGCCTCTTTGGCCGCCTTCCGCTCTTCCTTTTCCCGCTGTTTCGCCCTCTTGCGCTCTTCCTTCTCTTCCTTCCGTCGCCGCTCCTCTTCAGTAGCGAGGGACTGCCGAAGGGCTTCTCGGAACATGAGCTCTTCAAGATCCTCCATGCGCGTGCGCTGCGCGCTTGTTGCAAATCCAGCCGCCACGCCGCCCGTGGAGCTGGTGCGCGGGCCAGGATCCATTGTCGCCGACCCGCCTTCTCCAACATCGCTAGCGTTGCCGGGGCCGGGGCTTGCATTTCCGTCGTCATGCGTGACCGTATTCCGTCTGCTAAAACGACCGACACGAAAGGTTCTGGTCTCCTGCGTCCCAATAAGAAAAGCAGCAGTGTGGAGCGCCGTGGCAGCTGCAGCCCGCCGAGCTATGTGGGCACGCTGGCTGGCCAGTTTGCTCGCCCAGTCGGGACGCACCCGATCGGTCGTGACCACGTTGGGGGCGGTTGCCGAAAGCGACTGAGTCCTCCTGCGGCTCGTCGGGGTTTGGGTGCCGCTGGTGCCGCTGGTGCCGCTGGTGCCGCCGGGCGCAAGTAAACTGCCCGCCCCTTGGGGTGTTGCAGACGATGGTGACAGGGTCGAGCTTATCGAGCTGCTAGACGACATGGCTGCTCCTATGGCACCTATGCCAGAGTAGGTTAGACCGCGGCGGAAGGGCGGCGGTTCGTAGGTGACGCCAAACTCGGGCTGTTGGCAGTAGGGACAGCAGGCCGGCTCTGAGATCAGCTGGCCGGCCTGTTCTTCGGGATGCGCATTGGCGTTGTCGGGGTTGTCACCGTGACCTTCTGGATAATGAGGATCCGCACGCTTGATCTGGACAAAACACTCGCTGCAAATGGGCTGGTCACAGCACCGAGTGTGGTTGAGATAGGGGGGGTAGGAAAGAAAGCAAATCGGGCACTCGGTGGCATCCTTGTACAGAAACACCTCAATCGGTTGGCCGTTCACAAACGGATCGTGTGGAAGATGGACCTCGCGAGGCGTCAGATCGCTAGACGACCCGGTGCGTGACGATATACTAAGCGCGGCAGCAAGAGCCTTGGTACGGGGCTTGAATGACGAACTTGAGCCACGGCCGGAGGTCGGTGTGGTTGGAATTGGGATGTTGGGAGACGATGTGCCGGCCAGGGATCCGGACGGAACATCGTTAGAAGCAGCAGGAGAAGGAGATGACGTGGGCGGAGCATTGGGCGGGCTGGCAGCGGGACCAGGCGTGGCTCCCCCGACAGAAGTGGAAGAGGCTGCAGACGTGACGTGACCGGACCGCTTCACTGGCGAATCCGGCTGCACCGCCGTAGGAGGTCGAGATAGAAAGTCTTCGGGAGGGGGTTGGTCGGGCGGCGGGATTTCGAGGCCGCGAGCGGCAGCGATAAGTTGATACTCCGTCCAGGTGTCTGAATAGTCCTGCAACCCCCTCCAGAAAGGTGCCAATCGTCTCTCGATCTAAACCACGAGACAGGAAAAAAAATTAGCACGGAAGGCAACAACTCCCCAAAAGAAAGACGGCAAAAAGAATGAAGATAAAAAGAACACATGTACGGAACGCCGGAAAGAGACAGAACGGAAGGGAAAAGAAACAATAATGCCAAACAACAAACGCAAGAAAACCAAGTTAAAAAAAACAAAACAAAAGAGAGATTGTCTTACCTGTAGTTGACGCACAACGGATTTGTTGAAGTCTTCAGGCCCGACGTACGTTCCCAGAGTGACCAAGTATCCTCCATCGACATGTTCCTCCCTCATGCTACGCTCTCGCTCAACGATTCGGGCTTGGCGTTCTTTCTCGAGGCGTCTTGCCTCACGCTCCTGCCGAGTCTCGCGACGGTCTGGTGCCGCTGAACTAGAGGCTCCCGGGCCAGCGGCAATGTTGAGGATTCCACCGAGATCCGACCGTCCGCCACGACCGCGCGACGACCTTGAACCAGCTTCGCGGTGTGCAGCAGCTTGGGACGAAGACTGGCCGCCGTACTCGGATGCGCCGGGAGCCCTAGCTAGGCGTGGATCATGGCGGGCTTCCTTGGTGTTCGTGTTACCCATTGCGGATAAGATGTCTCCGGTGCCTGTCCGCTCCGGAAAGCTGGACGGCGGAAAAGATCTTGGCTGTGTCGCTTTTGTGGACGGGTGGGGAGATGCGCTTGGGCTATTGCGAGTCGTGGGGTGAGCAGTTCAAATTTCGGGGGATGTGGTCGGGTTTCTATCCTGTGTGTGTTCTGTTCTGATTTTTTTTTTCTAGTTATTTTTGGCTGCGCTGTACTTCGTATTAGGGTGCCTGGTTTGTGAGCAGCATATATGACGAAATCTAAGCGGAGGTTAGCATGTCAGCGCTGAATGAGCACGAGAGAAAGGAGTGGCGAAGAAACAGCGCAGGGGACCAGCAACCACAGCAGCGGGGTGATGCGACAGCGAGTGGATAGCGGTGGTGCTGCCAATGGGAACCATTCCACGCTCCTAAAAGATCAAAACAAGCAAAAGTAGCAAGAGAACAGGCGAGAAAACTGCCCTGGCCGAAACAAGAGGCAAAAGAGAACGAATGGATTAAGAAAAAAAAAAAAAAAAAAAAAAAAAAAAAAAAAAAAAAAAAAAAAAAAAAAAAATTTGCAAAATTTTCCTACCACAGTTTAAACGCCCGAAAACCCCGGCC
>JADHKP010000011.1:0-53261 GCA_019925385.1 Raffaelea deltoideospora
ACAGCAACAGCAACAGCAACAGCAACAGCAACAGCAACAGCAACAGCAACAGCAACAGCAACAGCAACAGCAACAGCAACAGCAACAGCAACAGCAACAGCAACAGCAACGTCGCCCGTCCAGCGATGCAATCACGCCCATCGACTCAGACTTTGACGATTCGCCACTGGACTCGCCGCTGGACTCGCCTTCTCCGCAGATCTATGAGGCGCGAATTCAGCGCTTCGAGATCCCCATCATGTACGTTCAGCCGCCTGCGCCCGTGAGAGTACGTCAAAAACAAAGGCGGCAGTCTCGTCCGCTGCCGCCTCTCAACCTGCCGCTGACGCGGCAGCCCAGGCCATCAGCCGGCTTCTCCATACCTCTTTAATAGCGTCACTTCTTTTTTGTTTCTTTTGTTCATTTTGTCATCTTCATTCACCTTTCCACCACCTTCATTGCCGTCGTCGCCGATCACCAGCACGCGCGGAAGCACTTCGTCTTTGTTTTATAACCAGTACTGGCTTTAGTTTGTTAGCGTTTCCATTTTGTCAACGAAAAAGAACAACACATAAAGGAATCTTTTTGCTGAGGAGAGGGTGAAGGACTGTACAAGACATATTATATTACTTCCGGAAGAAAGGGACAGAAAAGGGACGGTCAAAGCTGTCCGCTGCAGCATATTTTTTGATAAAAGTTTTGGAAAGAGAACAAGCCAAAAGAAAATAAACAGCATTCTCTAGTCTAAAGGAGAAGAGGGAAGAATAATCCAATAACTTACAAAATATCAAAGCAGTATTAATACACCAAATATTTCAAGAAAAAATGATAATGCGAAAACAGCCCAAGTTTCCCAATGAAGAAAGAACGAACCTTGCAAAAAGAGAGAGAGAAAAAAAAAGGGCTCGTGACCGAATAAAAAATAAAATACGTTTTGTTTTTTAAGATCGCTTCTAGCAAAAGGCCTCCCAGCTCAATACCCGCGAATCTTATCCCACAGCGACCGCGGGCTGCTGCTGATGACCGGCGGCGACAAAAGTGTTGTGTTCCACGTCTGCACGCCGTCAATGAACAGCCGGAACTCCAGACTGCTCTGGCCGCCGGCATTGCTTGGCGGCTTGATAGTCACAGCGCCAAACTTGGAGTTGCCGGCGTTGATGTACCTGAGAGCCGTATTTAGCATCGGACCTTTTTAAGATGTGCCACACTGTGGGAGAGGAACCAAAAGGACAAAGACTGAACATCGACATGGAGGAGAACAAAGGGGAAGGCAAAGGAGGAAAAGACATTACTCACCGGATCTTGACATCCTCGTCATCCCACTGAAAGTAGGTCGGAATCGGCGAATAAAACTGGCTGAGCGGGCTAACCGAGAATTCGTGTACGGCCACGCTGGCAGGCCAGCGAGCTGCCTCTGCCGCTGCGGCCGCTGGAGCTGCTGGCGGCTTCGTCCCGTCGGTGGCGCCAGCACCAGCACCAGCACCAGCACCGACTGTTCCCGCCTCTTGCCCCTCCGGCACCGGCACCGGCGCCGGCGCCGGCACAGGCGGAGGAAACTGCGTGGCGGCAAACTCGTGGCGGTCGCCTGACAGAACGACAACGCCAATGCCGTGCAGGCCAGCATCCCACATGGCCTCGAGAATGATGCGGCGCTCGGCCAAGAAGCCGCCCCACGTGTCGCGGCCGTTGACGCGCCAGTTCTTGGTAAAGGGCACCGACGACGCAACAATCTTCCAGTGCACGCCTCGGGGCTCCGGCCGCCGCAAAAAGGCCAGCAGGCTTGCCAGCTGCGCCGCGCCCAGCATCGTCTTGTCGGGGTTGTCATACGGCGTCAGCGCATTGCTCGACCGGAAAGACCGCGTGTCCAGCATGAAGAAGCTGGCGGGGCCCTGCGTAAACGCAAAGTAGGTTGCCTCTCCGGCGCCGCCCGCAACGGCAGAGCCGCCGCCGCCGGCCAGCCGCGCCACCGGCGGGTTGGCCGCCTTGTGGTAGTGGTACCACGGGTCGACGGCGGCCTCGTACACGCCGGTGCTGTTGGCCGACCAGTCGTTGGCAATCTCGTGGTCGTCCAGCACGTGGATCCAGCTCAGGTTCTGGCCCATGGCCTGCCACTCGGGCGACGCATACACGCGCCGGTACTTTTGCCGATAGTCCTCGACCGCCGCGCCCCACCGCCGCGGCACGTCGATGTAGATGAAGTCGCCCAGGAACAGCATGAACTGCGCGCCGAGCTGCGGCAGCACGCGTGCCAGGTGCCGCGCCCCCGGAATGGCCAGCGGAGGGTCCAGCGGGCTGTAGGGCACGCGCGACACCATGCACGACGTCGTGACAAACGTAAAGCTGCCATTGAAGGCCGTGGGCGCCTTGCCCGGCTTGGGCGCCGCCGTGAATTCGCCCGAGTGGTTGTTGGACGTGCGCCATTCGTACGTGCGCTGCACGGGATTGCGCAGCGGCACCGTCAGCACCGCCGTGTAGTCGGTGCTGTTGTCCGTCCACCGGATGCCGCCCGCGCTGTTCCACACCGGGCTCTCAAACGGCGGCTCCGCATTCTTGAGCCGGAACTCCAGCGTCACCGGCATCTTGGCCTGGTCCGGCTCCCGCACCAAAAACTTGGCCTCCGAATCAGACACATAGCCCACCCGCACAAACGACAGATCCTCCGCCAGAATGCCCCGCTCCGTGTACACCCGGTCCGCCACCATCGCCACCAGTGCCGCGTTGACCACCACCGCCAGCACAGACAGCAGCCTGCTGGGGCTGGGGAAACCCAGGAACAGTGCGTGGTACGGTTTCAGCGGCTTCTTCTCCATCAACACCGATTCTTCTTCAACCGCGACCTCCTCCTTCAATGCCACCCCGCCGCCATCTACCCCGTCTGTCCCGTCGCCCAAGACCTCCACCGTGTCCACCACTAACACCGTTCCCGTTTCCACGAAGTCATACTTTGGCTCGTACAACTGGCTGAGGACAAACGAGGGCACATTCAAGGCAAACAGCGTGAATATGATGGGAGGTAACACCTAAACGTTCGTTGTCAGCTGCTGCTGTTTGCTTGCTCGTCCTGCCCTGTCCTGCCTTTTTGTTGTCTTGTTTTTTATGCCATTTAATTTGATTTTTTGAGCTTTTTTTTTCAAAAAAAAAAAAAAGAGCTCTGCTCGTTCTGGGGTTGGGGGCCCGGCTGGCACATCTGGTATAACTTACAGGGACGAGGGCCTGTTGGGGTGAGGTGAATCGATGTTAGCAAAATTCCAACCGGAGCAGCGACCTTTCGACGTTTCGAGGAACAACAAAGAGCGTCAGAAAACGTACCCAACGAAGAAAAAAATACGCGCAGATCCTTAGGAGGACCGACGAGATGCGGGCAATGCGCGTCTGCAAAATCATGGCGTCCGGCTCGGCCACAAAGAGGCAGAGTGCCTATGAAGCAACAAAAGAAAAAAGAAGAAGAAGAAAAAAAAAAAGGATGCGCTCTCGTTATCGAACCTCCCCAGAAGAAAGGTTTTTTTGCCGTAGACGCCGCTGCCTGGCCGATCGTTCCAGCAGATATAGAAAGAGAGAAGCTGTGCAATGTAGGGTAACCGTAGCTTTATGAGCTTTTCTTTGCCACTAAATCTGATATCACATAGCAAAACCGCGCTGGCGAGAAGGGTAGCCAGAGCCCCTCCACAAAGAGAAGGCGAGGAGGAGAACAAACCAATAACAAGCCGGGTAATTTCGTTGCTCAAGACAAAAACACCAAAATCAAGAGCTTATTACTGTGCTGGTGGATGAAGCTGTGAGAGTATTACCGAAAGGCTTCTAAAAAGTCCGTGCTCGCTAATGTAGGGAAGCACCGAATAATATACTCGTATCGTACTCAAACTGGGAGACCAGCTCTTTGTGTTCCCTCTGCCTTGGCATGTCGAGACTCTTCCGCTTTCTTCATGACCTTTGCTGACTGTGGCTGAAGCTCCCTGGCGATGATATCATGTGAAAGAGTGCATTGTGGCGTGAGCCTATCAGAATGCAGAAGGCCCAAGTGATTACGACGTAATACTTCATAGAGTATTGCTACGTACAGAGTACTCCGCATTGTGTAGTAATACATTGCATTACTCCGTACTCTGTACAGCTAGAGTACTTGTTCTTCGCCATATAGCACAAGGACCCACTTTCTCCTTTTCCCAACCCCTGAACTGAAGACGCTGACTCGGAAATTGAATAATCCGCTAAAGCGAAAAAAAGGCACTGTGGAAGCAACGATTAGCGTGTCTGTTCAGCGTGTCCAGGTGTCCAGCGTGTCCAACGTGTCCTGAAGCTGAAGACATTCCGCGCGCTGCGAGGAAGCCTCAAAATACTCGTATCTACGTTTTCTCTCCAAGCTAGCTGTCGGCGCCACTTTTGCTCTTTTTTTGTTTTTTTTTCACTTCTTTTCTTTCATTAATTGTCCCCCTTTACCTCTTTGGGTTTGCACATCGACCGGCCATGCGGATTTCACACCTGATTGCCGGGCTTGCCGCCTGGTTTGCAGCCGATGTGGCGGCGACAGCATTGACATACAAGCTGCAAGCCAACGAAAAAGCCTGCTTCTATGCCGATGCGCCAACCTTGGGCGAAAAGATTGCATTCTACTTTGCTGTACGTGGCAGGATTCATGCGCCTTTTTTTGGTCCAGCTCCGGCGTTGCTTTTTGCGTCTCATAAACTGGCAGCTTTTTTTTTTTCTGACACTTAGCCCCAAAGGTACAATCCGGTGGTTCATTCGATGTGAACTACGAAGTGACTGCTCCCAGTGGCAAGATCATCCTGGACGGGACCAACGAGCGGCAGGGCGACTTTGTTTTTACGGCAAATGAAGTCGGAGAGTACCAGTTCTGCTTCAGCAACGAGATGAGCACGTACACGGACAAATACGTCGACTTTGAGATCTCGGTAGGTTTTGGGGGAGAGGGAAAGGGCATCTTCTGCTCATGATTGCCGTTGTGCCGTGTTTCTTGTACGCGTACCCTAATTCTCTGTTCCCCCCAAAAATCAGGTCGAAAACGAAGCGCGCGTCCAGCTGCCGTCCAAGCCCGGTAGCTCAGACGAACAAACGAACAAGCTGTCGGACATGATCTTCAAGATCTCCAGCCAGCTCACCACCATCACGCGCAACCAAAAATACTTCCGCACGCGCGAGAACCGCAACTTCAGCACCGTCCGCAGCACTGAGAAGCGGATCATCAACTTCAGCTTGGTCCAGTGCGGCCTGATTGTTTGCATGGGTGCCCTGCAAGTCTTTGTCGTCCGCTTCTTCTTCCAGGTTTGTCCCTTTGCCCCCTCTCTCTCTTTCTCCAGAGCCATCGTGGCCTCAATAGCGGTTCTTCATATACTCACATCCTACAGGGCGCTCGCAAAGGCTACGTATGAACGAGGAATTCACGAGGCAAACACATACGAAAGAACGACGTACAGAAATGCTTTCCCCCCATATAATATTCAACTTGGCTGGTTTTTTGGGTTGTCCCGGGATGTCGGGAGGCCAACGCGGCGCATGACACCATCCTCGGGTTGAGGTGTAATATTTCTGTTGTTTGAGCGGACACGTCTTGGAGAGCGCCGCATGTGGGACGGGCGAATTATTGAAAAAAAAAGGAAAAGAAAAGCCTTTTCTCATGTCCGGGCGATTGTGCAGTTGGGAGTGCTGTAAAAATAGATTTACGCTATTGCGAACATAAAATGCATCCTTTTTTCTTGATGACAACTGTACCAGCACACTTGTGCCAAATGAAGCATCTCAATTGTTCAACTAACGACACTGTCTGGTAAAGCCTAGAGTAACGTTTGCTTCTCTTTATTACGACGTACTGATACTGGTATGCCTTGTATGGATACATTACGAGGACGTTGTTGATCGGCTCTGTTTCTTTGGCCCTTTTAACTAGGGCCATAATTGAAGTACTAGGAACAGTACTTTGTCATTGAAATCTGCTTTGCAACAATGTACTTCATACATAGTAAATGTTCTTATATGCTGGCTGCTTTGGTCCTTTTAAAACACGTGACTGTGATGTGGCTGTATGCGCCCCACTTAAAAATGGCTCTGGACTTGGACAGGCTTCATTAGCAGAGGCAAAAGTTGGAAAGTTCTGTCATGTTGTGTTTTATTTTCAATCCGGGGCTTTCTACACCAATACCCTCCGCACCTGAGAGAAGTCGCCTTGAACTCCCGTCTATTTCTGCAACATAGTGATGGCTTCCTCGATTGCGGCATCGCTGGCGCAGAGGCTGCCCAAGCCCAAGTACACGGGGGAGGACGAAGAGCCGCTGTCGTCGCGCGTTCAGCGCGGGCCGCGGATCGTGAGTGCTCGGGAGCTGAACGAGACGCAAGTGGTTGTAAAGGTATGTGCTTCCACTTTCTGCGTGTGTGCGATATCTTTTTTTTTTCAGACAGCTAACTGGCTTTCCTACCATCAGAGAGCAGGACCTCCACCTTATGGCAAGCGTGCTGGATGGCGGCCGAGGGCGCCGGAGGATTTTGGCGATGGAGGTGCATTTCCGGTACGTCTGAGCGATGGGGCATAAGAGCGGCAGATGCAGAGGAAGAAGGAGGCGAAAAAGAAGAAGAAGACCGGCTGACAAAAACCTTGTTGATCTGTGTAGGAACTCCCGTTCGCGCAGTATCCGCTCGACATGGGGCGAAAGCCGGCAGCTGGCGCATCGACCGCCAAGAGCAACGCGCTGGCGGTGCAGGTGGATGCTGAGGGCAAGATCAAGTACGATGCGATTGCGCGGCTGGGCCACACGGAGAACCGGATTGTGCACACGTCGTTCAAGGACCTGATTCCGCTGCGGCAGCGCGCCGAGGCGGGCGACATCAACCTGGAGCGGCCCAGCCAAGAGGAGGTGGAGGCGACGGCGGAGCGGACCAAGAACGCGCTGGCGGCGCTGGTCAGCGGCGCCGTGGCGGCACAGAAGCCCAAGACGCTGGCGGCCATGGGCCAGCAGCGGAAAGAGGCCACGTATGTTCGGTACACGCCCGCGTCGCAGATGGGCGACAACTCGAAACGCATGGACCGGGTGATGAAGATTGTCGAGCGACAAAAGGTTTGTTTTTTTCGTCTCTCCTCATCTCCCAACTGTTGTTTTGCCCGTTTCCACGTTTTCATGTTCTGTGTGGCCGCTCTCCATCTCCCCAACGTCTTCCCTGTTCGCTTGTTTCACGATCTGACTTCTTCTAGGATCCGATGGAGCCGCCCAAGTTCAAGCACAAGAAAATCCCCCGCGGACGTGAGTTTTCTCTCTGGTGATTCCTTTTGTGTGTGTGTGTGTGTGTGTGTGTCTCGAGCACACTTGCTGACATGCTTTGCAGCCCCGAGTCCACCACCCCCGGTGATGCATAGTCCACCGCGCAAGTTGACAGCAGCGGACCAGGAAGCTTGGAAAATCCCACGTGAGTTTTTTTTTTTTTTTTTTTTTTCTGTTGCCCTAGGTGCTCGGTCTTGGCTAGCATGCGGAGTAGCTTCCTAGCACTCGCGTTGACACAGCTGCTGACGGAGCATTTAGCGCCGATTTCCAACTGGAAGAACCCCAAGGGCTACACCGTGCCTCTGGACAAGCGATTGGCGGCGGCGGGCAAGGGCCTGGAGGACGTGACGATCAACGACAAGTTTGCGCAGTTCTCGGAGGCGCTGTTTATGGCGGACCGGCATGCGCGCGAGGAGGTGCGGCAGCGGTCGCTGATGCAGCAGCGGTTGGCGGAGAAGGAGAAGATGCAGAAGGAGGAAACGCTGCGGCAGCTGGCGCAGAAGGCGCGGGAAGAACGGGCCAATGCGTCGAAGCCGCGGCGGCGAAGCTCGCGGCAGGACTCGCGTTCGCTGTCGCGGTCACGGTCACGGTCGGGGTCACGGTCGGGGTCACGGTCACGGTCACGGTCAGGCAGCTATGACAGCCGAGACAGCCGGTCACGGTCGCGGTCGCGGTCGAGGTCGCGGGGCCGGGGCCGGGGCCGGGGCTCTGACGACGACGAGTCGGGGTCGGACGAGGACGAGGCGGCCATCCGCGAACGCGAGAAGGCGCGGCAGGAGCGGCGGCGGGAGGAAGAGCGCAAGATGCGGCAGTCGCGCATGGGGGCGGAGCGGCGCATGCAGGTGCTGGCGCGCGAGCAAAACCGCGACATTTCGGAAAAGGTGGCGCTGGGGCTGGCCAAGCCGACGGCGTCGGCCGAGGGCATGTACGACTCGCGGCTCTTCAACAAGGCGGGCGGGTTCGACAGCGGCTTCAACGAAGACCAGATCTACGACAAGCCGCTCTTTGCGGCGCAGGAAGCCATCAGCAGCATCTACAAGGTGCGCGGCGGCCCGGGCGGCGGCAGCGGCGGCGACGACGACGACGGCTTTGACGACCCGGCGGCCGGCGACGCCGAGATGGCCAAGATCCAGCGCACCAGCCGCTTCGGCGAGGCGCTCGGCCGCGGCACATTCAAGGGCGCTCGCGACGTCGAGGCGCGCGAGGGTCCGGTGCAGTTTGAAAAGGACACGGCGGCCTCGAGCGCGTCGGCGGCAGCGGCCAAGGCGACGGGTGGCCCAGGCGACGCGGCCGACCCGTTCAACGTGGACAAATTCCTCTCCGAGGTGGAGCAGAGCAGCAGCGGCCGAGGCGGCGGGCCGGGCTCGAAGCGCGGATACGGCCTGCAAGTCAGCGAAGCCGGGCCGTCATCGAGGCAGTCCAAACGGGCACGCTTGGACGAGGATGACTGATATAGGGAGTGGGATGGGAGATGAGTCGATGGGGGTGGGAGCTGTGTAACGGCAGCTCGGGTTGGACCTCGTTTTGGGCCGTGTGTTCTTTCTGGACTCAGTTTGTGGTTTATGTTTTTCAATAGGGACAACCGAGATTTTTCAAGAGCTACGTCTTCGACTCTGTTGACACTGATCAGTGATGGAATGAGCAGCAGTCAAGCTCCATCAGGGAAGCTCAAAAGTTCTAGGTCATTGCCCATCCTAGACCTACATACAGCGCATCAAAAAGTTGAGAATGTCGTCGCCGCCCTCCGGCTCGTTGACCCAGTGGCCGCCGTCGGCATACCGGTGCCACTCGACGTCGAGGCCCAAGGCACGCAGCTGGGCCAGCATGCGCTCGCCGTTCTCCACCGGCACGACGCCGTCGTCAGATGCATGGGCCAGGAACAGGGGCGTGGCCTTGATGGCAGCCGGCGATGGCTGCTTCGCGGCCGGCGGTGCATCCTCGTCGCCGCCATACAGACGCTGCAGCGCGGAAAACAGACGCAGCTGGCGGCTGTCGTGGTCCTCCTCCTCCTCCTCCTTCTCAACCTCCTCGACCTCGTCGGCCAACGGCAACCAGCTGCACAGGCCGATCACGCCGGCGAAGCCGCCCTGGCCGTCGACCAGGAGCGTGGCCAGGGCGGTGGCGAAGCCCTGGCTGATGCCGCCGAGAAAGATGCGGCCTCGGGGCACGAGCTGCTCTTCGGCGCGGACGACGGCGCGGATCGCCTCGATGCTCTGGCGGAGACCTGCGCGCTGCAGCCGGCTCTGCTCGTCCGGATGCTCGACGGACCACATGTCGGACCACTGCGCCATGTCGGCGTCGAAGCGCCGGGCGTGCCGCGTGGGCGCCTGCGGAAAGACCCAGCGCACGCCGGGCAGCAGGGCCGGGAGAGAGCGCCTCTGGCCGGGCTGTGCAGGATCGGCGCTGGCCTCGGTCTCCAACAGCTCGCCGGCGAACTCGTCAGCGCTGCTGTCGCGGCCGTGCAGAAAGATGATGGTGTGTGTGTGCTTGTGGCCCTCAGGGCGGACGTGGGTGTTGGGCATTGGCCCAAGTCGTAAAAGGTTTGGTGAAAAGAAGGAAGAGGAGGCGAGGATGAGGAGGCGAGGATGAGGAGGCGAGGAAGAGGAGGCGAGGAAGAGGAGACGAGAAAGAGGAGACGAGGACGACGAGGCCAGGAAGAGGAGGCGAGGACGAAGAGACGAGGACGAGAAGGCGAGGACGAAGAGACGAGGACAAAGCAGGCGAATACAACTGGCTGCTGTTACCAGGCAGATTTGCGACTCACGAGAACCATGTCACGGTCCAAGTGAAAAAGTGATGTTTTGGCCAGCCACTCCAATTTCACGGCATCATTGAAAGCGACAATGCGGCCGCGCCAGCAATGCCGTTCTTGGATTCCATGACCGGGTTGCTGTTGAGATGCAGCTGTGGCTCTGAGGTGCGGGACGCAGCTTTGGCTCTCTGCCCTAAGATCCTGTAAGGCGTGTTATGTGGTATAATATTGTCTTGGTAGAACGGTAGCCTTGTGGACCATGCATTCTGGAGGACTTAGAAAAAACGATTTGCTCCACTAAAAAACTCGTATACTCATACTTGTCAGCAGTTTCGCACCACTAAAAAGGTGGAGAAAGCCGCTGAAAAAGCAGCATACGAGTACGCCGAAATACTCGTACAACGTACGGAGTACTCGTATTTTTTTCTGTTGCCGTCCCAGAAGGCTGGTGCATTGACATATCCATACTCGTATGTGCCGTGTTATTCCCCGGGCAAAGGCAGGAGCGATACAGAGACCTGAAAACCCCATTTGCCGTTGCCTGGTTTTGACTGCTCGTATAAACGAGTAGGTGCCAATTTGGGTTTGTTTCCCTCCTTCGGCGATTTGTTTCTTCATTGTTCCTGCCTGGCGTACCTTTCTTCCTGTTGGACCCTTTTTCCGGCTAGCTGCCCAAGACCCACCTTTATGACCGCAGTCAGTTTGCACATTACGACGTCTAATAGCTCCGAAAGGATGGTGCTCCCGAGAAGATGATACTATCCCTACAGTACTGCGACTGCTGCTTGCGTGTGTATTACTCCGTACTCGTATGTCGTATTTTGTTATCGCCCGTCGGTCCAGAACTCGTATAAGGAAAGAGGGTGTGGACGAAATAAACGGACTCGATTGCTCTATATATACGGAGTAGACGACTCCGCCAAAGAAGAAGACTTTAAAGGCAAAAATGTCTGTTTTCCCATCGTCGTTTTGCTGATCATTGTTCGTTCATCGCCACTCGTTTTAACTCTTTGTTTTGATATCCACTGTTTTGGTATTTTGTGCCAACTTTTCTGCTGTATTCTTTTCTTGATCCTTGGGATTGCGTTCATTCCTTGGGATTGCATCCATTCTCAGTCCCTGTTTTCCTCTCTCTTTTGACCGTCTCCTCTATTCTCCATGGCTCGCTACTACGAGCACCCGACCGGCCCGTGGTACAAAGCCAGTACCTGGAGCAAGAAGACATGGGCTTTCCTTGTCGCCGGCATTGCCATTATCATTGTCATCGTTGTGCCGGTGGCCGTCGTGGTGACGAAGAAGAATAAGTATCCAAGCTACAACGCTTTGAGCTACAAGCTCGTCGACACCTGTACGTCTGTTTGGTACTGCTTGGCATTTCTTGGCACCTTTTGCCTTGCATGTCTTTTGTCTTTTGTCTTTTGTTGTGTCTGCTAACATCCACGAGACTCTGGCGAGAACTTCTTTGACAAATTCAACTACTTTACGGGATACGACCCTGGTGAGTCGTGTCTTTCTCGCGTTTGCTTCTTTCTCGCGTTTGCTTCTTTCTCGTGTTTGCTTTCTCGCCTTCTTTCTCTCGCCTTCTTTCTCTCGCCTGCTTTCTCTCGCCTTCTTTCTCTCCCTTCTTTCTCTCTCGCCTTTGCTAACGCACCGCCACCAACCAGCCAACGGCTTTGTCCACTATGTCCCCCGAGAACAGGCAGTGTCTCTGGTATGTTCTGAGGAACTCCGCCCAGCCTCGTTTCCACAACAGCACTGCTGACCCTGTCCCTAGAACCTCACCTCGGCCACCTCGACGTCTGCTGTCGTGCGCGTCGACACCTCGGTCGGCCCGTCGTCGTCGCCAAACGCCGAGACCGGCCGCTTCTCGGTGCGCTTGGAGTCCAAGACCCAGTACACCAATGGCCTCTTCATCTTTGACGTCAAACACACGCCCTATGGCTGTGGCACCTGGCCAGCCTTGTGGATGGTGGAGTATGTTTCTGTGTCCTCGCCTTTCTGTTTGCTCTTCTCTCTCCGCGCCCGTAGTCTCTGCTCTCTTTCTCTTTCTTTTCGTCTAACTCGTGGCCCTCTTTCTCTTTTTCTTCGTCTAACTCGTGTAGCCCCAACAACAACGTCTGGCCCGAGCACGGCGAGATTGACATTATGGAGGCTTCCAATCTGGCCACGTCCGGCAATGCCATGAGCCTTCACACCACCGGCGGCTGCACCATGTCCGGCGTCAAGCGCAAGATGACCGGCACGGCCGGCCAGGCAGACTGCCACAACACAACCAACGGCAACGCTGGTTGCAGCGTCGACGGCAGTGCCGACACATACGGCGCCTCGTTCAACTCGGCCGGTGGTGGCATCGTTGCCGTGGAGTGGCGGGATGCCGGCATCCGCATGTGGCAGTTTGACGGGAGTAGCCTGCCTGCCGACTTGGCCTTCATCAATGCCAGCAGCAGCAGCAGCAGCAGCAGCAGCCCTGACCCATCCACCTGGGGCAGGCCGCTGGCCGACTTCCCCGATACCTCCTGCAGCATCTCCAGCCACTTCAAGAATGCCAGCATCATCGCCAATATTGATCTCTGCGGCTCGCTGGCCGGCAACCTGTACCAGAAGTCGGGCTGCCCTCTGCCGTGTGTCGGCGACCATACCTGCATCGGCGGCACGGCCCCTACAAACTGCACCGACTATGTTGCCAACAACCCGACCGCCTTTGCCAACGCCTACTGGGAGTTTGGCTCCTTTCTCGTCTACCAAGCGTCGTAAACGAGCAGATCCATGCTTTTGCCTCTTTTTTTTTTTTCGTCGGTTGTTTGGGATCTCTCATTCTTTTTCGTCGGTTGTTTAGGATCTCTCTTTCTTTTCCTCAGCTGTGTAGGATCTCTCTTTTTCCACGGCTGTTTAGGATCTCTCTTTCTTCTTCCTCAGCTGTTTAGGATCTCTCTTTCTTCAACTTACATTGCCCTCCTCGCCTGGGCATCTCTAATGACCAAAGGACTTGTATAACGAAAGGCGTTTTTGTCATGGCTATAGAAGATAAAATTGCGCGACAGGTGTTGGGCTCTTGACTGTGTGTATGTATTCCTGTATGTACGAGTATGTTGCTTCTTTCGTTGCGTGCGAGCAGTCAGTTCCGACCACAGATGGCGCGAAATACAAAAATCAAACAAAACGGGCAAAACAAGAGCCCTGATTTACACACATCTTGGTGATACTATCCATATGATAGACTGGCCACGTAGCAATCACCTTCAAGTTGGTCACATAGCAATCGCCCTTCACGTGTTCAATATTTCACTCCCGCTTTTCGCTCACTACCCAAAACCGCCGTCTAAGAGTTGAGATATTTCCCCTCCCCCCTTTTCATGTAACCCTGTAACATATGTAGGTGTTTGTAAATGCAGCAATGCCCTGCCCTTACCCCATGCCAAAAACAACGCCAAAAAAGCAAGACCCCATTCTATGTTGTATGTAGTAGCACATGACGAAAGAAAAAAGGCGAAAAAAAAGAAAAAAAAAAAAAAGAAATAAGTTCACGGAGGGGAGGACGTCTTTCTCGGTCCTCAGAGCTCAGTCGTCCTTGGGCGGCATTCGCAGATAGGCGTCGATGGCTGCCGAAAAGGCCGCAAACCCGGCACAGCCGATGGCTGCCGCTTGGGGACCGGCGTTGCGCGCCAGGATGGCTCCGGTCAGACAGCCGGCGCTGACGCCGTTGGTCATGTCGTTCTTGGCCCGCAGGCCCTCGATGCCGCACTCGATGCCCGAGTAGAGAAGGCCGACCTTGCCAAAGTTCTTGGCCGTCGACAGGCTGCGCGAGCCCATGTCGCGGAAGCCATATGCCAGTTGTTGGCGCAGCGGAAGCGAAGACACGGTGGCGAGTGTGGGAGGCGCCGGAGGAGCCGCTGCGGATGCCGTACCTCCTGCTGCTGCCGTCGCCGCCTCATTCCGCAGAAGAGCCCCTGCGGCTGCGCCTCCGGCCGACGTTGTCGCCGTCACAGCCTTTGCGCTCTGTGCCGCCGCCGCCGCCGCTGGCGCTGCTGCTCGTGGCGCGCCGCCCGCGCCTGGCGCTGCACTTGTCGCCGCAGCTCCTTCTGCCGCCGTCGTCGCTGCTTTTCCCGCGCCGGCCGCGGCCTGCGTACTGCCTGCAGCGCCTCCGGTGGCTGCTGCTGCGGCCGGAATAGGCCCTGCACCGGGAGTATGAAACGGAGTATCATAGGCCATCTGCGATCACAAGAGACCGTCAGCACCCTACGTAAGACGCAAGTCATACACTGCTAAAACACAGACCCAACGCAGATACCACGTACCGATGCCATGAACATGCCGAACAAGGCCCCCATGCCAAAACCTCCCACCCCTGCCATGCCAGCCTTGACAAAACACGACTCCATGGCATTTTGCATCTGGTGTAGTCTTTTGTTAGCAGCCTGATCCTCGATCTCTCTCCACCTCGATTTCCCTCTGATCCTCCGCCTTCCCCATTAACCTCTCCCCAGGCCCATTTGCAACCGCGCCCGGTTTTCAACGTACCATTTTGATATTGGGGTCATTCATATCATATCCGGGCGGTGGTGCCGCAACCCCGCTGCCTCCAGGCAGCCCGGCACCTGGGAAGCTCATAATGTTAATAACAGCAAAAAAAAACTCAGATCAAAGATGCGAAAACATATACAAAGAGCACTCCCCGATCTAAGAAGCAAAAATCAATAAGTCGCCATCGTTGGGATATCTGGAAGCAATCATAATCGAGGCGGGACGTTTCTGGCCGAAAAATTGTTCTGCCGTTGCTCACCGCCAAGTACGGAGTTAATACACACCATCCATTATTACGTATTTGCTTTTTTTCACTACAGTTCAAGCCTCTAGCATCGCCTTCCCCAAACATACTCGTAAACAAGCCTGATAGTATCCCCTTATTTAAATAAAAAAGCAAACTTATGACCTGAAAGCTGAGACGCCAAGAGGTGAACCGTAAAAGCAGGTAACGACTAGACGAACTACACGATGGGTGGTGGTAAGAAGAAGCAAAAGAAGAGGGAAAACCAAAGACCTAACATAACGAAAACCTCACACAGACCGTGACGAGCACACATAGAATTAATGAAAGGAAACAAAACACCCCAAATCAAGAACGCTTGTCCGCGTGCCAAGGAAAATTGCTGGTATGATATATTCTATCCGCCGCTGCTAATTCTTGCTTTTTTTTCTCTGTCTCGCCATCCTTTCTACCCTGCACAGCAGAACACCCCTACCAGTGGCCAATGGTCCATGTGAAAGAAGAGAAGCCGCAAATTAAACTCAAGCACTCTCCCGCAATCAACATTCTCCTGCTTCAATGAAGGAACAAATCCTCAATGCCGTTACGCAAAGCTCTTGACCGGTCAACATGGTCCAAGCCCAAAAAGTCATCGTCTGACGTCGCAATGTCCCATAACACATCGTCTAGAGAGCATTGTCAGCAAAAAAACCCCTAAAAAAGTCCTCATCCCTACAAACCACACGCGCCAGAAACCACCAGCCAACTTACGGTCTTCAAGATACTGAGGTTTGCTGTACGACACCCGTCGCACAACGGCAAACTTGATCTTTTCAAAGCTCCGGCCCTTGAAGCCGGTTCTCTTTTCCAGTCGCTTCTTTGTCTCCGAAAATGGCTCGCCCTGTAAAAAAAACAAACCATCGTTAGTTTCCTACATCTCTTGGAGCTGTGGTGCATCCCGTTTTCTTAGTTTTCCTACCTCTTTGAGCAAGAACCGGAACGGAATGCCGTGAACTTTGCTTGGGTCGTTGTGAAATTGGAACACCTGGATCGTTTGTGGGTCTTCCACATCCAGCTCTTCTTCGGGAATGCGTTCTGCTACGAGATGCGAGTAGTCGTTCAGGCTGACTACCGGGTAGTCGCGTGACATCTCGCGTGAGTACTTCATCGAGCTCGTCTCGTAGATACGCATTTTGCCGCCTTCTTCCTCGCTCGGGATCTTGGCCTTGCGAATGAGAGCCTCAATGAGATCCTGTATGGTGCTGTTCTTGCTCACAAAAACATCGTATGATTCCTATAGATGCGCGTGTCAGTGTCTAAGCGAGACGTCATACGTATGAATGTAGCTATCACTAAAAAAAACTCACGTCTTTCGAAATGCCATCGCTGAGCAGAATCAGCCTGACCCCCTTCTTCGTTTCAAGCTCGGCAAGGCTCATCTCGAGGACCTCAAAATACAGCCAATCCGGCTTTTGTGCTGTTGTCATCTGCGCATATTGTGGGTACTGCGGGCTGAGGATGGTGTTAAGATTCTGTGCAACGCTGCGCTTGACCACCGACTTAGGGCTAGACGACATGTTGTTGTTGACAGTGTAAAACCGCAGATGCGTCGGTTCAACTTTGAGGTGGTCGCCCACGCGCTCCGACAGCTGGTCGTATGTCATGCGGATGTTCATGGGCAGCTCGAACGGAGGATATAGGTCCGCGTCGCATCGCGTCGGATGAGGCTTGAACTTGATCTCTCTTTTGTTGAGCAAAAACTCATAGTGTCCCTTGGCATCCGGATACCAATCCCACTTCTTGGGCCTGATGAAAATCGACGCGTCAGGGTATTGCTCATAAAAACATCCGCAACAAGAGATAAATCAAAAAAAAGAAGGAAAAAAGGTTGACTTACGAGCTATTCGTCCTGTCGCTAGCTTTGTCGCTGCTTGAAATCTTGTCCAAAAAGTGCTGCTTCCGTTCAGAGCTCCGCTGAAAGCAGATGACGTCGCCATCCTGAAGCTCCGACGCTTTCAGAGTAAGTTTGAACTTCAAGGCCTCAATCATATTGGGCTTGATCTCCTGTTGCAACACATACATTAGCAAATCGTTCGTTCCTCCGTCTTTGCGCCAGGAAATTTGGCAGTCCGTTTCGATGTGCATGACGTACCTCCCACATTTGCAGCTTATCGGTATCCTTCTCGCTCCAACCCATTTTCTTTGCAATCAATGGTATCAGATCCTCCACTTTCTTCTCCTTGCCCAGGTACACATGGCCAACGCCGTGCAGACTCTGCGACTCCACGTCGAAATGCTTGAGGAAGAGAAGGATTTGATCGTTTTTGAAAAAGCCAGCGGCGGGCTGGCTTTGGTGGTACGTCGGCCACAGTGCCTCGCCACCTGCTGAAACTTCCTCGGCCACCTCGGCCCACACTCGCATCATATTGTCGCGGTTAGCCACTATTGATTTGAAGGCCTCTTCGACGGTCAGCTGCTCATCCATGATGGGCTGGTCTGGTCTGATCGTCTTGTTTTGGCGATTCACCATCAGCCATAACCGGACTCTCCTTGGGTCTTCGCCCATGCTAGAGGCAATCGTGGCGACAGCTTCCTTGATGGTTGCCTTGCGAAGGACCCTGAACACCAGGGGGACAGCAGGACTTGTGCCAGGGGGGAGGTCAAAATTTCCAAGGTCAAAGCCCGTGTGGCTTTGAAATGTCTTGTCCGTAATGACTTTGATGCCCAGATAGAGATGTTGCTCGTCTCGCTCCTTTCGCTTAGCTTCTCTTGCGGCAGCTTCGTCGAGAAATCGAGATTCTATGTCATGTTAGCACAATGGCCTGTAATGTAATACGCCCTCCTCTGGCATGGGACGCAGAGAGAGGTGGGAGGAGTTGGGGGAAGGGGTTGTGAGAGTAAACGACGTACGGATGTGTTTGGGAATGTCCTGCTCCGTTACTGGGGTTAAAATTCGGTCGAGGCGAGACTGGCGAATGTAGACAAGCATGTAGGCGCTGTTCGGGCGCATGATAGGCACCTTCTTAGGGCCCGTCGTGTTGCGGAGGTAGGGGTGCTGATGAGTTGGGTACGCGCCGCCGTAGTTCTCTTCGAGGACTTCGCGCTTGGTGGCCTTTGTGACCTTTTCGTCGTCGTATTTGTAGAACCAGCCGTCCTTTTCGGGCTTCAGATAGGCATAGTAATGGCCCGCGTCAAGATCGCCGCTGTGGACAAGCACACCGTGCAGCTGGTAGATCCAGGGCTCGGAGCGGTCAGCGTCGGTGTCCAAATAGGGCGAAAGATCAATGTGCTCGGGGAACTCGTGGCGATCGTTGATCTTGATGGGGGTGTCCTTCTCATAGTCGTAGAGAAAGCGTCTCAGCTGCAGATGCAAAACATCGGGAAAGCTCTTGAAAATAACGCCCATGGTGGCATCCTGCAGCTGGTACTTCTCGCCAGCGTAGTACTTGTTATCGCCGTCCATGCGCTCGACGCTGATGTGGTCTTCAAAGCTGGCCTGCAAATCCTTGTTTCCCGTGACATTCAGCTGGATGTCCCAGAAGTCCTCGATGCGGCTGGATTCGTATTCGACATTGACGCATTTGATGTACGTCTTGACCTTGCCCATAAAAATGGTCGAGAGCACGTTCTCGATGGGTGTGCCTTTCATTCTCTCCTCCATCCGTTCCATCAATTTTCGGCAAAGTTCCTGCACATCCTGCTGCGCGTAGATATGCCTTGACTCCCAGCCGAAAGACTTGGTCAACTCGCTCGTGTTGACATATGTGCTGGATGTTTGGAGCTGATAGAACAAGCGCTGCAGAGTATACGCACTGTTACTGAGACTCTCCTCGCTCTCGGTGGGTATTTGGTATATGGCCTATACAAAAAAAAAGCTGATTAGTCCCGCGCATGCCACAAACACACCACACGCTCTCTCTCTCCGCTGTGGCCTCTGTTTCCGCCCCCTTCCACCGTCTCCCCCCTTCCCCATTGCCATAAACTGTACCTTCCTAAAAATGTTGGTAAAATATAGGGACTGCAAGAGGGAGTTGAGGTAGCATGTTGCGCCTTGGTTCTTGAGGCCAACGTAGCCAGTCTCTTTTTTCGAGTCATAGTTGTTGAAGCTGTGCCATAAAGCGCCGGTCTCGTCCTCGACCACACGGACATAGGCGGTGATGTTGGCGGAGTCGTTCTCGATCATCGGTCTCGACTTGCCGTCCACCTTTTGGAGCATTCTGCGCATCTCGAGAAAGCGCGTGAAGCCCCAATCGCCCTCTTCTTTTGTGAAGCGATGGTGGGCGGTGTGGTGGGCATAGATGGTGGGGTCGTTGCGATTCCAGACAACAAGAGAAAACTGGACGCAACACGACCAGTCCTCGGGCATCTCGTCGGTGTTGAAGCCATGCTCCAAATACACCGAGCAATGGTCACAGTTATTGCCAAAGGGGAAGAGTAAAATGCGCCTGAGGTTGTCATCGTCGTCAGTTCAGCACGGTCTTGGGCAAAATCTAGGACAAGGAATCCCATTCAAACACCAAATAGCAATGGCGGCGGGTGATAGTTACCATGGGAAGCCACCGGCTTCAAATATGGGACCACGCTCCTTCTTACGCAACGACCTCCATCCCTCCACGGTCCACGTGTCGACGACGTCGTCCAGCACAGGGGGGTCCTCGATCAGCGGGCTGAATATCAGCTCTTTCATTGCCTCGACTGCATCGCGCCATTTGTTAGTACGTTGGTAATAACACATACAGCACGAACAGATACTTTTAAAATCTAGAAGAATCAGAAAAGAAAAGAAAAAAGAAAGAAAGGCGGCATACAGTCATCGGCGCGAGGCAAATCCGTCTCTGGCAAAGTCGCGGGCAGGTCGGGATTGATGTCCGTGACCGAGTCTTTGTCCGACAGGCCATTTACCGACGGCACGGTCGGCGGGGTATCGTCCATGTCCATGGCGTATGCGCCATCTATGTCGGGATTGGGGTCCTGCGTTGTGGAACAGTGAAACGAGACGTCAGCAACGGCCATCACATTGATCGAATAAGCAGAGGCGAAAGCCTAGCGCCGGATTGGAAGGATGACGAAGGGAAGAACGCTGACGACGACCACAAAGGTCCAGAAGTGAGAAAAACAGAAAGGCGGCAAAACGAGAGAGCAATGGCAAAAAAATGCAAAAAAGATGATGGGGCACAAGCAGCGGACAGGATGGAGCATAGCTCATCACCATTGGAAGGACGTTAGGGGAGGGACCGATCCAAAGGGAAAAAAGACGAAAAAAAAGTGCCTGATAGCAAAAGGCTAAACAGAGAGGCGACTAGTGCAGCTGTGACGGTGAAGACGGGCTTTAAATCACAGCGTCGCATGCTGGAGTGCAGAACGAGACAAGAGCAAGGAGAGAGGAAAGAGGAAAGAGGAAAGAGGGGGGAGGGAGAGGAAAGAGTGTCGTGAGGTGTCGCGCACGGTAACTTTGTTAAGACTCACCATGGTTGGTGTCGAAGCTGTCTAAACAGTGGCTGCAGCTCTGGTCTGTTTGATTGACCTCTTTCCACGGCAGGTTACAGTTTGCTCTTTGTTGATATGGGGGGGGGGGGGGGGAAGAAGGCGTTTTGTTTGTTTGGTTGTTGGGGAAGGAACGGCAAAAGCAGTCAGGAAGGAGCGAAACTGCACCACATAGAAACGGAACAGCCGAGACAGACCGGTAAAGAAGCTGACAAAAAGATCGAGAAGGTGCAACCAACAAAGGTCTAGGCAAGGCGGGGCTGAGGCCAAAACAAGGGCGAGTAAAAAAAAACACCCTGGAGAAGGCAGCAAGATGAAGAAAAGAACCGAAAGCCAAAAGCAGAAGCCAGGAGAAAAAGAGAGAGAAAGAGTGTGTGTGTGTGAGAGAAAGAACAAGAGGTAAAAGGCAGGCGATTTGAAAGTGATGACGGTAGGAATAAAAAAAAAAAAAAAGCTTCAAGACAGGAGAGAAAAGAATCGATTTTAGAGTGAAAAAAATTGCGTCACGGAGAGATGGGGAAGTGGGACGCGGTGTAGTTTGTAGGAGGTGTTTTGGGCGGGCGCCTCGCTAACAAAAACTTGAACAAATACGAGTTAAAAAAAAAGGACGTACTCCGTATCTAGGACGCAATGGGGCAATGGAGTGGCGAGAGACAGGCAGCAGCCGCGACAGACAAGGCGTAAAAAATGCACTGACTGAGAAAAAAGGAGGGGCGGAGAGGACAAAAAAGAGGAGCTTAAAATTTATGAAAAAAACCCTCGATCAGTACGGAGTACAGGTGAAGGACGTCGTCTCAGGCTCTGTTTCTCTGACTGCTGCGTGGTGCGTCCTTGTGGTTTATGTCTCTTGAGTGATTCAGGCGCTGTCGGGTCACTGTGAGGGTTTTACCTTGGAATTTAATACCGTGTCTGCTAGCAAATCCAAAGATGAAGTCTGCGCGTGAAATCCGTACGAGTACGGAGTATTATTATCCATAGTCCTGCAGCCAGGCGTAAAACTAACGGGGCGTCGGCGACAAAAGAGGGGTGGTAACCATGGGGCGAGAAAAGTGCAAACAAAGAGCACTAAGACGTAACACTCTAGCATTCAGAACAGTGGCAACTACAGGAAGCATTTAGCTGTCCTCAGCAAGACTGGCACCTGTTCATCGCCTCTTTGGCAGGCATCACAGCACTGTGCATACAGTATAACTGTAGCTGGATCAGGCCGCCAAACCCCCCAAAAGTCGCTATAAACTCTATTGGAGAACTCGTGCCATAGCAAGACCAAGCCACTTGCAGCATCTGCACAGCCCTGCTGGGCTATCTTTTGGGCTATTTCCTCCTTGTCATTTGCTAGGAGGACTTAAGTGCAAAAAAAGAAGACACCCTTCATCTTTCTTCCCCCTCACACTCCAAGCGCTGCGCGTCTCCACCGTTCTGTGAGACGTGATAAGGCTGACAGTTGGAGGGCCGAGCAGGTTGCATACAGGCAGCCTGCATAACTCCCTTTTGGGCTCCGGTGACGTGGCTTTTGTCTTTTTGTGCTCACGCCTCCTCTTTGCCTATGCCTACGAGGGTTTGTTGAGAAAAAAAAAACGACAAGCTGTCGCTCTCTTGTCAGCTGTCCTATAAGAAGAGCCCTGCAAAGAAGAAAGCCAGCTGTCGGTCCCCGCGCCAGGGACGTAATAGCAAAAGGTTTTTGTTCTTCAGGCATGCAATACCAAGCACTGCCAATCGTAAAGCATGAATATGGATTCACATAACCTACGACGTATGGATACTCGTATTGCTTTGTGGTATTATTTCATTACTCCAAGTTGTTTTGCTGTGGCAAACCCGAGCTCTCTTTTTGACTGGAAGGTGGGGCCATGGCCGTTGGCCGCTGTAAAAAAATCCTGGGCCGCCAATCAAAATACGAAGAGCTTCCCTCGAACTGTGAGTAATAGTCGTAGATGCTTCATCTGCGGTGACACCGTTTCTCTACACACAACCGGTTGCCTGCATCTTGCGTGCTTCCCCGTCATTTCTATTTCTCGCTGCTTAGCTTCCCTCGTCTGCTTCGTCTTGCGCCGTCCCGCCACACCGGCAGTCTTGCTGCATGGCCCTGTTCACATGGCTCAGTGCACACCACGGACGGCCGGCCCTACCGTCCGGCTGAGACGACTGATCGTGGCCGGGCCGGCGTGTCTGACGCCTCTGGCGATCGGTGCGCTTGTCCGTCGCCTGCCTGCGTTTGCTTCTGGGCCCGCTCGGGCCCTGTCGTCTGTGCCGACGCCGCTGCAGTCGCCGCCGCCGAAGCACCAATGGCGGCCAATCTCTGTGCTTGACGAGTAAGCTAGTTTGTGGAGACGGCCGAGTGGCTGGCCAGAGCGAAGGAGTCGGACAGATAGAAAATGATGGCTGGCCAGAGAAGGATCCAGACAGATGGAAGATGATGGCTGGCCAGAAAGCGTCTTGGAAGAGTGCTGCAGTCTACTAACCGCTCTCACAGCTGGGTCGCCAAGGAAGCCCGTCCGGTCAGCCTCCGCCAGCTCATGGTCTTTGGCCGGTCGCTGACGGAGGCGCGTCTTCTCAGCTCGGCCAACTATGTGCGCACGGAGCTGCCGACGCGGCTGGCCCACCGCATCCGCGACATCCAGCAGCTGCCGTACGCCGTGGTGTCGAACCCCCACATCAGCCAGGTCTACGACCTGTACTACGAGGCCTTTGACATGCTGCGCAAAGTCCGGGAGATCACGACGCTCGAGGAGAACGATGCGTTTTGCAAGGTGATCGGCCACACCCTGCAGGCCCACCTGCCCGTCATCCCCAAGCTGGCCATGGGCATTCTCGAGTGCAGCGGCCTGATGGATCCGCGCGACCTCGACCGATTCATGAATACAATCTTGCGGGCGGTGTGTAAAGTCTTTTTCTCTCCCTCCTCCTCTTCCCTCCTCCCTCCTCTCCCCTCCTCCTCTTCCCTCCTCCCTCCTCCTCCCTCCTCCTCCTTCTCTTCTGACCCCAACAGCGCATCTCCCGCCGCGTCATTGCCGAGCAACACCTCGCCTTGACCGAAACCTTCCACGCCTCCTGGTACTCGCCCGGCGCCCGCCTGCCCGACTCGCACGAGTTCATCGGCCAGGTCTTCCTCAAGTGCGTGGCCCGCGACGTCATCGAGCGCTGCGCCGCCGCCGTGCGCGACGTTGCCCGCTGCGCCTACGGCGCCCACGTGCCGCTGCCCGAAATCCAGCTCAACGGCCACCTCGACACGACGTTCCCCTACATCCTGTCGCATCTCGAGTACATTGTCGGCGAGCTGCTGCGCAACTCCGTGCAGGCCGTCGTCGAGCGCCATCAGCGCGAAGCCGCAGCCGCTGCCGGACCCGGCAGAGACGGAACGACGGGCCCGCCAGCACCCAAGCCGCTCCCCATCGAAGTCACCGTCTGCGAGACCCAGCAACACGTCATCATCCGCGTGTCCGACCGAGGCGGCGGCGTGCCCCGCGACATGCTGCCGTACCTGTGGTCCTTTAGCAAGGGAGAACACTCCCAGCGCCTGCTGGAGAATCTGCAAAAGGTGCCGCGCATGCGAGCCACGTTGCAAGAGCTCCGTGCCGACGATGCCGGTTCGGGCTCGGGCTCGGGCTCCAGCTCCGGCTCCACCTCTACCTCCAGCTCCAGCTCCGGCTCCACCTCCACATCCACATCCACCTCCTCCGCCTCCTCTGTCACCACCGCAGACGCGCCTCCGGGCAATTCGCTTGCTTCCCTGGCACGTCGGCCGCCCAACCTGCGCCTGGGCATGGGCCTCCCTCTGAGCCGCGTTTACGCCGAGTACTGGGCCGGCAGCTTGGAGCTGCACAGCCTGGAGGGCTATGGCGTTGACGCCTTTTTGCAAATCTCCAAGCTCGGAAACAAAAATGAGCAGCTGACGGCACGTGCTAGTATGGACGCTGTCTAGGAGGAGAAAGCAACTGCTAGGAGAGAAGCAACTGCTAGGAGAGAAGCAACTGCTCGGAGAGAAGCAACAACGCTCAAATCTCTATGCGCATGCTCCAACTTTTGTATTACCTCATTTTTGTACACTCGCAGCACAGCGCATGTTAAAATAAGAAACGTGGACAGCCAATCTCATTTTCTGGTATCATAAGAAAGACAGCCCATATTACAATCGTGACTAAAAAACAGGAGTGCCGAAGTGATAAGGAAAACAAGAAAACAAGAAAAAAAAGAAAAAGAAAAAAACTAACTACAAAAGCGCAACTAGGTAAGTAATAAGTTATAACAAGGCTTAAGCTTAAAAACGTGAAAGACCACAAAATCAAAAGAAGAGCAAAAGAAAAGAAAGAGAGGCGCGGCCAGTACTTTGGATGAAGCAAGAAGGCAGAAAGAAAACGGGATACGAATAATACCACTAGGTCCTGTTCCCTTCGATTCCTTTTCTTTTCCCCCTTTAATTTATCCGCCTTGTTTCTTTTTTTTTTCTGTGCTCCTATTTTTTTTTTATCTTCCCTTCTTCCTGTCGAACCAAGAAAGCGCAACCTTGGCGAGCCCGGCATCGAAAATAAGAGTAGACGTTAAAACAGTGGTTGTAGTAGAGATGTTGAGCATATTGTGTCTTTCTCCCTTTGATGGAGTGGGTGATGGTGGGTTTCTGAACCTGCAGCCCAGAATATAAAAAAAAAAAAAAGCTGGACTGTATTTGCTTTGCCTCCCAAGCAAACCCCCCGGAAAATAGAACGGCAACGGGGTGGCGGGTTTGTTTAGCGGCGGCCGTGGCTGCGGACAGCGGAGCCCTGGATGGCCTCGAGCTCGCTCTCCAGTAGCTTGATCTGGGCATGGGTCTGCTCGAGATCCTTGTTAAGACGATCACGCTCTCCAATGAGCTTCTGCTCCCATTGCCGGAACCGCTGCTCTTCGATCTTGACCTGCTCGGTGAAGCGCTTGCGCAGGGCCTCCTCCTCCTCCTTGAACTTGGGGTTGTCCAGCTTGCGCGGGCGGGCCTCGCCAAACTTGCGCGTCTCCATCTGCTGGGCGCGGTATGCCTCGTAGTGCAGCTCCTCGGTGGTGTGGATCAGATCCAGCATGTGGGTGCGGATCAGGATGGACCGGAGCTTCTTAAAGTCGCAGTGGTCCTCGTTCTCGACCTCGGCGACGCCCCACGAGTACTGGCGGCCCTTGACAATGCGGCCGTCGCCCGTCTTGACGTCCTTCTCCGAGCCAATCACGGCAAAGGGCATCGCCACCATAAGGCTGCGGGCGTGCTGCGCCGCTGCTTCGTCGTCCTCCTCGATGGGCGGCTGGTAGATCTTGATGCTCTGGGCCTCAATGACAGCGCGGATCTGACGTTCATTAGCACAGGCACGATACGCAAAAAACGCAAATCATTTAACCGCCTCCGATGATCGCTTACCCGCTGCTTGAACCTGGCCAGGTCGGCAGGGCTGAGCGTATCAGCCTTTGCGATGACGGGGATCAGGTTGACCCTCGAGCACAGGCGCTTCATGACCTCAATGTCCAGGGGCTTCAATGTGTGGCCGGTGGGGCGGATGAAGTATAGGCAGGCATGGACACGGAGGTCGATCTTGTCCTGGCGGCGCGGTTGTTGCTCCTGGAGCATGTACGACTCATGCTGGTCGTCGAGGAATTCGATGATGGGCATCCAGGAGTCGCGGTTGTTGACGTAGTCGCCAAAGCCGGGCGTGTCAATGACAGTCAAGCGAACTGTAGAGTAAGCATTGGGAGGAGAGAGAGAGAGAGAGAGAGGGAGAGAGGGAGAGATGCAAAGACACGACAAAAAGAAATCAAGAGTAAATTACGTCGGGTCACCAGGGGCGATGGCGAAAGGGGCGACTTACCCTTGAAAAACTTCTCCTCCAGCTCGGCTTTGGTGATCTCGATCTCGACCGTCTTGTCGACCTGCTTTTGGTGGCGGCGCTTGTGGTCGGCGTAGTTCTTGATGGTGGTGGAGAAGAGCGTGTTGATAAAGGTGGTCTTGCCCAAGCCCGACTCACCGGCGACCTATGTTGAGAAGTTGGTGAGCAAGGACTCGAGGACTCCAAGACAGTCACCTCGACAGAACAACACCTCGACAGCACAACACCTCAAACAGCACAAAACCTCGAACAGCACAAAAAAAAGCTGAAAAAAACAAGACTCACCATAATGGTAAAGGCCGCTCCTCGCTTTGCAACGATCTTGTGCCGCTGGTTGGGCAGATTGGCAATGCCAATCGGCGAGGCGCTCTCAGCAGTAACGGGAGGCATTTTGAATCGGATGGGCTTGAGAGGTACAAGAGACAAAAAAAAAGAAAAAGAAAAAAAAAGGGGGCTAGATGTCAAGACTCGAAACGGCGATGGAGACGAAGCTCAACGTTCGCGCTCACTTTCTTTTTTTCGAATTGGAGAGAGAGACTGCAGGCTCAAAACAAAATAAGAGAAAAAAAAGAGGCACAGCAGGGGAGGGGGGAGGAAGGAAAAGAAAATAACTTTTTGCAGCGAAACACGAGCGTGAAGAGAGAAGACTGAGAGAAACACTGCTTTGTTGCTTTTTCTCAGGGGGGAAGGCAAGAAACAAAACGATGGGGAAAGAAGTGTTCAAATTTCCAGGGCTGCGCACGGGCCAGGCGAATCCAGGGGGGGAGGGGCCACCGGCCAGGTGGTTGCCATTCTCAGAGCGGCCAAGCAAGTTTTTAGTGGTTTGCCGTTGTGGCAGCAGCGCATCCCCTATTTTCGTGCGTCCGGCTTTGCAGCAACGGCAGGCGATGGGGAAGTAAGTAAGAATAGTCTAACCGATTTCAGCACAGCGTGCCGTATTTCTCGAACGACTCACCGCCTTTGCGGAACGGAACATTGTGCATCCATGCCCCGCAAAAAAATCTCGAGATTCTGCCGCCCATGTATCCATACGATAGCGATATGCTGTAATTTTTTTGACTTTTTTTTTTTTTTTGCAGCTTCAATGTCAAAGCAACGACTCGAGACGCAAGACTTGTCGCCTTGGCTGCAAGAATGAAGACGGACTTTAGGGTGAGTACTGCGTTCCAGCTGCACATTTTGCATTGCAAGACGACCAGCGCTATTGATCGAATCTCCTGTTCACTTATTAATCGAATCTTCCGATCTAGTTCTCCAATTTGCTGGGGACCGTCTACTGCCGGGGCAATCTGCTGTTCAGCCCCGATGGCACCCTGCTCTATTCGCCCGTGGGCAACCGCGTGACGGTGTTCAACCTGGTAGAGTGAGTATGGAGGATGGTGGACATCGGGGAGAGGACGTCGGTTGTGGAGAACAGGCTCTGGAAAATGAACTGCAATTTGCAACGCTGGCAAACTAACAACTGCCAGAAACAAATCGCACACGCTGCCGTTTGCGCATCGCAAGAACATTGCGCGGCTGGGGCTGACGCCGCGCGGCAACCTGCTGCTGTCGATCGACGAGGATGGCCAGGCGATTCTGACCAACGTGCCGCGGCGCATTGCGCTGTATTATTTTTCGCTGCGGACGGCGGCGACGGCGTTGGCGTTTTCGCCGTCGGGGCGGTATTTTGCCGTGGGGCTGGGCCGCAAGACGGAGGTGTGGCACGTGCCGGCGGCGCCGGACAGCGCGGGTGCGGACGGCGGCGGCGAGCTGGAGTATGCGCCGTTTGTGCGGCTCCGGACGTTCACGGGCCATTTTGACGACGTCCGGCACATTGCCTGGTCGGGCGACTCGCGCTTTCTGCTGACGGCGTCCAAGGACCTGACGACGCGCATCTGGAGCCTGGACGCCGAGGCCGGCTTCACGCCGACGGTGCTGCCGGGCCACCGCCAGGCCGTCGTCGGCGCCTGGTTCTCGCAGGACCAGGAGACCATCTTCACGGCCAGCAAGGACGGCGCGCTGTTTGAGTGGAAGTATTGCCGGCCGCTGCGGCGGGGCGATGAAGTTGATGAAGACGACAACGACGACGAAAACGACGCCGACCATCCCGACATGCGCTGGCGCATCGTGCAGCGGCACTACTTCCAGCAGAACAACGCCTGGCTGCGGTGTGCGGCCTTCCACGCGGCCACCGGCCTGCTGGTCGCCGGCTTTTCCAACGGGCTCTTTTGCCTGTACGAGCTGCCCGGCTTCGTGCTCGTGCACACGCTGAGCATTTCGCAGAGCGACATCGACCACGTGGCCGTCAACGCGTCGGGCGAGTGGCTGGCCTTTGGCGCGGCGCGGCTGGGCCAGCTGCTGGTGTGGGAGTGGCAGTCCGAGTCGTACATTCTGAAGCAGCAGGGCCACTTTGACGCCCTCAACGCGCTGGTGTATGCGCCCGACGGCAAGCGCATCGTCACGGCGGCCGACGACGGCCGCGTCAAGGTGTGGGACGTCGACTCGGGCTTCTGCATTGTCACCTTTTCCGAGCACACGAGCGGCGTGACGGCGCTGGCGTTTGCCGGGGGAAAAGGCGGAGTTGGTGCTGGTGCTGGCGCTGTCGGTGGCAGCAGCCGAAGCAGCGTGCTGTTCACGGCGAGCTTGGACGGGTCGGTGCGGGCGTGGGACCTGGTGCGGTTCCGCAACTTCCGCACGTTCACGGCGCCGACGCGGCTGTCGTTCTGCTGCATGGCCGTCGACGGCAGCGGCGAGGTGGTGGCGGCCGGGTCGCTGGACTCGTTCGACATCCACGTCTGGTCGGTGCAGACGGGCCAGCTGCTGGAGCGCCTGGCCGGCCACGAGGGCCCCGTGTCGGCCCTGGCCTTTGTGCCTGACGGCAGCGCCCTCGTCAGCGGCAGCTGGGACCGCACCGCCCGCGTCTGGTCGGTCTTTTCGCGCACCCAGACGAGCGAGCCGCTGCAGCTGCAGGCCGACGTGCTCGACCTCGCCGTCCGCCCCGACTCGCGCCAGCTGGCCGTCTCCACCCTCGACGGCCAGCTGACCTTTTGGGACCTCGCCGAGGCCCGCCAGGTCGCCGCCGTCGACGGCCGCCGCGACGTGTCCGGCGGCCGCGCCGCCTCCGACCGCCGCACCGCCGCCGCCGCCGCCGGCTCCAAGAGCTTCGCCGCCATCCGCTACAGCGCCGACGGCGCCTGCCTGCTGGCTGCCGGCAACAGCAAGTACATCTGCCTCTATGCCGTCGCCACCGGCGTGCTGCTCAAGAAATTCACCGTCTCCGTCAACCTCTCCCTCGACGGCTCCCAGGAGTTCCTCAACAGCCGCCTCCTGACCGAGGCCGGCCCGCTGGCCGAGCTCGACGTCAGCGACGCCGAGCCTGCCGCCGCTGCCGACGACCCCGCCCACGACACCGCTGCCGCCCGCCGCCGCCGCCACCTCGCCGCCCTGCCCGGCTCGCGCCGCGGCGGCGCCGACCCCTCTGCCCGCCGCGCCCGCCCCCAGGTCCGCGTCGCCGGCCTCGCTTTCGCCCCCACGGGCCTCGCCTTCTGCGCCGCCTCCTCCGAGGGCCTGCTCGTCTACAGCCTCGACGCCGGCGCCCTCGCCTTCGACCCCTTCGACCTCGCCCAGGACGTCACCCCCGCCGCCACCCTCGCCGTCCTGCGCCGCGACCGCGACTTTCTCAAGGCCCTCGTCATGGCCTTCCGCCTCAACCTGCCCCCCCTCCTCCAGCTCGTCTTCCTCGCCGTGCCCCCCGCCCACATCCCCCTCGTCGTCGCCGCCCTGCCCGCCCTCTACGTCGCCCCCCTGCTGCGCTTCGTCGCCGCCCAGACCGAGCGCTCCCCCCACGTCGAGTTCTGCCTGCTGTGGATCAAGGCCCTCGTCGACCGCCACGGGCCCTGGCTCGCCGCCCACCGCGCAACCCTCGACGTCGAGCTGCGCGTCGTCGCCCGCGCCATCGCCCGCATGCGCGACGACATCCGCCGCATCGCCGACGACAATCTCTACACCGTCGACTACCTGCTGGCCCAGTCCGCCAGCCGCAGAGCCGCCAAAACGGCTGCCAACAAGACAAAACACGCGCTGCTTCTGGTCGCCGATGCTGATGCCGATGCCGATGCCGATGCCACTGGCACTGCAGCAATCATGCCGGCATCCGCTCATGCGCCAGCTCTGGCAGACGTCGTTGTGGCCGACGACGACGACGACGGCGAGTGGCTGGGTCTCGAGTAGTTTTAGTTGGGTCGTTATTGTGTGCACGGCATTTGGTGTTTGCGGAGTTGCGCGCATTTGCGCTTCTGGACATTTGGCGTTTTGAGAGCTTGGGCATTCACATGGCGGTTGACCAAAAAGAATAGATTCAACAGGGTGGTTGAACCAAAAAATGAAAAAATAGATTCCACATGGCGGTTGACCAAAAAGAATAGGTTCAACAGGGTGGTTGGACCAAAAAATGAAAAATATATTTAAAACTCAAACCAAAATAAAACAGATGATAGCGTGTGTTGCCCTACAAAATGAGAACCTGTTTTGATATCCAAACTATTGTCAAAAAGTCATACGCCTTGCCTGCCTTCCATTAGTGTCTGCTGGGCGGTTGTATGTTTTTGCACGTTCCGTCGAAATCGACGCTCTCCCATCTCTCCTACTGGTTGGTCGGATCGTCTGCAATGTTCTGTTATCCGGAGTCAGCCTGGATCCCAAAAAAAACAAAAACCCCTCTCCCACCTCACAAAAAAACCTACCTCCCAGGCTTCCGCCAGGCCGGCCGTCCTCACCCACGCGACGCCCGGCTCCAGCACCGAGTCGACTTCCATGCGCAGAATGGTAGACCACAGCGATGCATTCGAGGGCGGCAGGAGCAGCTGCCAAGCCGGCCCACTGCTGCTGCTGCTGTTGCTGCTGTCGTATGGCCGCAGGATGCGCTGCACCAAAGCCGTGGCCCGGATCAGCTTGATGGCGTGGCCGTCGTCGGTGCTGAGGTCAAACAGCCGGGTTGCTGCCTCGACGGCGTCGCGGGAAATGCCCGGGGGCGGCGTCGGCGTCTCTTTCGACACGGCGCCTGCACTCGTTTCTTTGTCGACGCGAGACGCCGTCGGCTTCCGTCCGTAGGCGTCGATCACGGCGCGATCCAGCGGCGGACACGCCCGCGCCACATACTGCAGCAGGTCGAGGCGGATCTTCCACTCGAGCAGGCGCGCCTTGGTGGCCACCGGGATCCAGTCAAACGAGTTGATCGTGAGGAAAAAGGGAATCACATTCACTTGGTGCCTACAAGCGGTGTTAACAGTGTTTGGGAGAGAAGGGAGAGGCAAATGTAAATCGCGTTCGCGTTTCTTGCTCACATCAAAAAAAAATCAAACTTGACATGCTTGCCCGGCCGCACGGCCGCCGTGGCTGCCGCGTACAGGCAGGCTTCGGCCATCTCGGCCGTGCTCGCCGCCACGGCCGCCTCGCTGGGCTCGACGGCGACGCGGGCGGCGAGGGCCACCATGGCGCCGCGCGCGCGCTTCAGCACGCCGTCAAAGACCTTGTTGGCGTCGGCGTGACGCACAGAGTGGGCCAGCTCGGGGCTGGCGGCCGCGTCTTTGTAGAGGCTGAAGATGCTAGGCCGGTCTCGCCCGTCTCGCCCGTCTCGCCGGGCTCCAGCCTGCTGCTCGGACTCGAGCAAAAAAGAGTCGAGCTTGTCGGCCCGGTGCACGCAGGCCTGCGCCAGGCCTTGGGCCACAATGGCTGGCTGGCGCCACTCCAGGCCAAACTGCAGCTGGATCATCGGGTGCACAAATCCCGCACACAGCCGCAGCAGGAGATCTTCCGCGCCGGGCGTGCCCGCCAGCAGCCGCTCGGTCAGCACCGCTTGCCAGCCTTCTGACGGCGACGCCGGCGGCGGCCGAGACGTGGACGCCGCGAGCCGCTCGTCGTGCCGAGCAATCTCCTGCTGGAAAAAGGCAAGAAAATCGGCATAGTACGACTGCCGGCCGAGAAACCTGGGAGCCTGCGAGGCGTACCAGTCCCCAGCGGCCGAGCCAGCAGCCCCTCCGCCAGCGTCGCCCTGGCCTGCGGCAAGCTCGGGGCTGTGCGGCGGCCTGGCCGGTTTCTGGTAGCCCGTGTTGTTGTCGTAGGCTGCCTGCAGCGAGGCCGCCGGCGCGCCCGTGCCGTACAGGCTGAGCAGATGATGGGTGATGTGGTTGTGGAAGCCGTCGTCGTTGAAAAAGACGTGATGGCGCTGTGGGTGTTGGCAACTTTAAGAGAACAAACGAAACAAAAAAAAAAAAAAAAAAAAAAAAAAAACTTTAAAACAAACCTCCATGTCTTGTTGCAGCAAAGTCGACACCGTTTTGGCGGCGTCGGCCGTCTGGTGCACGCCCCAGAGACCGGTGTTGTCCGGCTCGACGGCGACGCGAAACGGTGTGGCCATGGTGTCAGGCAGCGGCGGCGGCGGCGGCGGCGATGGTGGTGCTGCTGTTGAATGAAAGCGGCTGCTGTGTTGGAGGGCCTGATTTGGGGGCCTGCAGATTAAAACAAACGAGGACGTCGATGATGCCAAAGACGTTGCCGACGACGACAACGAAGACGCAGACAGTCGCTTGTTCACACAGCAGGCAGAGGGACGGCGCTTTTGACTCGGTATGATGAAACGTCTACTGCTGAATGTGCCACGACGGAACATGTTGACGCACAGAACTTCAGAGTTGTGATGTTATTTATTATCTATCTGGCACCAGACTCGACGAGGACTTTGTCACCTTCCCCCCAAAGCTTGAGCATATGACGTAAAAAGGAGGGGAAGGGGGGGGGAACATAACGAATCGGGAAGGAAAGAAGCAGCCTCAGCTCCAAAGGAAGGAGTGATTACTGCGGGCAAGAACAAGGGACAGAAGGAGGCAATATCCTCATTATGACGTGTTGGAACAGCAAAGCCGTAGTGATGTAGCCAAGAAGTGGATGCGGGCACTTGTAGTTACTGGTAGTAGTCACTCCGTACTGGTACCCGCTTGCGCGCTCTGATTGAAAAGCTCATATTCTAATACGCTGTGGATACGAAAGTCGAGAAACTCTCGCAGAAAAGTACCAACAATAACTAAGACAGCGCTTGTCGCGCCAACTCCACAGCAAGCTACGAACAACGACGTGGCAGACTGCACACTACAGCTCTGGCACTCAGACGACAGCACAGTGTTAGATACGTCTTTTCACTCATTTCCACGGTACATGCAGCGGTCGTAATAGTTTGCATTGGGCATCGTAATCTGTCGCTCCGGCCGTTGTGCAACGACTTGTTTTATGTGTTATGCCATAAACCCGTCGTCAAGTCGACATCCTGATTTCCATTTCCGCAAGAGACAATGCAGGCTTCGGCCAGCGGCCACGCCAAGCCATTGAAGAAAGGCTTCTGTTCCACCCCCCCCCGGCTGGCTTGCTTTTCCCCGTTGCTTTTGTGCCTTTTGTCAGCTGTGACGATGTGCCACGTGCTGCGCCTGTGATCAGAGCAATCTCGCGTGCTCTTGGCCCTTCACCGCCGGGGCAGCCGGTCGCCAATGAGGCTCTTGCTCGTGTTTGTGTCGTAGCCGATGATGTGTGTCAGGTAGAACATTCTGTGGGATGAGTCAGCATGATATTATGACACTGGCCTAAGGCTCTTCCACCCCCTCCCCCCCTCCCCCAACTCACTTTTCTTCCCGCAGCAGCTTCGCCTTGTGGTCCTCGAGGCGCTGCTGCACGTCCATCCAGGCGGCGGCGCGGCGCTGGGCGTCGATGCGCTTGACGGTCAGCTGGAAGCGGCCGCTGACGGGGCGGTGGTCGCTGACGCGGACCTCGTGGCGGCGGTAGTCGAGCTGCTGGATTCGGGGGGCGGCAGGGCCTGACTGAGCTGAAGGGGCAGCAGTTGGCGGCCGGGCGCCGCGGAAGAGCAGGCGGTCGCACCAGGCCGGGCTGCGCTTCTTCTCGCTGGAGTCGTAGGTGTCGGAGCCGACGTCGTACTTGTAGGTGGGGGCAAAGGCGATGGGCAGCTCGTCGAAGACGCGCAGGCGGAAGGCGGCGTTGCGGCGGCGGGCGACCAGCAGCTGGTCGCGCTCGAGCAGCTTGCGCAGGTTGCCGGCGCGCACGGCGGCGACGACGGTGTCACGTGACATTGTGTCGATGCGGTAGTTGAGGTCGCCGTTGAGGACGACGAGCTCGTGGTCGAGCACCATGGAGCCGTCGCCGCCGCCGGCAAAGCTGTCGATGCGCGCGGCGGCGTCGCGCTCGGCCGGCAGCAGCCCGCTGCTGTCGAGAATGGCGGCCACGTCGCCGTGCCGGTGCGCCGCCTGCGACTGGCCCGCCGCCAGGTGGCAGTTGACAAAGCAGAGCGACGAGTCGTCGACCAGGAACCGCACCACCACCGCGCCCTTGTTGCCGTGCAGGCCGCCCATGCCGCGCTTGACCTCGGCCGTCGCCACGCCGCGCACCCGGCCGCGCAGCCGCGCCTTGACAAACACACACGTGAAGAGGCCGACCATGTGCACCGTCTGCAGCAGATGGTACAGCTCGCCGCCCATGTGGTCGTCGAGGCTGCGCACGAGGAAATCCCGCCAGTCGCGGTACTGGTGGCTCATCCGCTCCTGGTCGCCGCCGCCGTCCCGGTCCTTCTTCTTCGGCTTGAGGAAGCGCTTCGCCGTCGCCGTCTTGTCCTCCAGGTCCACCAGCTCCTGGAACCCAAACACCACAATCTCGGGCGACCCGCTGCTCTGCAGCAGCTGCTGCACAAACCCGCCGTCGCCGCCGCCGCCGCTCGCCTCGCTGCTGCGCAGGCTGCTCGGCGTCGCCGCCCCCGCGTTCCACGTCACCACCAGCGCCCCGATCGTGTCGAACGAGCAGTACGCCGCGTCGTTGGCCTGCATCTGCTCCTCGGCCCAGTCGTCCTGCAGCAAGCCGTCCCACACCCGCACCACGTTGTTGGCCCCCAGCGACACCACTTGCAGCTGGCCCAGCCGGTATGCGCTGGCCCGGTCCGCCACCAGCCGCACCACCGGCTGCTCGTGCGCTGCCCAGTCCTTTCGCACAATCCATCGTGGCGGTGCTGCTGGTGGCGCTGCTGCTGCCGCCGTCGCCTGCTGGCGGCTGCTGCTGCTGCTGCCAGTGTTGGCCTCTGTGCTGTTGTTGCCGCCGCCAATGATACCGCCACCGGGCCCCCCAATGTCGTACACGCAGATCCGCCCCGTGTTGAAGCCTGCCCAGATGTGCCCTCCCGCGCTGGCCATCGTGTTGATCTTGTACGAGCCCAGGCTGACGATGGCGATGCAGCTGTAGTCGTGCCGCGAGTAGATCGTGACCTTGCCGTCTGTGTGCCCGAAAAAGACCTTGTCCGGCTCCGACAGCAGCAGCGTGCCCGCCGAAATCTCGCCCGCGCTCTCCTGGCACAGCGCCCGCATCAGCACCTGGAACGGCGGCGGCGGCGGCGGCGCCGACGCTGCCGCCGACGCTGCCGCCGCCGCCGTCGCCGCCTGGCTGTCCAGCGACGGCTGAAACACCCGCAGCTCCTTGCCCGTTGCGTGCCACAGCTCGTCGCCCACCACCATCGAAAAGGTGTGGCCCCTGGGCACACGGTACGACTGGTGCTGGCTGCCGGCCAGGCTCGGCACTGCCGGCTGCTGGCTGTCGCCGCCGTTGCCATCGGAGCCGTCCATCATGCCGCCTCCGCCTCCGCCACCCGCCGGCCCCCACACATACAGCCCGCCGCTCTCGTCCAGCGTCCACAGCTCGTTGTAGTGCCGGTAGATGCGGATCACCTCGTGCCGCCCGTGCGCCGCCGTCTTGGTGGCCACCACGCTCTGCGTGGCAATGTCCGCCTCCATCAGATCGCCCACGCTGTTGCCAATCCACACCCGCGCGCCCTCGTCGTCGACGTGCGCGCCCGGCTTGAACGCCACCGCCGTCGCCTTGACATTCTCGCCGTGCGCCAGGCTCATCACCATCTCGCCGTCCACCAGATTCCACACCCGCGTCAGATGGCCCGTCGTGCACACCAGCTCGCCGCACACGTCCACCACCCGGCTGTCGTACCTGGTGCTGATTTCCGCCACGCCCTGCTTGGCATACGGCGGCCGCCGATTCGCGTTCGACCCGTCCGGAAACGCCGCCGCCTGCGCTTCCAGCGGCTTGGTCGCCGCTGGTATGTCCGCCGCGCCCGCCCCGGTGCCGCCGCCATTGCGGTAGCTGCGCTGGTTGTGGCTGCTGTGGCTGTTTTGGCTGTTGTGGCTCTGCTGCTGACGGCTGCTGCTGTTGCTGGGACTCGTGTTCCGGCTGTTGATGCTACGCGGGTGGCTGCTGCTGTCGCGACTATCGCCACGGTCCTGAGAAGCCGCCGCCACGGCAGACAGGGCCGCAGACGACGAACGCACCGATACGGCGCGGCCGACGGTCATGGACCGGCCGTGCGACCGTGCCGGCGGCGGAAGAAAGGACGAGGACGACGACGACGAGGTCGGGTTCGACACCACTCTCTTCTGCGGCGGCGGCGGCGGCGGCATGGACATGGCCTCGTCGTCGTTGTGGCCCATGCCATGTCCATGACCGCTTCCGCTTCCGTTGCCGTATCCGTATCCGTACTCGTTCCCGCTTCCCTTTCCGCTGCTTTCCACGCCTCCGCCGCCAGCCCGCGGAGGCCGAGGCCGTGGCCGCGCCGCCGAAGCGGCTGCTGGAACCTGGCTGCGCGGCGCATGCGACAGGACCAGCTCGTTGGCCGCAGCGCTCGGCCGTGTGGGCAGAGGCGGTCGTGTTTCGCCCGTGACCTGCGGCGTGATCGTCATGGGTCCCCGTGCAGGCCCATGTCCGACTCCGCCTCCGCCTCCGCCTCCGCTGCTGCCTCCTGCCACCGTGACTTGCTCGCGCTCGCGCTCAACACGGCGGTTGGCAATTGTGTGGTGGACGGGCGGCGGTTCAAAGGTGAGCTGGGCGTTGTGGGAATTGTGGGAGTTGTGGGCATTCGCCGTGGCGGACGCGGAGGCTACCGTCGTTGTAGCTGCTATCCTGGGCCGAGACGGCGGCGGCAGGGACGAGGTCCTATCTGCATGCTGCTGCACGTGCGGGCGCGGCCTGGCCGGCAGGGACGGCGGCACGTCCTCGTCGAGGCTCTCGGATCCGCTCGGCGGCGTGCTGAAGGGCGACCGTCGATCCGCCACGGCGTCGGCGCCCGTGGACGCCGTCGGCGTATGCAGCACGACGGACGCGTGTGAAAAGTGCTGGGAGGGAATCTTTGGTTTGTCGGAGCGGTGGATGGGCGGCGGGGCGCTGCGCTGGGCGTGGTGGTCTCGCTGGTTGAAGGGGTCTCGGTCTCGCTGGTTGTTGAAAGGGTCTCGGTCTCGCTGGTTGAAGGTGTCTCGCGCGCCATCCCGTTCTCGATCGCGTTCTCGTTTGAGCTCGGCCGAGCGCCGCGGCGGCGGCGGCGATGGCGGCTGCGACGGAGACAGGCGCGGCGACGGCCGCAGTTCCACCGGCGCCGTCGGCGTGTGCGGCCGGCTCATGATCCGCGACAGCCGCGGAGACGGAGACGGCGACGTCGCCGCAGTCGCCGCAGTCGCCGCCGCCGACGACGAGGTCGACGACGACGGCAGCTTGGCCACGGCGTCTGGGTTGAGGAAGCTGGCCTGGTCGGGCGCCGGGATGGCCAGGTTGGTGATGCGGCCCTTGGGCGGAGACTGCGGCGGCTGCACCAGCAGAGACGGCGGCGGCTGGACGGGTCGCGGGCTGAGCGCCGGAGGCGGACCCAGCCGGTTGGACGGCCGAGAGATGCCGATGGGGGTGAGCTGCGCTTCAGAGGGAGACAGGGAGGACGTCGTCGTCGCCGAGACCGGGACGTGGGGTGACGGCGACGGCGACGGCGACGGCGAAGACGCCGAGACAACGCCGCCGGTGGCACTACCACCACCACTACCACCACCACCAGACGCACCACCGCCGACGCCCAACGCGCTGCCAGACGCACCGCCGGCCGCAGCAGCCGCCGCCGCCGCCGCAACGGCCTCGCGTGGCTTGGGTTTTGTCGGAGGAGGCCCGGCCGGCCTGCTTGACGTCGTCGGTGTTGGCGGGTCGCGGAACCGGTCGGGCTTGGGACCTGGCGAGATCGGTCGGGACGACAGGCCGGGCAGCGGAGACGGAAACGCGCTCACCGACTCGGTCGCAGGCTTGCTCATGTTTTCAAAGCGGGCTCGCAGTGAAGAGACCGGTTTCTAGCGAGAAGAGGCTTAGCATGAATTGGTCTGCAATCAAGCATGACTCTATCCGCAAAACAAAGGTTCAATACAATGGGACGCCTTCACTCACAATGGACGAGCCATCAGGCCCGTCTTCAGCCGAAGGAGACGCCATGCTGAAGGAGGACGCAACAGTGCCCTGACGGCCATGCCACCCCTTTCCCCGTCACAGGCGTAGCCTCGGTTTGCCTTCAAAGTCTTCCGTTCTCGGGTTGGCGATGCAGCGACGCGCAAAGAAGAAGTCGCGTCGAGTTGGGGACCGTCGATGAAGAGCTGTGCTGTTCAGTCCGTAAATGCTGCTCCGCAGACCTGTCGCAAGCAACAAAAAAGACACGCGTTTCTTCGGCGAGACGGTCTGCTCATTAAGGTTCTGTGGCCGAGCAGGGCGAATAAAAAGGGGGTATTTGCAAGGCTAGAAAAAGAAGAAGAAAAAAAAGACGAGTTTATGAGATTGAGGGAAAAAATAACACACATCAACAAACAGAAGAAAAAGAAAAAAAAGGGAAAAAAAGTCGGATTGTCTCCCCGGATGAGTGTCGGTCTTGTTTTTAACCGTCGATCCCGGTGTTGTCTCTTTTTTTTTTTGTTGTTTTTAATAAAGAGACAGTGTGAAGGCCGTCGCGGAGTGGAAACGCTGCAGAAAGACCGAGGCGGGTTGGCCGTGCGCCGTATGCACGAGTGTTATCTGCCAGCGAAGAAGCAAAGGCAGAGGGACAGAGAGAGAGAGAGAAGGGAAAACGGTGTTTTTGTTCGTCGTATATTGTTTCTGGGAGGACGTAATATGGATACAGACAGAGCACAAACATGGACGAATGCCACTTTTCCACTACGCCGCCTTCCCCACTGGCCTGCGACGTCACCTGCGGGCTAAACAGGGCAGAGGGCGAGAAAAGTCAGCTGACCAAGCGCTAGAGCTTTGCCAGCATAGGGCTGGAGACGCTACAGACGGCTGTGGCGCTCTGTAGTGGAAGGCCTATGGATATTACTCCTCCTATACTCCGTACAGTGCAATTGCGCTATTGAGAAAGTAGCAAGGCGCAGCAGAAGTGCTGTATGGCGACGTACTCTGTACAGGATTACAGCACATTGATTGGACAAGTCTTGCCGCAAACATCAGCAGCCTTGTTATCAGCACTTGTCTCCCGTCTTCCACTTGCTCGAATTTGTACATGGGTTGTTGCGCACTCCCTGTCGTTGGCGACGGGTAATAGACGTCTTTGTAAAGTTTCGGATGCGGCTATTCCATGGTTTTGGCCGACGTGCTGCCAGTGGAATATGGCGAACGATCAGCTACCAGAGTTCTAGGAGGAGCCTCTCTGGCCTGTGTGTTCGCTGGAGTTCTTGCTTTATAGAGGGCCCTCAATTTTATCTTTTTCAGAACAGCACAGCCTTGAATTTTCATTAAAAATATTGTGTGAATGCCTGTACTGATGAAAGAACTGTACTGGTGGAAAGAACTGTACTGATGAACTGTACTGATGAAAAGAAAACAGCAGGACAAAAAAAAAAAAATTGTAAGCGTCTCTTTGATATTCGCGTGTCATCCTTAGTGCAGGGGCCATGCTAATCTTCTCCTGTGAAAGCTGTTAGTATGTGGACTCGAACAGACGACCTTTTAAGAAAAGTGGGGATTTTGGGGGAGAACGTACTGTATCGTTTCAAATTGACCAAATGCCCGAAGGCGGAGAAAAACGCAGTATTTTAGACTATATAGCCTGTAGCGTAGGTCCAACGCCAAACCAAACCTGCACAACCAGACAAGGCAACAAGGCCACAAGGCAATAAGGCAACACGGCAAGACGGCAACCACGCTCAAGGCAGCCACGACGCACCAGGCAAAATACAACTCACACGAGTACGACGTACTTTGTATTACTTGTTTTCTACTTGTAAAATAAATAACAAAAGCACAATTGCACAAGCAACAAATCATGGAAGACAACGAAACTCTGCAGACGTCCCCCTCTCTCTCTCCCTCTCCCTCAGTCGTCCATGCGGCGTGCCCAGGTGAAGCCCTCGGGCCGGAAAAAAGGCAGGAACGGCTTCGGCGGCCACTCCTCGCCGGACAGGCTCTTGCCGGCGAGGTAGCGGCAGCGGAACGCGTGGCTGCCGGAGCCGACCGTGAAGGGGACGCGGTCGGCGGGGTCGACGGCCGGCAGGTAGACGCGGGCGCGCGAGTTGGGCGGGACGCGCAGGGCGAGGACGAAGACGGCATTGGCCTCGGGGCCGCCTGTGCTGTTCTGACTGGAGACGGCCTCGGCCTCGGGACCGCCTGTGCTGTTCTGGCTGGAGACAGCCTCGGCCGGCTCGACGGACCAGCGGATGCTGACGCGGCCGTAGGGCCCGTCGAAGCGAGCGTCGGCGTGGGTCAGCGGGCTGCCGGCGGGGTCGGGGCGGACGAGGACGGATTTCCAGCCGGGGCCGTCGGGGTCGTCGGGGGCGGAGGGGCTGATGCCGGCGACGGTGGCGTGCAGCCAGTGGGCGATGGAGCCGAGGGCATAGTGGTTGAAGCTGGTCATGGGGTCGGGGTTGACGGAGCCGTCGGGCCGCATGCTGTCCCAGCGCTCCCAGATGGTGGTGGCGCCCATGGAGACGGGGTAGAGGAAGGAGGGGCAGTCGGGCTCGAGCAGGAGGCGGTAGGCCAGGTGGGCGTTGCCGGTGGCGGTGAGGGCGCGGGCGACCAGCGAGGTGCCGACGAGGCCGGTGGTGATCTTGAAGCGGTCGCGGCGCACGAGGTGGGCGAGCTGGGCGGCGACGACGCGGTGGGCCGATGGTTGGGAGAAGTCGTCCAGCGGGCGGGGGAGCAGGTCGGCAGCAGCGGCGACGGGCGGCTCGCCGTGGCCGTCGAGCAGGCCGAACATGAGGGCGAGGGCGAAGGCGGTCTGGGACCAGTTGGCGACGCGGCCGGCGGGGGTGAGGTACTTGTGCTGGAAGGCGCGGCGCAGGCGGAGGGCGTCGACGGCATAGCGTTCGGACTCGGCGGCGGGGCGGCCGAGCAGGCGGCAGATGCGGGCAAAGACGGCGGTGACGCGCACGAGATAGGCGTCGGCGACGAGGCGGCCGTCGGTGAGGCCGCGGCCGGGGTCGTCGGCCGGGGCGGCCGGGTCGAGCCAGTCGCCGAGCTGCCAGAGACCGGGATGCCACAGGCCGTCGGCGTCGCCGCCGTCGCCGGGCCGCGTGCTGCGGCGCACGCCGACGTCGAGCCAGGCGCGCATGCTCTCAAACTGGCGGGCCAGCAGCCCGGCGTCCGACGAGGCCGTGCACAGGTCCCACGGCGTCAGCACCACCACGTCGTGCCACACGGCCTGCGGCGTCGACGCCCACGTCGCCGGCAGCACGTCCGGCACCGTCGACCCCGGCACGCCGTTGCCCTTGGCCAGCTGCTCGGCCGCCACGTCGGCCAGCCAGCTGCCCACCACGCTCGTGCAGTCGTACACAAACGCCATCGTCGGCGCAATGATCTGCAGGTCGCCCGTCCAGCCCAGCCGCTCGTCCCGCTGCGGACAGTCCGTCGGCACGCACAGCATGTTGCCGCGGATGCCCCACACCGCGTTCTCGTGCAGCCGGTTGACCCGCTCGTCCGAACACGAAAACCACCCCCGCCGCGCCATGTCGCTGTGCATCACGCAGCCCCGGAAGTGCTCCGCCCGAACCGCCGCCGCCGCCACCGCCCCGTCCACCTGCACGTACCGGAACCCGTGGAACGTGTACTGCGGCTGCCAGTGCACTGTCACGATGCCGCCGTCGCCACTATTGCCACCATTGCCACCATTGCCACCATTGCCGTTGCCGTCCCCACCACCACCCCCCCTCGCCACCACCACGTCCCGGCATTGCGCCTCCCGCAGCGGAGCCCGCGCCAGCTCGCCGTCCTTGTCCAGCACCTCTGCGTGGTACAGCGTCACCGAGCCGCCCGCCGCCACCGGCAGCCCGCACAGCCGCACCACGCCCACCAGGTTCTGCCCAAAGTCCACCAGCAGCTTGCCCGACGGGCTCGCAAACACCTTGACCGCTGCCACCTCTTCCACCACCCGGATCGGCGGCGCGTCCGGCGCCACCAGCTGCGCCTGCGTAAACGGCAGCTCTTTGACGGCCGACCACGCGCTTGTCTGCGTGTTTGTGTCCGTGTCAGCTGTCCAGTCGTTCGCGCCCGCGCCCACTTCCCCCTCCAGATTCGCATCGTACACCTCGCCGTCGTAGATCTCCGCCGTCAGCGTCGCGCTGGGCCGGCACTGCCACGACCCGTCGCTGACGACCGTCTGCACCGCCCCGTCCACATACGTGATTTCCAGCTGCGCCGCCAGCGCCACCTCGTCGCCCCAGATGTAGCGCCGCCCGCCCCGCACGCTCAGCCGTCCCGCATACCAGCCCTCGGCCACCTCGGCACTGATCACGTGATCCGCAGCAGCAGCAGCAGCATCGCCTTCGCCGCCATCGCCGCCTTCGCCGCCATCGCCGCCATCGCCGCCCCGCCGCACGTGCTCCGTCACGTCAAACGTGCGAAACACCAGCCGGTGGTGGTAGCTGGTCCAGCCCGGCGCCAGCACGTCGTCGCCCACGCGCTGCCCGTTGATGAATGCCCGGAAGACCCCGTAGCCGGTCACGTAGAGACGCGCCTGCGCCACCGCCGAACCCGCCGAACCCGCCGAAAACGCCTTGCGGAAGCGCACCGGCCGCAGCGGCTTCTTGGCCTCCTGGAACCGAGTCGCCGACGCCACAAAGCGCGCTGTCCAGTCGCTGCGCTCCAGCAGCGTCGTCTCGGCCGCCGCCCACGCCGACCAGGCCGTCGCATCCGCCGCATTGACCTCTGTGGCCGGAGCTCCCGCCGTCTTCAATGGAGATCCGCCACCGCCGCCGCCGCTGCTGCTTCCTCCTCGGCCGTACACCCGCACACGCACCGCCACCCTCTCGCGAGACTTGAGATCCCGGCTCGGCCACGGCACCAGCACCGACTGCTCGCTGAACACCATATAGCTCTCGGTAGCAGCAGCATCAGCAGCAGCAGCATCAGCAGCAGCAGCACCATCAGCAGCAGCACCATCAGCAGCAGCAGCGTCGCCACCAACGCCGTGCCGCACCTCCAGCTCATACGCATACTGCATCCAGTCCGATGCCGTGGCCATGCCACCACCGTCGCCATCTTCCGCCGTCAGGAACCGCCAAGACAGGCGCGGCCTCACATGGCCAATGCCGAACCCGGTCGGGTGGTGCTCGAAGATGGGAGTAGAGAGTCCAGGAGCAGCCATTCTGTGTAGGTGTGAGAGAGAGAGAGTGTGTGTGAGAGAGTGTCTGTATGTGTTGTAAAGGGAGAGATTGTGTGTGAGAGAGTATGTGTGTATGTGTGCTGCCTTCGTATGCTTTCGCACTTTTCTATATTTGCCTTTTGATATTCTTCTCTTTCTTTCCTTTTTTCCTCTTACTTTTCTTTTCCCTCTTTCTTTCCTTTCTTCCTCGCACTTTGCTTCTCAATCTTTGTCCTCTTGCCGCGGCAGTCTACAAAATGCTCTATTTACGTCGACAAACGTCTCCAGGGAAGCATATGTCTTCAGCAAGGCAATCTGTAGTATGCAGTCAGCGTTTTCGGATCCAATAGTCCACAGGAGTTTGCCGGTCTACTTCGTAGCTCGACACTAAAATGGGTCAAGTGTTCTCAGTGTCAAGTGTTCCCAATGTCAAGTGTCAATACCAAGTGAGAGCCGGCTGGAGACAGACACTACAATCGGTATGGTTCTTTGGTACACGTCTGCGCATCTTCCCCTTCCTGTCCACGAGACATCTGGATACCGAGATCGCAATGCGAGTCAGCCACCCAGCTGCTGTCAAAAGAGGGAAGCTTAAGCGAACGAAATGCAGTCAAAACGACCAAAGATGCGCATTAGTACCGACCAACACGTCTATTGCCGAAAGAACCGAAACCGCAGCCGAACCGAAGAAAAAGAAGACAAAAAAATCCAGGCTGAGGAGTCACCACGCCGCCTTGGACGGCGGGAACTTAGAAACCTACACCGTACGCGGCTCGTTTTCTGGCATCCCAGTCTGATGATGACCCGCAGCCGGGTGGCTGGCCAAGCTCCATGGATAGATGGGCCCGAGCCACACGGCGAGGTGGGGGGTGGGTGGCTGATTCGGGCCATGTATGCATCGAAGTCCCCGGCGCCCACCCGGGCCTCGTGGTGACGTCGCCCGAGATGGATGGCTCAGACCGCACCAGACAGGTCCATGACGCCTCCTGCCAGGCAAGCAGCTCTGCGCCAACGAGGGGGTCGTCGGTCGAGGAGGCCCCGAAAACCAGGAGGGGCCGGGCTAGGGACGCATTGGGACGCATGGGCACGCAAAAGAGGCAAGCGGGGGAGACCAACAAGGTCGAAACGAGTCGAACGATGCCAGCGGTGGCGTGAGCGCGTGAGGGGAAGTCCTGGACAACAATGAACGCTATCGTCCGTAGGCTGGCGGCCGAGACCGGCAAACTCTCGTAACAAGAAAGCAGCTGAGACGATGGGGTCCAGGGTCTACAGTCAAAGAGCTAGTGAGCATGCCAGCCAAGGAGAGATCAAAAAAGAGTCAAGTGTCGAAAAAAAAAGAGTCAAGTGTCAATGAACCCTTGCTCCATAGACCGTAAGCGAGCTCCAGCTGAGCTAGCCCGGAAAGCAGCCTTCTGGCTGGTGCCAGCTTTACTTGTCGTAATAATCGTCTGGTTTGGGAGAGGGGGGAAGCTTGGCCACAGCCTTTTGAGTGGAGTATGGGAGTCGTTCAAGCCTCGGCTTGGCTGTCTTTGCCCAAACGGGATAAGCCGAGCGGGTCTGAAGGGCATTTTGCGCTCGGAAACTACGAATAGTCTCAGGCTGCCCCATGGGGAAAGAAGCAATGAAAATGGCCCATTTTCGAACCTAGCGTGACATGGGACCGGCAAATACTCCGTAGGCCTGGACTGACAGCCGGCAAATATATGCCAGCCATTCTCTATGGGGCTAGATACTCTCTTTTCGGCTATGAGAAAACGGAAAAGAGAACGTCTTTGAAAGAAGAGCAGACAAGACAAGCGAGAGAGAGAGAGGGACGTGTTACGTATTATCGCCAGAGAGAGACAGCTGAAAAAAGAGAGGAGGAAAAGGAAAGGAAAGGAACTAGGAAAAGAAAAAAAAACTAGTAAAAGAAAAGGAACTAGAAAAAGAAAAGGAAATAGACACCCTGCCTTTCTGAATGAGTGACGGTGTATGGCGAACGCCAAGGATTGAGCAAGCTTCAAGACGATTAGGAGTTATAGTCGAGTATGAACAAACTCTGCCGCGTCCCAGGCAGTCTTCGCTTTCGACTATATTTTGTATCCTGTACTTTTGTACTTTGCTCTAGGTGCAATGTGCTTCCACGTAACCTCAGCATTTATATCTCGTGCTGATCCGCCTTTTTATAGTACCTCATGTCGAGTCCTTTCTTGTTTGCCTTTGCCTGTTTTTCTATCATATATTCCTGACTGCATTTGCCCCCCAACATGTTCAGCCTCTTCAACTCCAACTACAAGCTCATCTACTATGTGGCCGTGATCGCCGTCGGCGGCGCCGTGCAGGGTGTCGATATTGGCATCATCGCCACCGTGCTCGGCCAAAAGGCCTTCAACACCTACATGTTCCCGCCGGGCACCACCAACGAGTCGGCGCTGGTGGGCGCCATCGTCGCCGTCTCGTCGGCCGGCATGGTCGTGGGTGCGCTGGGGGCCGGCATGCTGATGGAAAAGTACGGCCGGCGGCTGTCGCTGGTCATCTCGACCATCTTCACCATTGTCGGAGCGGCGCTGCAGACGGCCGCCAACGGCGCCGCCCTCATGATTGTCGGCCGCTGCGTGGCCGGCATCGCCATTGGCATTCTCATGCCCACCTGTCCCGCATACATTGCCGAGCTGGCCAAGCCGGCCCAGCGCGCCCGCTTCGGGTCCATCTTCGGCATCATGATCGCCATTGGCTTCTGCCTGGCCAACTGGATCGGCTATGGCTGCTCTTTTGCCAGTGGCGACGTCACCTGGCGCCTGGAGCTGGCCATGCAGATGCCGCTGGCCGCCTTTATCGTTGTGTTTGCCTGGACTCTGCCTGAGAGTCCGCGATGGCGTAAGTTTGCTCACCATTTCGTGTTTTGATGTGCTGTCGTGCTGTCATCCTGTCGTGCTGTCATCCTGTCGTGCTGTCATCCTGTCGTCCTGTCGTCCTGTCGTCCTGTCGTCCTGTCATCCTGTCATCCTGTCGTGCTGTCATCCTGTCGTCCTGTCATCCTGTCATCCTGTCATCCTGTCGTGCTGACCCCCCCCAGTCGTTCAAAAGGAACGCTATGAAGAGTTCCAACAGGCCATGCGCAGGCTCTATTCGGACGAGTCGGACGAGTCGTTCCGGCGCCAGCAGGCCGAGATCCAGGCACAGCTGCAGCTCGAGGCTTCACTGCGCACCAACCGCCACGTCGGCCACGCCATCATCGAGCTGTTCTCGCCGCGCAACATCCGCCGCACCGCCACCGCCATCATCATCATGCAGATCATCATCTTCAGCGGCGCTCTTGCCATCCAGAACTACCAGAGCCTGCTGTACGCCAGCCTGGGCTTCACAGGCAAGGAGTCCATGCTGGTCAGCGGCATCTACGGCTTCATGGGCATTATCGGCCAGGTTATCAACCTGCTCTTTGTGGCCGATCGCTGGCCACGTGTTCGAACGCTCTGTAAGTTTTGGCCGTCCTCGCTTTGCCGTCCTTGCTTTGCCGTCCTCGCTTTGCCGTCCTCGCTTCGCTCGCCTTTTTTGGGCCCCCCCCCCTCCTCCCTCACCGCTGATGCAAAATTAGACGTCGGCTGCCTTGTCCTGGCCAGCGTCATCTCCATCCTGATGGCCCTGTCGCGCTATTACGGCAACGGCGGCAACGTCAACGGCGCCCGTGCCGGCGTGGCCTTTATCTTCATCCACTCCGTCGTCTATGCCTCCTTCTTCAACTCCACCGTCTTCACCGTGCCTGCCGAGTACTTCCCGGCCCATCTGCGCGGCTACGGCACGGCGCTGGCCTTTATGTGCGAGAGCATCACGGCCGTCTGGCTCAGCCAGGTCACGCCCGTGGCCTTTGAGCACATCTCGTACCGCTACTACCTCATCTTCATCTGCACCCTCGTGGCCCTGTCTGGCTTTTGCTTCTTCTGCGTCAAGGAGACCAACCAGCTGACGCTCGAGTCCATTGCCGGCAATTTTGGCGACGAGACCGTGTCGGTGGACAAGGCGCTGGGCGCCCTGGAGGAGTCCAAGCCGCAGGAGACGGCCGTGGAGCGAGTGTGAGTGGAGCGAGGAGGCACCGACAGGAATCTCCCAGACTCTAGGCCCCCCCGGTGGCTGCGACGGGTGTGACAATATCTGTTATTGGACAAACCCAAACGGACTCATTCGCAAAGAAATAGTCGTTCTGGTCCAGATCGTATTCATGAAGAGGCTTGAAAAAAAGAATAAACGCCCAAGAAAAGAACCACAATTTGCACAGAAGCAGAGAATGTAAGGACGAGAAAGACTCGTTCCGCAACGATGTTAAAAAACACCACATGCAGTTTAGCATCGTAGAGCCGCCCCGGCCCTGCCGGTTGCCGAGATTGGCACGCACACCGAAAAAAAGAGAAGACGTTTCCCGTAAAGCTCGACTCATGTCGACCACATCGGCAGTCCGGCTCCCGTCCGGCTTCCACGGCTATGTAGGATTCTCCTCGGCAGCGCTCATCTCCGGGTTAGGGAGGAAAACGTCGTATGGACTTCATACTGTACTGCGTAAAAGAAGAAACACGCGCGCTGCCTGCGTGCTCGTAAAAAGAAAAAAAAGGACTGGCAACCCAAAAAGAGCTGCGAAACCGAAAAGCTAAAACAAAAGAGAAGAGGCGCTAATTAAAGGTCAAAGAGGCAGGGGCTAGACTCGCTAGGCATTGCCCCGAAGGACTGAGGAGGTCTTCCACAGAGGCCGTTCTGGGAAGGAGCAAACGTTTACCCCGTAGTTCCTGCCTGTACTCGTAGGTCGTCGCGCGCAGCTGACAGTAATTTCCACCAACTGTTGAAGCTTTCTGCCATGACCGGTTTTCCGGTATTAGCAGTGGGTTTACCGCCGAGGGAAACAGGGGCCCTGCGGCTCGGTGTCGACCAACGCGAACTTATAAAAATACTCCACTTTCTCTTCCAGTCTTTGGCATTTCGGAACTCGCAGGCTTTTTTGGCCTGGTTTTGTGGTCACGTCTCGTCTGCACGTTTTGGGGAACCCCCAATCTGCACGGCATGACAGCCGGAGCTAGGCCGGCTGCTTGCCGACTAGACAGAGACGGAAAGCACAAAAAGAAGAAAGGAAAGACACAAAAAGAGGCAAATGAGCCAACCTCCCCTCCGCCTTGGGGTTTGGATTCTGCTTGTGTGATGGCTTTTTGACTTTTTTCGACTTCTTTCAGACTAAAAACTAAAGACTGGCAACAGCCGCTTGGATCCAAACTCTCACATGTTTTGCCAGAGTCTCTCTTATACCATCCCTTGACTTCGGCTGCTATGAGCTAACACGTTCCGGATCCTCCTTTCCATCAGCCGGCCTCAATGACGCCCCTCAAGGACGGAAGAGCAGGCAGCTCGGCTGTCGTGCGCTTTGTGGCTTACAAGCTGGCACCGAATCGCGGCCACAAGAGCAGCTGCGCCGGCCTCCGACCGGCGAGGGCTGTGGTGCCCACGCGTTGGGGGACGCCACCGCTGCTGTCGCGGCGACAGATGCACACGTCTCCGCAGGCACAGCAGCAGCAGCAGCGACGGTACTTTGGTTCTGCGCCAGGGACCACAGCGTCGCTCGTGTCCGTGGTGGCAGCAACGAGCGTGGTGACGTTTCTGTTGACAGTGGCGCTGAATCCATTTGGCGGGGAGGACAAGAAGAAGGAGGAGGAGAAGGCTGGAGGGGAGCAGCAGGACAAGGAGAAGGAGGAGGAGGAGGAGGAGAAGGAGGCTAAGACCGAAGCCACTGGAGCACCTCGGTATGCGGACGCGGCCACGACGCAAAAAGCGGTCGAGGAGATCCGGGGCCTGCTGTCGGAGGACGGGGTCAGCACGGACCCGGAGGAGCTGCAGCGGCACGGGCACTCGGCGTGGTCGTCGAGCAACAGCGCGCAGCGGCCGGCGGCGGTGGTGTATCCGGCGACGACGGCGGAGGTCAGCGCGGTGGCGCGGGTGTGCCACGAGCACCGGGTGCCGCTGGTGGCGTATGCGGGCGGCAGCAGCCTGGAGGGCAACTTTGCCACGGCGCACGGCGGCATCAGCATGGACTTTGCGCGCATGGACGGCATTGTGGCGGTGCACGCGGCCGACATGGACGTGGTGGTGCAGCCGGCGGTGGCGTGGATGGATCTGAACGGCGCGCTTGCCGGCACGGGCCTCTTTTTTCCCATCGACCCGGGCCCGACGGCGCGCATCGGCGGCATGGTCGGCACCAACTGCAGCGGCACGCACGCCGTGCGCTACGGCTCCATGAAGGACTGGGTCGTCAATCTGACCGTCGTGCTGGCCGACGGCTCCGTCATCAAGACGCGCCGCCGGCCCCGCAAGACGGCTGCCGGCTACAACCTGACGGCCCTCTTTGTCGGCTCCGAGGGCACCCTCGGCATCGTCACCGAAATCACCCTGCGCCTCGCCCCCGTGCCGCCCCAGACGTCCGTCGCCATGGTCCACTTCGACTCCATCCGCGCCGCCGCCGCCGCCGCCGCCGACGTCGTCCGCGCCGGCATCCCCGTCGCCGCCATGGAGCTGCTCGACGACGTGCAGATGCGCATCTTCAACCAGTACCAGCAGGGTGTCAGCCAGGACAAGGACACTGGAAACGACCCTGGCAACGACACGGGCAACGAACCCGGCAACACCAGCAATGGAGCTGACAACGACACAGGCAACAAAAACAGCAACGACTCCGGCAACAACACCACCAACGACCCTGGCAGCAAAACCAGCAACGACACTGGCAACACCCTGCCTACCACCACCCCCCCCACCACCCCCCCCACCTCCTCCACCCCCCACCCCCGCTGGAAAGAACGGCCGACGCTGCTGTTCAAGTTTGCCGGCACGGCGGCCAGCATCGACGAGCACCGCACGGCCGTGCACGCCATCATGGCCCGGCACGGCGGCGGCGACTTTGCCTTTGCGGCGTCCGAGGCCGAGAAGCAGCGTCTGTGGGCCGTGCGCAAGGAGGCGCTGTGGTCGATGCTGGCGCTGCGGGCACCCGACTCGGGCTCGGCCGTCGTGTCGACCGACGTGGCCGTGCCGCTCAGCCGCCTCGCCGACATTGTCGAGCTCAGCCAGCAGGAATCCGCCCGGGCCGCCCTGCCCGGCCTCGCCAGCATCCTCGGCCACGTCGGCGACGGCAACTTCCACCAGACCATCCTCTACGACGAGCGCGACCCTGCCCAGCGCGACGCCGTCCGCCACTGCGTCTACACCATGGCCCGCCGCGCCCTCGACATGGACGGCACCTGCACCGGCGAGCACGCCGTCGGCCTCGGCAAAAAACACCTCCTGCGCCAGGAGCTCGGCGACCCCACCGTCGCCGCCATGAAGGCCCTCAAGACCAGCCTCGACCCGCACTGGATCCTCAATCCGGGCAAGATCTTTGACTTTTGATTTCTTCGAGTCTGAAGATATCAAAGCAGATAGGAAGATATCAACCAGACTGAGATCAGAATGCTTTCTCGTAAATAGCTTAGCGCTAGTCCTAGCTAGAATGAACAAGGGAATGCTAGTTAGCTGGTACAAAATCATACGATAGCAACGCTTACTCATCAGAGCACCAGTGCTCGTATGCGCCGCGCCGTAAAACGACTAATAAAAAGCTCTCAACCGACCTCACCCGACTCAGTATTGTAAAAAGAGTTGCAATCTTTCCACAACCTCACTCAATCCCCCCAAGATAATATATTTTGCACGCACCGCGTTCCAATCATTGCAGGATGAATACCGTAAGTTGGCACAGACGAGTTATAGCTAGCAGCTGGGTTGTTGCAGCCTTGCTGACATGGACTGTTTCGAACTAGGTCAAATCGTTTTGGTAGGGCATTGGAACCTGCGAGGCTGGCTGGCTGGCTGGCTGGCGGGCTGTCTTCACTCCTCTTCTGCTTTTGAGCTTTCTCTTCTCTTCTTTTTTGTAATGGTTGCTCTGTCGACACTGACACAAATTTCAGGTTCGGATGGGGCTCGTTGTGCGTCGGTAAGCTCTTTCGTCTTTCTCGTCTCGTCCCACTTATTCTCTCTCTCTCTCTCTCTCTCTATCTGATTTCTCTCACGCGCTCTTCCCTCTCTCCCTCGCACTAACGCTTCCAGCTGGCGGCGCCGCCTACGTCTTTGCCAAGCGCAGCATCAACGCCGACCGCCAGGCCCGGCTCCAGGAGCAGCGCCGCAAAAAGGCCGTCATTGACTCTCTCGAGCACTCGGAGCGCGGACCCGCGGGCGCGGCGCGAACAGACACGGCCGGATCGCCCAGCTCGGAATCCAGCACAGACCCGGCGCCGACGCGGCATGCGCCAGCCACCGAGGCGGAGCGCGTGCTGGAGAAGAGCAAATACGAAGCCAGCGTGCCATTTAAGAGTCCAAAAGGCGATCGATTTTCGTGAAAGAGGGCGAGCGTGGGGGAGGGGGAAGGGTTTTTTGGCGCGGCACTCCTGTGACAGGCACATACCACTGGTATAAGAAAGAGGGAACGGAAAGGAGAAGACCTGAGAAAAGGAAAAGATTTAAAGACAAAGGAGAAAACCTGAAGAGAAAGGAGAAAACCTGAAGAGAAAGGAGAAAACCTGAAGAGAAAGGAGAAAACCTGAAGAAAAAAAAAGGTAAGGAAAGAGAAATAACGGCCAAAAAGACAAGAAAACGAAGAGAGCCAAAAAGGCAGTTAGACTGACCAGCAGGACGAAAGGTTTGGTACTTATATTGCGGGCGTATCCTGTCTTCGGAGTACAAATTGTTGAATCTTAAAAGTGTTTCAATACGTCTGTCTCTTTGTCTGTCCTGGGGATGTGTTGTATTGCTCGTAATAATTGCGCCTAGTAAATACATAGTACTCCGTAGCTGTGCCTTGTATTGCTGTATGCACTTTACGAGCGCGGTGTACGAGTACGCTAGTCCCAATCTGGCCCTACTGTCCCAAGGCGTGCTTTTTCCAAGACCTCAAAATCTCAAACTCTCGAACCTCGTTCCAACTACACCTCTCTCGGCTACCAACAACGTCGCCCTGCACCGCCCCTGGCTCTTTCTACGAGCAAGCACCATGATGCCGTTTCTACCGATGCACGATAACGTCGTCTGAAACTGCGACATCCACCACACGCACCGCTTGGGCTTTTCTGTCTTTTCTGTCTTTTTTAAAGCTTCTTTTCCTCTTCTCTTTTTTTCTCCCTTTTTCTTCTCCCTGTTCCATGGCCGCCCCCCTGTCGACCATGCCGGCCGCGGCGCAGCTGGCCATCTCCAAGGCTTCTCTGTCGGCAGCCCTCTTCCGGGACGATCCAACGGCGTGTTCGCGCGAAGACATTGACGAGTTTTACAGACTGCTGAGCTCGGCCACGACGCGCTGCTCGCCAGGCAATGTTCAGGTTTGACACACACTGCTCTCTTCTGCTTTCCCCCCAAAGACACCAGGCACACACACGCCCACTCCGAGACAAGATACAGACACACACACACACACCCTCCCTCTCCTGATTCTGCGGCATCTGGCTAAACGCTGTTTTCTCCTCTTTCGTTTGCGGCTTGGCGCGCTGTCCTTCTGGCAAGGACTGCACACGCACGTTGTAAAAAGCATGCATCATCTTGCCTCTGTCTCTCTGTCTCTTTTTTTGCTTTATTTTGCCCTTCATTTAGAAATGCAAACAATGGATACTATGTCACATTGTTACATCACCTGCACGTACAAACGCCTTTGGAAAGTATCTGGCCGCCTGGGCCAACTCGATCGTCCCGACGCCGACGAAGACGAAAACGACGACGACGA
>JADHKP010000011.1:53361-140183 GCA_019925385.1 Raffaelea deltoideospora
CGACAGCCACGACAGCCACGACAGCCACGACAGCCACGACAGCCACGACAGCCACGACAGCCACGACAGCCACGACAGCCACGACAGCCACGACAGCCACGACAGCCACGACAGCCACGAGCACGGGATCGGCAGCGGCGCTGAACGCGCACGCGACGTCCGCCCGTCGCCAGCGTCTGCATCTGCTCTACATTGTCAACGACGTGCTCTACCACACGGCCATCCGCGACCGCAGTCCTGGCTTTGCGGCTGCCATGGAGCCCTGGCTGGCTCTGCTGGTCCAGCATGCCGCCACGTTTGCGCATGCTCCCAAGCAGCAGCGCAAGGTGCGCGCCCTGCTCGACATCTGGGCCGGCAAAAACTACTTCGGCCCGGCCGCCATGGCTGCAATGCGCGAAGCCGCCGAGCAGGGCCCTGCATTGGCGGCGAAAAAGAACACGCCGGCACCGGATGGCAATGGCAGCAGGCACACGCAGCAGCAGCAGCAGAAGTCGCAGGCAAAAGGGTCGGCAGCGGCGGCGGCGACGACGACGACGACAGCAGCAGCATCGCAGGCGGTCTCTGCAGACACAAGAGACGCCAAAGACGCCAAAGACGCAAAAGACGCCAGAGACGTGCCGTTTGTCATGCCTGCCACCCACGGCGATCCCGCTATGCCCTGGTACGACCTGCCAGCCGCCAACTGGCTTCCCGCCATGGAGCCCAACTCCTTGCGGCCGATGAATCCGGCGGCGATCCAGCCGCTGCAGATGACGCCCGGCCCGGCCGATCCGGCGCTGGCTGCCAGCGTCCGCAAGCTGCTGGCCGACGTGGACCGAATGTATGGCGGCGGCACGGCTGCGAGCGCCTTTTCTGCCTTTTCTGGCAGTTCTGGCAGTCCTGCCGTGGATGCGGCGTCAGGCACCGAGCTCGACATGGACGCCATGGGCGAGCGCGTCGAAATCGACGTCTTCACGGGCGACGTGCTCGACGGCGACACGTACTACGGCTGGTCGCGTGCGTTTTGCCAAAAGATGAAGGAGCGGCGCCGGCGCACTCGTCAACCGCCACACCACCCGCTCCGGCCACCCCCGCAGACCGAGCAAACGCCGTGGGGAAGAAGCTTGGATCGGCCGCAGACGAGGCAGACGAGCCGGTCGCCGACAGGGTCGAGGCCGAGACCGTCACGGCCCTCTCCTGTGCGTTATCGCCGGAGCCGTAGCCGTGATCGGGACCATGGCAGCAGCAGCAGCCGAAGCCGAAGCCGGAGCCGGAGCCGGAGCCGGAGTCGAAGTTGGAGCCGGAGTCGGAGCAGAAGTCGCAGTGGGAGTCAGAGCCGAGACCGCTACTACGAGTCGTCGAGGCGGCAGCATTCCTCCCCTGGCGATCGGCAGCGGTCGGCCTCGCCGTCGTCTCGACACCGCCGGGCCAACAGCCGCGGCCGGACGCGCCAGCAGCACGGCTCCTCCCACTCCCAGTCCTCCTCGCCGTACTCGCCGCCGTCGGCCCACAACGATGACCACGGCCACCGCCATCGCCACCACCACCACCACCACCGTGGCCGGGACCACGGCCGTCACAGCAGCCACCACAGCCGGGACCGCAGCCGGGACCGCAGCCGGGACCGCAGCCGGGACCGCAGCCGAGACCGCAGCCGGGATCGCAGCCGGGACCGGTCTTGGTCGCCCCGTCCAGCACCACAAGGTCGTCGCAATTGGCGCTCTCCTTCACCGCAGCCGCCACTGCCGCCACCCCCACCTCATCAGCAGCAGCAGCTTCAGCAACACCATCGATTCCACCATCTCCCGGCGGGCCCTCCATATCCGCCAATTCCAGTTCCCCCTCACGTGATGCCGCCTGACGCCCTGGCCAACAGCGGATTCCCGTTCGTGCCGCCGCCGCCGCCGCCTCTGCCAACCTCCAGCGACTACCCCACCCACCAGATGCTCCACCAGATGCAGGGCCAGTGGCCTCCGCCGCCGCTGCCGCCGCAGCTGCACGGCCTCCTCCCGCCTGGAGTGCCGCCGCCACAGCTGCCGCCTCCACCGCCGCCTCCGCCAGGCTATCATCCGGCAATGTCTCTACAACATCAACAGCATCAGTCCCCGGCGGCATATCCGCATCCGCCGCCGCCGCCACCGGGCAAGGAAGGCAGCGGAGGCGGTTGGCCTGCGGGAGGGAACGGAAGAGGAGGATACAGACCATCATGGGGCGGAAGAGGGTCTTGGCAGCGTTGAGAAAAGAAAAGATCAAGATCGCTTGAGAGCAGTTGCATTACACTAACAGCTCAGTCTCATAATACAGCTCAGTGACCGTTTCTCAAGACAGGTTAGACGTTATACAACATGTAATAATCGACACTGCCACACGTGACCGTCTGTAACGCCTTACGTTCTTCTCAAAGGTTTTTTTTTGTTCTGTTTCTTTTTTTTTCGGTCATATCATCTCATTAAAACACGACATACAAAATGAATCAAGAAAAAACAACCTTTCTGTCCGCTTTGTGACCCCCTTTGTTTACTCCCTCGTTGGCAGGGGTTAACACGCCAACATAAGCGAATGTCCAAGCCCCCCCCCTCCATCTCCATCTCCTTCCTCTTTTCTTTTCTTTTTTTTTCTGCTTTGCAACAACCGTTACAATTCGTTGGCCTCTTGCTCCCTCATCTTGCCCACAGTTCCTCTCTCTCCTGTGCCATCCTGCTGCTGGTCCTTCGCTTTCTTTCTACATGACGCCACATCCCGCATAACAGTTGCCAACCATCGCCGTCCCCATCCCCTCACCCTCGCACAAAAAAAAACTAAAACTCCAGAACTGAAAAACAAAAAAATGGAATGAGAGGTACGGCACATCAAAATCAAAGTAGAGTAGAAAGGGAAAAAAGGAAAGGGAAACAGAAGATGCACCGAGCCTGCGAAGGCTGGCCATATAAAACAAATTAAGCGAAAATCAGGGGGGGGATGGAGGTGAGAACGACGATAAATAAAAAGCCGGTGTTGCCTGGCGTGCAGGGAGGAGGGGGGGGGAAGAGCAAGTGAAGAAGATGTAGGGGAAAGAGCAGCAGGAGCCAGCGAATAGCAAAGCAAACAGAGAACAAAACATGTGGAAACGAAAGAAGAAGACAGTATTCATATTTTGCCAGTCCATATTCCAAAGGTGTGAAAAAAAGCAAGAAGCTTTCAGCCTGAGGACCCAAATCAGGCCATAGAATAAAAAAGACAAGACGGGAGCAGACTGGCAATGGACACACGCAAATGCATCTGTACTTTGCCGGCCGCGTCCGTCTTGCATCATCATCGCTGGCTGATCGCCGATCCATTCGAGTTCTGTCTCTCGCGCGATGTCACCGTCGGACGGCGGTGTCCACGCTCGGCGTCTTGAAGTTTCAGCGAGTCCAGCCGCTTCTGGTTGTTGTCGTCGTCGTCGTCATCCTCGCCCTCTTGCAGCGACGGCATTGCGCTCTGCTTCTTCATAGATCCATTCAGCGCTCTCCTTTGCTCTGCCTGCCCCTCTATGGCCGCCCATTTGCGCTCCCGCAGAGCCTGCCGTGCACTTGCACCCTGCTGGTGCTCGGTGTATTCGTGCGAGCAATCGTCAAAGAGCTGCGGGTTGATTTCCATAAACAACTTCATGGCGTTGTAAACCATTCCGTGGATTGTCCTGCGGACGGAGTCAGCCATCTGTCTTTCCATCCCCCCCTCAAAAAATTGCGAACAAAGACGTCGAGATTCTCTTACCTGTTCCAATGGCCCTTGGAGTTCTCATACAGGGGAGCAAACATGATCGGCAAGATGATTTCCACATTGTCGCTGACCAGGTTGCAAAAGTATTCGTTGTTCCAAAAGTACAGCGCACGCTCGGCCACCTGAAAATGGGGACTTGCCACCGACTTGGCTAGCTGGTGGAACAGCGGCTCCTGCACCTTTGTGAACTCGCCCGGATCCATGACTTCGAATATGTCTTCAACCTCGTTAAGGAACATGACTTCCTTTGTACTGTTGACTTTAGGCCAATACCGCAAGAGTCCCATAACAACCTACACCAGTCAGCTTGCCCTGATGGCTCGACGCCTCAACCCTCAAAACCAGGACCGAGAAAGTAAAAAAAAAAGTAGACACTTACGTCCTCTGTCAGAGAGGCATCCTTCTCGAGGAACTGCACAATGCAGTACGCCAGCTGCGGGTGGTACATGCTCAAACTCTTAGGCTTGTGCAGAGGAAGAAGAACACGGGTCAGAAACAGTTTATGTTCTTCCTTCAACGGTAGAGCAAAACCATTGATGATCGAGCCGAGAATCTCCAACAGCTCGGCGATGCCGTTGAATCGCTCCGTCTCGTATGTAAAATGAAAGAAGACATTGTTGATCGAGCGTCGAATAAAGGACCGCAGGTTGAGGAACTTGCCGTAGATGCGGTGCAGTGTCGTCTTGAGAAAGTCTCGCTCGCGGGGGTCCTCCGAGTCGAACAGCTCCAAAAGTTGCAGCACGAAGCTGTGATCTATATAGGCCTTGGCAATGTTTGTGTTGAAGTCCTGGCTCTCAATAAAGCGAAGGAAGAACTCATAGACGACCTGGATGTGCGGCCACGCCACTTCCAGCACAGGCTCGTCTTCCTCGGGGTCAAACGCCTCACCTTGAGGGTTGACCGGTGGCGGCAGCGGACGGAACAGGTTCTTCGAAAACATTTCCACAACACGTGGGTACATGGGCTCCGTAATGACCTGCCGGTTGTTGGCAACATAGTCGAGCAGCTCGTGCAGCGCCAACCGCTTGATTTCCTTGGACTTCATATCGGAGCTGGTATCGTTGAAATCGAAGATGACATTGCACTGGTCAATCTTTTGCATAAAAAGATCCTGTCGGCGGTTGGGCGGAACTTCGTGGAAGCCCGGAAGCTTGTCAAGTTCACGGTGGGAAGATATGTCGAAGCGGGACGAGTGCTGACGCTTGGGCGTCCGGAGGCCCTCGGGCACATCTCGGGGAGTGGACTGCAGCAACCGGTCCAAGACCAGCGACTTCTGGCCGGCCTTTGGCGGCGCCAGATCATGTGGCATCGTCTCAGCCGCACCGGGTGGAGGAATGTGCTGTGCAAGTGTGTCAATGCAAGCGTTCGGCAGAGAACCGCAAAGAAAAGAATAAAAAATAAAAAATAAAAAATAAAGAAAACGGAAAAAAGAAGAACTACAACACGTACTGGAGCGCTTGGGCTGATGACAACACTGGGTGGTAGCTGGCCCATACGAGCCGGGGAGCTGCCGTTGCCATTGCCGGCACCAATGTTTCCGTTTCCGCTCGACGCCGTCGCCCCCATCGTGTTAAAGCGGTCTTGACTGCCTTGGCTATTTTGACCGGCGGCCAGGTTACTGATGTGCGGTTGTTGCCCTGGTGGTCCGCCGTTGACGTGTTCTGCATTGGCCAAGCCGGACAGGCCGCCCAAACCGCCACCCAGAGCGCCAACGTTTCCTGGAGGAAGAGGTTTGTTGCGGATGTCGTTTAATGTGGCTGTAGAGGAGGACGGAGTGAGAACAGGGGATTGGCTCGCTGAAGAATCGCGCGCGTTGGACGATGACGATGGTGAAGCGGTGCCATCTTTGCCATCCTTGTTCTTTTTGGAAGTTTTGTTTGGGTCTTTGCTTCGCGAAAGCTACAGCAGAAAAATGAAAAACGTTAGCCACGGTTGCACGCCGATACAGTAGCAACCCAAGAAAAAAAAAAAAAAAAAAACACAAAAACACAAAAACACAAAAACACAAAAACAACAAAAACAACAAAAAAAACGCGAAACTAGATGCTGCAGCAACAGCGACGCCTCTGCCGGGGGGAGGTTGTAGGGCCACTCTAAACACTGGTACCGACCCTCTGACTCAATCGCCTCATCTTTTTTTTTGTCTTCCGGTCTTTTTGTAAAAACGATGTACCGGCACACTTGGTAGCAGAGAGAACAACGACTGCGATGTGTGATGTACGGGTATGATAAGAGCGGGTTGTGTTTGGTGGAGAGTGAATGTGCGGTGGCAGTGTTTATGTTTCTGGGTATTTAAAATTGGACAGCCACGACGGAAAGCAAGGCAGCTCGCTTCGAGGTTCAGGTGTGGGATTCTAGTGTAGGAAAAGGGTAGAGATGAAGTCGGCAGCCCAGGGTGAGGCAAATAGGAACACAGGCAATGATTGGTTCTAAAAAGAGAGGAAATCGCTTGTCTTCTATCGGCCTGTCGCGCAGATATCGATTGCAAGTCGGATGATATGCTGTGTTTTGGCAATTCCAACGTCTGGTCAAAGGGGGGGGGGTTGTTCCGTAAGGTGTGTCCAGAGAACGAAATGGGTATGGCGTCCCCTTAGTCAAATATGAAGTGTCACCCCTCTCCGCTGAAGCCAGTAAGGTAGGAGTATGCGAGGTCGTGTCGGAAAATATCGAGGTAGGGACATCCAAGGGAACAGTGCTGTGTGTTTGCGGTTGAGACAATCAATGGTGCCTCTTTGCAATGCCTTTGTCCTGTCGCAAAATATTCGAAAAGTGGTCGTAGTTGGTTCGTCGAGATTTGTTTTGTTGAAGAAGCACGAACCCGGAAATCAAGGAAAACGTAGTCGGGCGCGACGAGGAAAAGGCGGTAGTGTTACAGGGCACGCAGCGTGCCAGCTAATACTGCACATGCGAACCCCAAGGCAGCCGGAATGAAGGTAGATTCGGGACGAAAAGATATAGAGGGACACAGCGAGGCACGGATGAGTCGAGACGGAGGACAATGGGCAAAGGACGGGTGGATGTAGAAGTGGTGTGTGGATTTGGGGGAAACCGAGCAGAAAAATAAAAAAAATTAAAAAAAAAAACACCCGAAAGAAAGTAAAAGCAAAGACTGGCGAAAATTCAATTGGACAAAAGCCCCAGGAAGATAATACAGACCTCGCGCTTCAGTTTGAGTTTAGAGAACATCTGTGTGGGAACGCAGTGCAGCCGAAGCAAGACCGTTAACCAAGGAAAAGAATCGAACAGATGGGCAAGCAGGAATGGCAGGGGCAAGGAAAAAGCAAAGCTCTAGACTAGCCCAACCGGTTGCCCTTTCTCTTCGTGATTGCTTTGTGTTCCTTTGATTCGAAGTGATTTGTTCTGTTCTTTCCCTGCCGATTAACAAGGTTAATAACGCGGCGTCGATTCTCTTTTTTTATGTGGAAAGGGCCAGTCTCGTCTGTGGCGACAGTTGTTTCTGTGTCGTCTTTTTTTTTCGTTTTGTTTAATCGACGTTCTTTTTTTAGGGTCGCTGCCGGGGCGGGAATGTTGTTCAAACGAGGATGGTTGGATGAAAGAAAGGGGCGGGGCCAAAGTGAGACGCGGGAGCCGAGAAGAGAGGAAAGAAGGAAAGGAGATAGAGAAGAGATAGAAGCTGTTGGCACGAAATTTGGTGGGTGGCTCAGAAAGACCCTGCAGAAAAGCGCTAGAGTACTCCGTACGGCGATGTAATACGTCGTATTACTGAGTAATAACACGAGTACGGCAAGCAGGTTAGCCTAGTAACGTCCACGGTGGGGAGGGGCGTTCAGTGCTGGGAAACTGGTTGGTATGGATAGAAGCACTAACAATTCACACCAATCTGCTGGAGCTGCTATGTCGCTTTCTTTCTATTTTCGCCTGCTACTTTTTTTTTTTTTTTTTTGGTTTCTGTTTACTCGTAGCTCTCCTCTCCTCGTAGTTTATCGTTTCACTGGCTCGGAAGAAAAAGTCGGGGGATGGGATGGGATATTGGTGGCAGGGTTGCAGAGAAAAGGGCTGGGGTTCTGAAAGGAGGTGGAGGTACGTCGTAGAGGAGAATTGGGTGGTAAAGCCGACAGCAAGGAATGACGTGGTGAACAGGCCAACCAGAAGTTGGGAGAAACAGCTTAGAGGAATGCAGTGTGTGGTGTGGGTGCGACACGTGGGTGCGAAGAGGTCGATGGTTTCCGTACGAGACGAAGCTTTGCTTTGAGGATTAGAAAAGAAAAAAAGAAAAAAAGAAAAAAAAACAAAAGGCAAAGCTCTTTTGGGCTGCGAGTTTTGTGCTGTTGTTTGGGAAGCTGCGTCTCTCCACCTTGGAAAAGGCAAGAGGTAAAGAATCCGTCTTGTTGTTGCTCGTTGATTAGGCCGTTGGAGCAAAATACGGTAATACGGTGCGAACCCATACTGGTCCAAAAGTGGCCTCGTGATTGTAACCCCACACAGTGTCATGTATATATGTTTACTGTCCTTGGGAGCTCAACAAGCAACCACGACCCAATTTACAAAAAAAAGAGGCTCAAAAAGTTGTTCAGAAGGGGAGAGATAGAGAGAGAGAAAGAGGACGTCTCAGAAAAGCGTCAGTGGCACAGATACATGGCGACCAAAGATGATGCCAACTCCAAGGCACCGGTGTTTGCCGTTCCTCAGAGGAGAATTGCTGCGGTTGAGCACCCAGCCCTTCTGACGAGCGTTGTCCGAGGGCTCGACAACTTTGGAGTCAATGTGGATTACCAGACAGTTAGCAATTCCTCCGTGCCTTGACTTTTTTGTTTTGTTTTGTTTTTGGTTTTGGTTTTGGTTTCTTTTGTTTTTGCCTTTTCGCGTTTGTTTGTCTGATACCGGAGTGCAGATTGTAAATCCAGCCGGGCCACAGTCCTCCGTACCACTTTTTCTCCGCCACGCAGACCCCTGGTCTGGTGCTTTGCACTCGCACAATGCCGCTTCGCACAATGTGGTTCTTGCGGTGACCGTACCCAAAAGGACGGGTCGAAAACGCAAGAGGGGCGTTGATGCTCCTTGGCAGGACGACAGCAAGGCTGTGGTGGGCAGCAGCAGTGGCGGCGGTGGCAGCAAGAACGACGAGAATTCGGATGCAACGACACAGCCGCTGGCCGGAGAAACTTTGGGACAGCGAGACCCACGCGTGCTAAGACGCAGTCTTCTTGACAATGCTGGCAACTACAAGACCGAAGTAGTTGGGGTCATTAAGCATACGCATCGATATAGAGGTGCGTCCGGTCTCTCACTCTCTCACTCACTCTCACTCACTCTCACTCTCTCTCTCTCACTCTCTTCTGGCCATATCTCTCACAGTCTCTCTCTCTCTCTCTCTCTCTCTCTCTCCTGACCATATCTGATGACTTCTCCTCTGCAGGCCTGGCCGACTTCCAACAGTCGGCACACGATTCTGAGTTTACGCAGAGGGTGGTTGAGCACATCCTGCCCGGAGAATGTATGTATTCTGTGCTGGGTCTTTTTTTTTTTTTTTTTGCGCGGCCCCCGTCAGACAAGAAGGCTGATTTCCGTACGACCAGTGTCGAAACTGCGCGAGTTCCGGTTGGTGCCCGGCGTGGCGCGGCCGCCGCGGGTGGACGTGCCGCCGCCGCCGTTTTTCACGACGCAGACGATTCCGTTTTCGTACTTTTACAGCCAGAATCCGTTTGTGCGCGAAGTGCCGACGGACGACGGCGCTGTGCATCTGGTCAACTCGACGGCGGCGACGGCGATGCGGGGCTACTTTCTGCGCTTCGACCACGAGCCGGTGCCGGAGCAGCCGCCGCCGGGCCTGGCGCCGGTCAGCAGCCGCCAGGGCAACGCCATCCTGGGGCAGGTGCGGCGGGCGCTCCAGGAGCGGCCGGTGTGGACGCGGCGCAGCCTGGCCAACCACCTGAGCACGGCCATGGGCGTGCAGGTGACGGAAGACCGGCTCAAGCCGCTGCTGCCGCACGTCTGCTACCAGTTCAAGGGCGGCCCGTGGCGCGACTCGCTGGTCAGCTACGGCGTCGACCCGCGCAAAGACGCGAGCTTCCGCAAGTTCCAGACGCTCATGTTCAAGCTGCACCGGTTGTCGGACAACAGGAGCGCGCGCTGGTACACCATGGACGACGCCATGGACGACACCACGGTAGCAAGCACGAGCAAAAACGCAGACACGGACAACGCGGCGGACCGGCGCCGCCGCTACACGTCGCACCTGTTCGACGGCCGCAGCTTCTGCGACGACGGCAAGATCTGGCAAGTGTGCGACATCACGGACCCGGTGCTGGCGCAGATGCTGGCCAGCGCGCCGTCGCGGCCGTCGTGCGACCCCGAAGGCACGGGCTGGTACCACCAGGGCACCTGGGCCAAGGCGAGAGCCATTATGAAAACCAAGCTGCAGGCCATCCGCTTTGGCCGCGTTCTCGGCGACGACGCCTACGCGCGGGCGCTGGCAGTGCCACACGAGACGCCGCGGCTGGCGGCGGCGCGGTCGATCAAGGTGCCGGTGCCGGATCTGCAGCTGACACCAGAGGAAGAGGCTACGATCTCGGCGCTGCGCTACACCGGACGGTCGTCCAAGCGAAAGCGGAAGTGGGCCCGGCCGATTTCCATTTCCGTCAAGGCCCAGCACAAGCCGGCCGCGGCGGCGCAAGACAGGCCCGCAAGCGTGCCAGATCGGCTCGAGACGGTACAGGAGGAAGAAGAGGGCGGCGTGCAGGGGGACGAAGACGATGGCGAAGACGATGGTGATGACGATGGTGATGACGATGGCGACGATGACGACGAAGACGAAGACGATGGAGAGGAAGGCGAAAGCGAAAACGAGGACGAATCCGACGAGATGGGCAACACAGACGAGGAGATGGGAGAAGACGGAGACGAGGAAGTGGCGGCAAATGAGACCAACTCCGATGAGGGCGACGGCCCAGACCATGGCCAAGACCACAGCCAGTACGATGCCATAGCGGTCAAGATGGAAATTCTCAGCGACGCCCAGAGCGACCACGGCAGCAGGCAATCCTGAGGAGAAAAGAGCTATCAAAAAAAAAGGTTATCAAACCCGCTCGACGGGCCAGCAAACCCGCTTTCAGCGGCACAAGAGGTGCACTTTTTTTTTTTTTTTTTTTTTTTTTTTCTTGTCGTCATTCGTCAGCCGGTCTGTGCAAAAAGGCAAAAAGATATCTATCCGCTATCGGGGGGGCACTATGCCCCTACATCGAAATGGAAATGCAAGCGACCGGTCGCGACCCTCAATTCAGACCACACATCGTCGGCGGACGACTGGGAGAGAAGAGGGGTGAGGGGACCTCTTTTTCCTAAATCCTCCGATGCTATTTGGTGATGCTTTGGAGGGAAGCTGCTGTGGGCTTTTAGCGCCTTTATGATAAGCGGCTGTTATTGCGACAACACAACCTTTTTCTTTCATTTTTGCGACGTAATCAGCCCAACTGACCGACTCGAGCAAACGAACTTGCAACACACACACACTTCAAAAGAGTCGGGCTCTAGATGAATTATGATGGGGTAATACTTTTCTTGCCGGGGCTCGTGTTTTGCTCATTAATACGATTTGGTTTTCACCTTTCTTTATCGCCGCTGTTGTTTGGGCGGTGTCCATTATTCCTTGGTTACGTCAAAGAAATCAATCGGGTCGCTCTATATCAATTCACAGCTGCCCTTCTCCCTTCACAGCCCTATTTCATAATTCCATCCTCGTCTTTTCTCTTTTTTTTTGTGGCGGTATAAATTCCCCCAACACATATTCATATCATTTTGCTTGAGCACGTCTTTTGTAAGTACGCCTTTGTGCCCTTTTAAAGGACTGAGGCAAGCTTCAGTCATATCATCCTTCACACAATATACCTCCCAGTCCGCAGCATATCATCCTTCACAAAACACACCTCCCAGTCCGCAGCACACCTCCCACTCCAGCATGGTTCACATACCTCCCGGCTTCGAGGCCGGCGGCAGCACGTCGCTGTATCCGGAGTCGCGGGTGCTGATCATCATGACGGGCGGCACCATCTGCATGCGGCCGTCGCCAGATGGGCTGGTGCCGATGGAAGGGTTTCTGGAGCACGCCATGGCGCCACGGCCGTCGTTCAACGACCAGTCGCCGCCACAGGTGGTGTATGCATACCGGCGGCCGACGGGAGACAGCGGATCGGGGGTGGCCGGGGCAGCGGCCGGAGCAGCGGCCGGGACAGGGGCCGACGACGGACGCGGCGAGCGGGTGGCGCTGCCGAGTCTGCGGACGCCAGTCAGCGCATACTCGCGGCACATCCGGTACGGGATCCTGGAATTTTCGCCGTTGCTGGACTCGAGCTCGATCTCGTCGGTGGGGTGGACGGAGATTGCGCAGACGGTCAAGGCGAACTACCAGCTGTTTGACGGGTTTGTGGTGCTGCACGGCACGGACTCGCTGGCGTACACGGCGTCGGCGCTGTCGTTTATGATGGCGGACCTGGGCAAGCCGGTGATTCTGACGGGGTCGCAGGCGTCGATTTTTGCGCTGCAGAGCGACGCGGTGGACAACCTGCTGGGGTCGCTGATTGTGGCGGGCACGTTTGTGATTCCGGAGGTGTGTCTGTTTTTCCACCACACGCTGTTCCGGGGCAACCGGACGACCAAGGTGTCGGCGTCGGCGTTTGAGGCGTTTGCGAGCCCGAATGCGGCGCCGCTGGCGACGGTGACGAGCCTCGGCGTCGACGTGGCCTGGGACCGGGTGCGGCGGCCGACGCGGATCGCCGAGTTCCGCATCACGCGCTATCTGGACACGGCCCACGTGGCCTGCTTCCGCATCTTCCCGGGCATCATGCCGGAGATGCTGGATTCGGTGCTGCGCGTGCCCAATCTGCGCGGCCTCATTCTCGAGACGTTTGGCATGGGCAACGCGCCCGGCGGCGTCGACGGCAGCCTGACGCGCGTCATCCGCGACGCCGTCGCGCGCGGCATTGTCGTCGTCAACGTCAGCCAGTGCACCAACGGCTTTGTCAGCCCGCTGTATGCGCCGGCGACCGCGCTCGGCCGGGCCGGCGTCGTCTTTGGCCACGACCTGACCACGGAGGCGGCCCTCACGAAGCTGTCGTATCTGCTGGCCCTCGACAACCTGTCGTATGCCGACATCCAGGCGCTGATGAGCCGCTCGCTGCGCGGCGAGATGACCGAGTTGACGGCGCCGGTGTTTTCGCATCCCGACGGCGCCGCCGAGGACGACGACGAGGACGACAAGGGCGATGGCGCTGCTGGCAAGCGGATGGCGCCGGCCGCCGCGGCCATCCTGCCGTCGGCCGGCCCCGGCCTGCGCCGCTTGACGGCGGCCGAGTCTGCCTTTACGGCGCTGGGCTACGCGATCCGCAACGGCGACGTGGAGGCCGTGCGCGCGGTGCTGAACGGCGGCGCCGCGTCGGCGCTGCACTCGTACGAGCTGCTCAAGGCTGCCGACTACGCCGGCAACACGGCCGTGCACCTGGCTGCCGTGGGCCCCGACACGCGCGTGCTGCGCGAGCTGCTGGTGCACGGCGCCAGCGTGCACGTGCGCAACCGCGCCAACAACACGCCGCTCTTTCTGGCCGAAAAGATGGGCCACGCCGAGAACGTCAAGCTGCTGCGGGAGGCGGGCGCACATTTGTGGGAGAACGAGGAGGAAGAGGCCCGGCGCGCGGCGGGGATGGCGGGGGCGGCGGAGACGACAAACGAGACGGGGACGGAGACGGAGACGGCGGCAGGGGCGACAACAGAAACAAAGGCGGAGACAGACACGGCGGCAGGGGCGGCGAAGGAGGCGAAAAAGGTCACACAGACAGCGACGGTGACATTGACTGCGACAGCGACAACAACCGCGACAGCGACAACAACCGCGACAGGAACAGGAACGGCATCAGCAGCATAGAAACGGCAGAGACAACGACAGAGACAGCTGTACAAGCCAGCAGATTTTCAGGGAAGCAAATAAACGACATTGAACGGGGATGAGATGAAACCCCAATTGTTTGTTTGTTCTTCAGCATCCAGCTCTCAGCTGTAGCAGGCGGGGGACATAAAAGTCACAGCAATTTCAATGATGGAGTTGTAATTTCTTTATTTTTGTCAGGCTACATTAATTGTCCTTGATATGGAGAACTGCCCTTAAGCATCTACGAGCAATCTGAAGTAATCCGATACAAATGCTTTGTACAGAGTAGGAAGACAAGCTGTAAAGGTTATACAGTGTACGAAGCAAGTGTTTGAAAGGAAAACTGATGGCAGAAGGGGTTGGAGAGGGATCGGCCAAAGCTGAATTTCCCTTTGTATCTAGGTGCAGCAGAAGAGATTTGCACTGTCCTGATGGTTGTATGGATATACATATAACCGTATATTAACACAATTTATGGCAAAGGTGGTCACATAGGCCGGTCGCTCACGTACCGTACTCCACACAAGGAGGCTCTAGGAACACGTGACGACCCACAATTACAGGAGCTCCCGTAAGCTCCCCCGACTTTTTTTTTTTTTTTCTTTCTTCTTTTCAAAGCCGTCTCTTCAGTTGCTGTCTACTCTGCAGTATTACAGTGCACGCCCTTCTATTCCATATTTTGCAATCATGGCTACCGAGTCCGACACGGCGCTTGAGTCCACAGTCACATACGAAGAGCTGTCGGACCTGGAAGCCGAGTTTGACGACTGCGATGTCGAGCTGTGTGAGTAGCCCGTCTCTTTCTTTGTGTTTCCCCCCTTTTCTCTCTCTTTGGGTCTCTCGTCACGGTGCCCTCTCCCCTGCCGCTAACACGCTGGGACAGTGCGCATCCAGGCCCAGAAAGAAGCTCCGTTGTATGCTCGTCGCGCCGGCGTCGTCCGCAAGATCCCGCATTTCTGGGCTCTCGTCGTCGAGCAGGCGCCGCCCGAGGTCGACCAGTATGTGCTGCCGACCGATGCCGCCGCCCTCGCCTTTCTCGAGGACTTTGAGGTGACCCGGTTTGAGGCGGACGGCAGCGGCGGCGGCGATCCGCGCAGCATTGCCCTGCGCTTCACGTTTGCGCCCAACGACTACTTTTCCGACCGGACGCTGGAAAAGCGCTTTTGGTACCGCTATGCGTCGGGCGGCGAAAACGGACAAAACGGACAAAACGGAGACGCCGCCGATGCCGCAGCCGCAGCGCCGCGCAAAAAACGCCGCGCCCACCGGCCCTGGTCCGGCCTCGTCAGCGAGCCGGTGCCGATTCAGTGGAAAAAGGGCAAGGATTTGACGCGCGGACTGCTCGACCTGGCCGTGGCGGCCTGGCGGGAAGAGGAAGCCGGCAGCAGCGGCGAGGCCGGCGCGGCGCTGCAGAAAGAGCTGGACAAGACCTCCATCAGCTCCCTCAGCTTCTTTGCCTGGTTTGGCTATGTGGGCCGGCGCATCAGTCCGGAGGAGAGCAAGACGGCCGAGGCCGAAGAACGGGCGGCGCGGCAGGCTCGGCAGGCCAAGCGCGAAGCTGCCGCTGGTGGCGACCAGGATGACGACGAAGACGACGGCGACGACGACGACGACGACGACGACGAAGAGACCGACGACGCCTACAAGCACGAAATCTTTGCCGAAGGCGACACGCTGGCCGTCATGCTTGCCGAAGACGTGTGGCCCAATGCCATCAAATACTTTAGTGCGTTATGTGTTCTATATATATATATATTTGCCAAAACTGGCTGCTCCTCCGTTTTCTTCCCTACTCTCATACTAACACCTCCAGGACAAGCACAGGAAGAGGACGCCCCGAGCGACTACGACTTTGAGTCGGACGACGATGACAAGGAGGATGACGCGCCGCCATCAAAGAAGCAGAAGACATAGACAACGGAAAAGGTGAAAAAGGTGAAAAGGGGGGACACTCTGGCAGCGGCCGGGCTTGCCTTGTATTGAAACTATGCAATTCTAGCGGAATGGCATTTTCCGCCTTCGCTGTATGTACGAGCATACATCTCTATATAGACACGTTTGTTTTTTTTTAGTTAAAAAAAAAATCAAAAGGAAAGGGGGGTCGTTTTCTCTTTATGCCCGGCTTTTGCTGCGCCGTCTGCGACTTCGACTCCGACTGCGATTGCGACTGTGGCTGCGGCTGCGGCTTCGGCTGCGGCTGCGGTCTCGGTGTCTGACTCTGTCGCGGTCTCTGTCGCGGTCTCTGTCACGGTCTCTGTCACGGTCCCTGTCACGGTCTCGGCCTCGGTCTCGGTCCCTGTCTCTGTCCCTGTCTCGGTCGCGGTCACGGTCGCGGTCGCGATCTCGGTCTCGGTCTCTGCCGTGATCCCGATTCCGATCTCGGTCGTCACGGCTGCGGCTGCGGCTTTTGTCCCGCCGACTTCGATGGCTTCTATCACGGTCCCAGTCTCGGTCCCTATCGCGGTCCCTGTCCCGGTCTTTATCCCGGTCTTTATCCCGGTCTCGGTCTCGGTCGCGGTCACGGTCGCGGTCTCTATCCCGTCTTTCTCGGTCTGTGTCGCGGTCTCGCCGATCTCTATCCCGGTCTCTGTCTCTGTCTCTGTCCCGGTCTCGGTCTCTGTCTCGGTCTCGGTCCCGCTCACTCTCCCGATCTCGATCCCGGTCTCGATCTCTTGGCCTGTCTCGATCTCTGTCCCTATCTCTGTCCCGAACTCTGTCCCGATCTCTGTCCCGATCTCGATTCCGGTCCCTGTCTCGGTCTCGATAGTCACGACGCGGACTGCGGCTCCGCGACCGACTGGCTCCTCGTCGCGCACCCGCCTCGTCGCGGTTGCTACGGTAGTCTCGGAAATCGCGGGCAGTGTCGCGCGTCGACGACGGAACCACACCGCCGCCGCCGCCATCGCCGCCGCCGCCAGACACTGCACGATCTTTGTGGCGTCGCTCAGGCGGCACGTAGCGGTCGATCTCGTCGGGCTCGTACTTGCGCTTCACCTCTGGCGACCAGTCGTGGTCCCGATCCCGGTCTCGATCCCGATCCCGGTCCCGGTCCCGGTCCCGGTCGCCGCCACTGCCACTCATCCGCTTGTCGTCAATGCCGGGCACCGGCAACCCTTTCTCGCGCGCCTCCCGCTGTGCCGCCAAATAAGCCTTGGCTTCCTGTTCGCGCTTCTTGGCCTCGCTCAGCTTCCACGCCTCCAGCGCATCCTTGTCGCTGATAGGCGGCGGTGTCGCCGGTACCGCCCCGGTCGGCGCCGCGACTGTATGGCTCTCCCGGTCGCCGCCACGAGATCGCGAGCGTGGCCGGACCGCATCGTTTTTGTCGTCCAGCCGCGATGACCGCTGGCCCGGCGACCGAGACCGCCGCCGGGCAACCGTCCGCAGATCGGAGCGCGACCGCGACCTCGACCGCGACCGGGCCCCGCTCGTATCTTCCTGGACGCCCCGGTCTCTTCGCCGCGTCGTGCTCCTGCTCCGGCTCCGGTCTCGGTACTCTCGCCGCCGCCGCGACGGCGACAGCGACCGGCTGGCCCGCCTCCGTGCATTTCTGGCCGTGCTGTGGCGCGATCGGCTCCGCTCAGCCTTGCTGTCACGCGCCGACTCCTTCCGATCGGCGTCTTTTTCCCGGTATTCTCTCTTGCGCGTGCGCGACCGGCTCCGCTCGTCGTTGTTGTTGTCGTCGTCCCGGCTGCTGCTGCCTCCTCCTGGCAGCGTCCGCGACGACGGCGACCTCCGGTCATGCCGCCGCGTCGGCGTTCGGCTGTGCCGGCTCCCGTCTCTCTCGCGGTGCCGTGAAGTGCTCCTCGGTCGCTTCTCGTCGTCAAATGTTGCAGACTTGGTCTCCTTCGGCAGCTTCGTATTACTCTCCGTTGTATCCTTTTCCTTGGCTGCGTCTTCGCCAGCAAAGGTGCTGGTCTCCGTAACGCCAGCGGCCTCGCGAGCGTCTTTGGCTTGCGCCATCTCTTTTGTGGCAACGGCCTTGTCTTGCGACAGCTCCCTCAGTGGTGCCTTGGCGCTTGTCTTGTCCGCCGCCGTAGCCATCTTTTCGGGCTCTGCGGCATCCAGCTTGGCGGTCCCGGCAACTACGGCAGGACTGTCGGCCCGCTGCGGCTGTTTCTTGCTGTCGGAGATGGCGCGCGAAGCGGAGCGCTTGATGGGCTGGATGGCCGACGCCGGCATGGCTTTGCGCGGAGGCGGCGCCAGCGTCTCGTCGATCTCCAGCTCGGGCTGCTTGGCTGCCTGCTCCAGCGACGTGCTTTCGCGCAAAAGGTCTTGCATGGCCAGCTCCTCCAGCCGCTGCAGCTCTTCGCCCGTCAGCTCCTTCTTCGCCACGCTCTCGGACTTGTCGCGGCGCCCGTGCTCGCTGTCCCGGGTCCGCTCTCGTGCTGGCGACGAGCGGCCGCGGCCGGACCGATAGCGGCTGTCGCGTGACGTGTCGCGAAGCCGTCGGTCCTTGTCCTTGTCGCCGTCACGGTCTCTTTCGCGATCGCGGTCCCGAGTTCGGCGGTCTCTGCTATGGTCCCGGCTCCTATCTCGGTCCTTGTCTCGATCTCTGCCGCTGTCTCTGGCTCTGTCTCTGTCTCTGTCGCGGTCTCTGTCGCGGTCCCTGTCACGGTCCCTGTCTCTGTCTCTATCCCGGTCTCGGTCCCGATCTCTCGTGCGATCCCTCTCACGATCTCGGTCAGGATCTCTGATACGATCTCGATCCCGGCTGCGATCCCGGCCCCGGTCTCGGTCTCGGTCGCGGTCGCGGTCTCTGTCCCGGCGTTCGCGTTCTCGTTCTCGTTCGCGTTCGCGTTCTCGTTCGCGCTCTCGTTCGCGCTCGCGGCGGCGCTCGTCGCGCTCCTTTTGACGGCGCTCCTCGTCTTCGCGCTCCTGCTTACGGCGAGCTGCCCGGGCCTCTCGGGCTAGAGCCTCCTCCTCAAGGCGCTGAGCCTCTTCCTTCTCACGCGCTTCGCGCTCCAGCCGGCGTTTCCGCTCCTCGGCCTCGCGTTGTTCTTGACGTGCCCGCTCGCGGTCGGCGCGCCGGCGCGCCGTGTCGGCCGCGTACTCCGCATCCGTGCGAGCACCACGGGCCTGCTCCTCGGCGGCAGCCTCGTCGCCGATCTCGGCGCGGCGAATCTCGCGGATGCGCGCCTCGATGGCGCCAACATCAAGCAGGCCCTCGATGACGGCTTGCGCCTTTTGGTAAACACCGCTGCGTTCGACGGCGCCGTCGATGAGGGCCGCCGCCTTGCGGCGGTCCAGCGACAGCAGCTGGGCCGGGTTCCGCTCAACCTCCTGCTCCGCAACCTCAAGAATCATCTTGGTGACCTGCTCTTCGTAGCCCTAAACAAAAAAATCTCGTCAGCTCTCCTTGCCATCTTCTTTTTTTTTTTCGTTTGCAAGGCACAGCCCCGTCCACTATCCCATCCACTACATACACTGGCTTCAAACTCCTCCCAGGCCAACTTGCGGGCCGCGTCATAGCCGCCCTTTTTCTTGAACGTGTGCACCAGTCCTTCAATGGCAGACCGAACGGCAGACGACAGCGGCAGCTCGGCGGCTTTGAACGACCGCGGTGGCGCAGCCGCAACCACGCCATTTGTGTTGCCGTTTGCCGTGGCCGGCCATGGCGCTGACCCTGCGGCTGCGCCGTCCGCGAGACTCGCCGTCCCTCCATTGCCGCTCTCGTGTGCTTCTTCGGCCAAAGATGGCCCGCCCGTGCCATTTGGCGTGGCAATCATCAGGCTGTGGCCGGCCATGGACCAAAGGCGGCAAACAGATGGACAACCGTCGGACAAGGAGAAGATGAGAAAGGGCAGACTAAAGAGAGTGTGAGAAGAGGACAATATGAACCGGCAGCTTAAATCATCTTGGGAAGAGGAGCGGCGGCGGAATCTGAGTCGAAGCTGAAAGAGGAAAAAAGGAAAAGAAGAAAAGAGGAAAATAGCAAAAAGGCCTCCTTCTCCTTGTACTTTCGCGCAGAGTCTGTGACAGCCAGACACGCGCGAACAAGACGAGTAAGGGCAAAAAAAAAGAGATGGAGGCTTTCAGTCGATCATTGAGTCAACGATGCTGTCAATGCTAGACTCAACAAAGACTGCTGCACTCCAAGACGTTGCTCAGATGAATGGGACACGAAATAGCAGCGTCGCGCTGTTGGGTAGCTGCGACCCGCTGTACTAAGAATCTTGTACTCCATAATTCCTCGTAATACTCTCTATCGCGTCTCCCGTCCGTTACGGCTAAGTAAAACTGTCGGATTATCTCTTCTTCCGATCGTGGGTCGCTAAAGGGCCAATGGCCATGTCCAGATTTGCCATGATCAATGATCACAGACGGCTTCATTGAGAGGAGACATCTTCGGGTCATCACAGACGACTCACGCCAGCTTGTACCGACGGGTGAAAAAACGTAAAAGACAAGACTGCCACTGTCTTACCGAATTGGCTCTGCCGATTGAGCAAGCGCGACGACTTTCAATTCCAAAGTCCAACCCCACCGAAGAAAACCCGTCTGGCTCCGAGCGATCGAGAGAGATTGAAAACGCCCGGAAAAATGGTGCACCGCCTTGTCTTCTGGACCGGCTTCGGTGAGTGGTGTTGTTCCTGAGTGGTGTTGTTCCTTGGTGGTGTTGTTTCTGGGTCGGATTTGTTTTTTCCTTGCTATTTTTGGCTTATTTGCTTTCATTTGCTTGCTTTTTTCTTTGCTTTCATTTTCTTGCTTTGTTTGCTTTCATTTACTTGCTTTTTGTTTGGTTGACCATCCCGACTGACGCACTCTGCTACCGTAGGCCTGGCTGTGCGTGCATGGCAGCTCGGCATCGAGATGCGCCCGCTGTTCAACAAGAGCTCGCTCTGGGTGTACCCGGTCTTTGGCGCGACCGGTGCCGGGTTTGGCTATTGGCTGCAGGGCATTGACGAGCGACAGACGGCGATGCTGAATGCGCGGAAAGAATCGATACTGGAGAAGCGGGCGCGGCGAGCACAGCAATCGCAGGAAGTGGCGGCAGCATGATGGGCAGGACGGGCGGAGGACTGTGGGACTAGTCCGGATTGGCCGGGAAGGGCCCTTGTGTGTATGTCTGAACATGCGACGGGGCAGTTTTGGCGGACTGTCGGCCATGTACGTAGGTGGCAGTAGCATTTAGAAAGGCGGATTGCAATAAGAGGACAAGAGCAACACACAGCAGACAAGAACAGCACGTACGCACATACACAGCAGAAGACAAGTACCGCACGTACACACACACACACACACAACCGAGAGACAGAAAGCGTCTAAACGTCTTTAATTTTCCCTCTCTATGGGTTTCTTTAAACAGGTATGATCAAACGAGATATCTTGTAAATTTCTGGTGCCTTGCCCCATGCAGACCAATCCTACAGCCAGGAGACGGCGACTTGCCCCCGGACCAACGGCACAACCGCACAACGACACAACCGCACAACCTCACAACCTCACAACCTCACAACCGCACAACCGCACAAGCCTCAATTTGGATCCTCCTTTGTGCGCAGCATGGAATAGATGGCGTGGGCCGGCACCATGCCGCTGGCCTCTTCGTACTCGGTGATGAGCATGCTGACGAGGCTGGACTGGGTGGTGTCGAAGAGCAGGCGGAACGAGTGGCTGGAGCAGTGGTCCGGGTCGATTTCGTTGTGGGCCAGGGCGTCGGTGGCGACGCGGTCGCGGTCAAAGTTGACTGTCTCGCACAGGGCGATGACGGGGCAGCCGTGGGCGGCGGCGGCCAGGGCCACGTCGCAGGTGCCGGCGGGGCCCAGCAGGGCGCCGTTGGCAAAGACGGACTCGACGCCGAGAAAGACCTTGGTGGCGCGGGCCATGTGGTAGTCGAGGCCGTCGAGCGAGGGGCTGTAGACGACGGAGGTGGAAGCGGTGCCAGGATGGAGGAGACAACTGCCGATGGAGGCCGAGGCGCTGCCGGGATTTGAATGGAGGAGGCAACTGTCGCCGCTGCCACCCGCCTGGCGCGTCTTGTGGCCAAACAGCTTGGCCAAAGCGCGGCCAGCGCCGTCATCGGCGCCGTTGTCGCGGGCGTCGTCGACGACGACCAGGTCGAAGCGCCGGCCGTCAGCCCAGGCCTGCTCGAGCGCAGCGCGCACCAGCCGCGGGCCGCCAAAGGTCAGCACGACGTCGCCGTCGCACACCATGGCGGCGGCCTGGCGCGCAATGACGACGGCGGCCACGCTGACGCGCTCCTGCAGAAAGCCGTCGACGGCCTCGCTCAGCTGGCCAATGGCGGCCTGGTCGTCGAGGTCGAGGTCCAGCTGCGACACGCGCGCCTTGAGCAGGCGGATGGCGTTGCCCATGGCAAAGCACATGGGCCGGCACTCGGTCAGATACTCGATCTGCGGGTTCAGCACGTGCGACACAAAATGCCGCGAGAAGGCGTTGCCGGGCGGCGTTCGGTACGCCTGGATGACCTGGACAAGTCAGCGTGACAAAGAGGCAAAAAAAAAAAAAAAAAAAAAAAAAAAAAAAAAAAAAAAAAAAAAACAGACAAAACACAGACAAAACACAGACAAAACACACCTTCTTAAACGCAAGCAGCGTCGCCTCGAGCCGGGCCACGTTCTCGCGCAGAGTAAAGGCCGCCATCTGCTGTCCGACGGCCAGGACGGCCGGATGCACGTCTTTGTGTGCCTGGGACAGCGAGATGCGCTTGGCCATGGGCAGGTGGCTAAAGCACTCGGGAATGGCGTTGGCCGCATCCCGCTCCTTTTCGCGGTCCGCAGCAGCCGTTGCCGCCGCCGCCGCCGCTGCTGCTGCTGCGGCCGATGTGGATGGGCGTCGCGCCATCGAGCCTGATATTGTGCCTGGCCCAGAGCCAGATCGGCCGCCAGATCCTGCATCTGGCCCTTTTCCTTGTTGCTGCTGCTGCTGCTGCTGCTGCTTGGTTTTTGCAGGTCCACCGCCACCACCGCCACCACCTCCTCCTCCGCCTCCTCCTCCTTCCCCTCCTGCGACGGGCGCAGGACCTCCAGGACCAGCCGGCGCTGCACCGCCCTTGGCAGCAATGGCTGCCGCTCTCCGCTTCGCCTTCTCGGCCTGCTTGAGAGCCTTGAGCTCGGCTCCCGAAAGCTTTTTTGGTGCGTCCTTCGCTGTGTCTTTCGATGTATCCTTCGCTGCGTCTTTCGCTGCGTCTTTCGCTCCGCCCTCTGCTGCTCCTGCTGTGTCGCTACGCGGACTCGGCTCGTTGCCCGCAGCTTCTTTCACCCCATCTCCGTCGCTCTGCGGTTGTGGTGTTGCCATCTCGGTAGAAAACGCTGCTGCTGTACAGCAACCGTAAACGGACAGAGAAAAGGGAAGAGAAAGAATAAAGAACTGTTCGGACTGTCGCTTCTATCGTATCGTCTCCATCGGTTTGCTCCGCTCTCCCAGTCGTCAAAGACAAAAATGGCCCAACAAGAGTAGCACCTCTTCAAAGCATGCAGTTGTGTTCGTTTTCAAGCGTGACAAGGCGGTGCACGGCGCAAAAAGTCAAGAGACGTGTTGTTTCGCAGTTTGAAGTCTGACTGACTCACCAGCAGTTGTTTATGACGATCAAAAATCTTTACAATTCACCACTGTCCCCGCGCTAGCAGTCCGCCCCTTTGTTCACTGTGCGGTGTTGTATGGCCCGCTAAATTGGAGCCTCGTTTTAGCAATGGGATTTGCTTGGACAAGCGCAAAGCGCGCTGAAATTAGGCTCTATTGCAACACACGAGTATTACAACGTATGATTACTCCATAATCACAGATGTTCGCACACTTTTGACAGATCGCACACTTTTACAGATGCTCGCACACTTTTGACAGATCGCACACTTTTGGCCAGATGTCTATCAGTATCAGTAGAGTAGACGGTTCTCTATACTCGTATATATTTCTTCTCAACTGTACGCATTTCTTCTCAACTGTACTCTATGTTCACCCTCTATCCCCCTCTCATTTTCTCGGCGGCCCTTCGAGAAACAGCTTCGCCGACTGCAGCACGGCGCCCTCCATGGGCTTGGCCTCGCGGGCGCCCGCCACCTCTGCCAGCGTGGCGCGCACGCGCTGCAGCACCTCGTCGGCCTCTTCGCGCGTGGCCGTGCGCGCCTTGCGGCCCTTGGCCTTCTTCCGGGCCAGCGTCACCTCGACCCGCATGCCTCGCTCGAGAAAGTCGCGCAGCTTGGCCAGCCGGTGGCCCAGGTCGTGCGGGTCGATGGCCCAGTTGAGCTCCAGCTCCTTCAGCTGCACCGCCTTGCGCCGCAGCTCCCGCGCCTTCTCGGCCAGCGCGATCCGCTCTCGCTCGCGGTCGATGATGCGGCACACGGGATAGCGCAGGCCTGGCCGCCGCCGCGGCGCTGGCGGCGGTGCGGCATCTGCTGCATCCAACGTGTCTGGCCTGTCTAGTGTGTCTGGACTGTCTGTCGTCGCTGTGCTGACTGCTGGCTCCGGTCCGCCTCCTCCCTCCGTCGGCAGCGCCACCACCACCAGCGACTGCGTCCGCCGGTCCAGGCTGGCCAGCACCGCCTGCGTCGGCTGCGGCTCCGACAGCTTGCCGTCCTCTTCCCGCCGCAGAATCACATACCGGTGCGTGATCTCTTCGTCGCGCGGCAGCCGGCCCAGCTTGAACGCCACCTTGGTCGCGTTGCCATTGTTCTTGCCCGAACTCTTGCCATTGCTGCCGCTGCCGCTGCCGCCACCGCTGCCGCCACCGCCAACTCGGTTGCTCATGCGGTTCGGCCCAAACGTCCGGGCCGGCGCCCTGGAATGGCTGCCTGCTGCTGCCGTATTGCTGCTGCCGCCTCCCCGGCCATAATAGCCACCAGACGTGCCGTACCCCGGCGTCTGTCGACTTCCCGGCCGTCCGCTATGCAGACACCGGCGCTGCACCACACCGCCACGCTCCGCCGTCCGCGCTACCGTCGTCCAAGCCAACGCCGCCGCCGTGGCGCCAAGCCGCGGCACCAAAAACGGGACGAGCTCATTGCTGGCGCTGCTGCTGCCGTGCACCAAATCGACGCGCCGCTGCCGAGGAACCGTGAGAAACACCTGCGTAATGGCATGGGCCGGCGAAAAGAGACATCCAGGCCTGCGCATCGTTGCAGCTGTTCTCCCTTTCTTTGAAATAATTGAACGCTGGCAACAAGGCAGTCTTAGTCTTCAACAAGCGCGCCTTTCTCTCCCGAAAGCTTTTTTTTTTTTTTTTTGGTCCTCGTATTATTACCCATAACACCGTAGCTCCATTTTAGGCGGTGAAAGGTCGAACCACATAATAATACTGCCGGCTTCGACAGCCCGCCACACAGTCGGTCTTGCCTTTGCACATAAAAGCACAAAACAACACGGCAGGCATTACAATACAATGGCATGTAACAGCTGAAGAAGCCTTCTCTTCCCTTTTTTTACTTTTGAGCATGAAGAAGCGCAAGGCATTTCTTTCAAATTTTCGGCAAGAATCACACAACTTGCTGACTAATTCTTCTCACGCAAAACCAAAAACCTCCGAACGGGGCAGTCGGCTTTCTCGATAAAACACCCTTTTTATGCTCTCTGTCCAACCCCCATTGACCGATCAATCCGAGCCAACAAACGAAACGACTGCTATCCTCCTGTTCCCATGCCCTTTGCCCGGCTCTCGCACGCCTTCTACGGCCACCCAGGCCGCTGGGCCGTCGGCACGGCCAAAATGCTAGCGCTTTGCCACGTCGTCTGGACCTATGGCTACAGCGTCGGCCCAGCCTCCGGCCCCAGCATGCTGCCGACATTTGCCATATCGGGGGACTGGCTTCTGGTCTCCAAGAGGTTCCGCGGCGGCCGCGGCGTGCGCGTCGGCGATCTCGTCGTGTACCGGATCCCTGTCGATCCAGCAGAAGAGGCGGTAAAGCGCATCATGGGCATGCCGGGAGACTATGTTCTGGTCAACTCTCCAGAAGGCACGAGTGACCTCATGATCCAGGTGGGCATCTACTCTCTCTCTTAGTCTCTCTCTTAGTCTCTCTCTCAGTCTCTCTCTCTGTGTGTCTGCTTGTCTCTAGATACTAACTGCCAGCCAAGGTTCCACAGGGCCACTGCTTCTTGGTGGGCGACAACCTCCCAGCGTCCCGGGACTCCCGCACTTTCGGGCCAGTGCCCATGGGCCTGATCCGCGGCAAAGTCGTGGCAAAGACATGGCAATGGATGGTGAACCCGCTGGACGCGCCCGGTTGACATGCTGCCCATTCTTTCCGGACGAAGAGACGTAGAGAATGAACGGATGAACGAAACGCCGCACCTTGGTCGCAGCTTTGGGCTTTGGCTCCCCCTGGGCTGGGCTTGCCAAGCCGAATGGACCAATTGACGAGAAAATCCCAGCAAATCTCAAGCACACCCCCCCAACCTGCCAACACCCAACGTGCGTTGCACCTCCCACGTCTTGGGTCCTCGATAGGACATCTTTGATAGAACCGAGAAAAAAGGAGTTAAAAAAGAAGCCCGTATAACAAACAGACGCAATGAAATCAAAGAAGGGGCAGGTCTGGTCTAGATACATCGTCTGCTAGGAGAGCATAGAAAGGAAGGAAAGAAAGAAACCAACTCCATGCGCCGACAGAAGCATCAAGCCGGTCCCCACATGGGTAGCCGCTAGACCTCCGTGGGTTTGGCCAGGAGAAGGGGAAACAAAAAGTGAACGGGATGATACAGTCAGTAGGCTTGCCATGGAAGCCCGAGACCAGAAGCAACACGGAGGGAATGGGATAAGCTAGACAAAATAGAACAATTAGAGACCTAGAAGAGGTAATTAGGGCGAGGACGGAGAGAGCACAGCAACACCCTGCGTCCTTGTGTGGCTTCAGTTTGGTGTGATCCTTTACAAAGACAAACTCGAATCGGTCTCTCGTCATAAGTGTCTAGTGTTATTGAACAGAAGCACATTTTGTGCCTCCTCCAGCACACAATGAGCGGGGGGAAGAACAAAGCATGCATACACATATATGGAGATATAACCGCCTAAAACTCGCCGTGAGCCGCTTTGAAACAATAAAAATCCAGCAAGACAAGGACGAGAGATAACAGCGTTGACAAAATTAAAACTCAAGGGGGGAATAAAAGGACGCGGTAAAGAAAACATGCAAACAACAAGCTCCATGCGCCACGAACACCACTTGTCCATATCCCTGACCGGAAGCTGCATACCCTCGGAATGAAGCAACCAAAGAAACAAAGAAACAAACAGAAGACAAAGGAAAAAAGAAAAGAGAAAAAAAAGAGAAAAAAAAAAGACAGACGTTTGAAACAGACTGGCGATGGTGAACTTGGATCCGGCCCCCATGTTGCCGTTCAGACGATTGTCCCACCAGCCTGAGCAAAAGTTAAGAGAATTTAAAACTAGGGGGGTAGTTGGCGGTGCAAAAGCGGGAAGAAGGAACGCCATAGTCAGCAGCTCATCCCTCGATATGTGACTTGGGGTTGTTCTGCCCCAGGAGTTCGAGACACCGCTGTGATAAGCTGACAACCTCTACCTCGTCGTCTTCTTCCGACTCTTTGTCGGACGAAACGGGCCGCACTGCAATCTCCTTGACAACCTCAACAATGTCGTCCGACTTGGCAATCAGCTTCATCAGCTTCTTGTCGCCTGAGTCTAGCAACTGTAGGAGAGTCCATATAGCAATGTGCTGGAACGTGGCGTCGCCACTCTCCAAAAACCGACTCAGGTAACCGTGGATGCCACCGCTGGGTTCAAGCCAGTACTGGATGAACATGGAATAATCGCCCACTGCTGGTCAGCCGCGAACGGACTAAACTAAAAGACAAAAAGGGAAACCAAATAGAGAGAATGGAAAAGGGGTTCAATGATCGCGCCATTTCCTCCTACCTTTGGAAGACAGGTTGCCCATGGCGGCGGCACTATTGCCCTGGACCTCGATGCTCAATGATTGGGTCAGGGGGATCAACACGTCGAACACGCCCAAGCCGAGCAGATGCATCTTGAGCTCGTCGCTAAGAGCCAAGACGGCAATGGCAGCTGTCATTTCCGACTGCACGTTGACAGGCACGTCCAGCACCAGCTGCTTGCACTTTTGCACCGCACCCGCCTCCAGGACGAGAGCCTTGTTGCGGTCGGAGCTTGCGGCTAGGTTTCGGAGGGTCGAAATGGCGTGGCACTGGATCTCTTCGTTGTCGGTGGACCCCAGCAACTCCACAAGCGGCCTCAGAAATCCGGTCTCGATGATGGGCGACTCGTTCAGCGGGTGGATGGAGATGTTTCGTATGCAAGCCACAGCCGAGAGGATCAGCGGCATGTACGAGGAATGGAGAAGGCGAAGCAGCGGCTGCAGGCCGCCAGCACGGACAATGTCCAGCTGGTATCTCTCGTCTGAGGCTAGGTTGCGCAGCGCCAGGGCGGCCTGGCACTGGACCTTGGGCACGGGAGAGTCCATCAAGTTGACAAGCGACTGAACAAGCTTCGGCTCGGTCTGGGCGAGCTTCTCGCGGTTGATAGCATCAACTGCAATATTGCTCAAGGCCGTGGTGCAATAGTACTGGACATCGTCATCGCTCGACGAAAGCAGTTGAACAAGAACGGGCAGAGCCCCGGCATTAACGAGCTGTTGTCGGTTCTCGTCTGGTGAAGAGACGCGTTTCTATTAGTATGCTGTTGTGAAACGAGAAAGGACAGGAGCAAGGAGGCGGCGCGTAAGAGTTAAACGCCCATATCTAATGCCCCTTGCCAAATATGGTTTATGCCACTTTGCGCTACTAGCGCAAAGTGGCATAAACCATATTTGGCAAGCGGCATTGTATATAGACGATTAACATACCAGAATGCGTCATGTTGAGCAAGGCGCCAGTCGCATTTCTCTGCACACGCTGATCGCGCGACTTGGCCAGACGAGTCAGTGGCACCAGAGCACCGGAGCGGGCAATCTTGGCCTTGTTATCATCGTGGGTGGCGAGGTTGGTGATGCAACCGACGGCGTTGCACTGGACTTCGACATTGGGGGAGAGCATCTGCCGCTTAAGCGGGCCCAGTCCGCCCAGCTCGACAATCAAGACCTTGTTCGCAGCTGATGCGACGTGTCAGCGGCTAACATTGACGAAAGATACGCCTGCAGTCCGTCGAGTGACAGAGGCTAGAAGGAAGGGAGAGGGAGAAGGAGAAGGGAGGCGTTTAGACTGTATATACGTACTGTTGACAGCCAAGTTTCCCAGCGCTGCACTAGCTGCCCGCTGCACTTCGAGGTCGGAGCTTTGCAAAAGAAAAAGGATGGGATCAAGCGTGTCTTTGTCCACCTCTCGGACATCTAGCAGAAAAGTCAGCAATGCAGACTTGACGGTCACGGCCATCCCGCTCGAATCGGGGTCGCTTCAAACCGCCATGACGACCGCCATGGGCGAAGGCCTACCTCGTTCGGTAATTTCAGCAAACGTCAAGCTTGCGCTTCGCTGCAGGTCGATGTTGTCAGAGAAGACGAGCGTGCTGAGGGCTCGAAGGGGTTCGCCAGAAAAGAAGTCCGTCTCGTTACGCTGTGTAGCAATACAGGTCAGCCTGGTGCGGGTGAAAAGAGAAAGGGTGAGGGGGGAGGGGTGTACACAGCAAGGCCACAGATGTCGGATGAGCACGTACATTCTCAAGGTACTGTAGCAGATCAGCTACTGCCTCTCGCTCGCTATCGGCAAGGACGGGTTCGTAGAGGCCATCGCGAGATTTCCCTAAAAGGATATTGTCAGATATCATCAAAACAAAGGCAAGTCGTAGGCCAAACGTGCCGGAAAAAGCAGGATGAAGATATTTAAAGAAAAAAACAAAAGAGAGAGGCAGAAAAGGGGGAAACCCCAAAGTTGAAGAAACATTGCAGTGCAGACAAAACGATGAAAACAAAAGCAGGGCGAGACGGGCGTCAACATACCTCCGCAGCACTTCGAGCTGCAATTCCCCATCGCGATGAGACGAGAAACAAAACAATCAGGCGGCGTCGGTTCCCGCCGGGCGCTGCGTGGCGAGATCGAAATAGCTGATTGCTGTTTGCTGATCGTTTCGATGCTGTGTTGATCCTCGTGAGTCTGCGCAGTCGAACGGTCTCTTTGTTGTCGTTATTGACCCTTTCATCAATCGGGCTCGGGCCTGCGTTGTATCGACAAGAAGCTGCAAAAAAAAAGCAACCCAAAACAGAACGGATGTCGTTTTGCTGACGTTGCTTTGTGTTTGTTTTTGTTTGTGGTTGCAGGCGCAGTCGTCAATGACCTTCAGTTTTGTTGTTGTTTTGGTGCTCGACGTTGCTGCGGCCGTCCACAATGCATCCCTACAGAACAAGACAGCGAAAAAAAAACCCCGATTCTCTGTCGCGCAAGTTGACACTAAATGGGAATTACGATGAATGGGATGAAGCAACGCAGGCAGCCAGCTAGGCGGCGGATGGTGTTGATTGCTGGCAAAGGATCGTGATGAGAGGCTCTCTCTTTTTTTTTTGGAGGATCAAGGACCAGGCATTGTGAAGGGGCGAAATAAGCCAGTGCAGAAGCTTGTTTTTCGCCGTACGAGGAAAGAAAGTACAAAAGAGGTGCGCCGTCCTAGCACAGACTGTGCTGTATACGTGCTAAGAGTCTCATTGCTATGCAGTATTACGGTGTATTACTCCGTATGAATGTGTCGGCATGGATAGTAATACGGAGTACAGATAGGTACGAGTAGTATCCATATTATTACTACGAGTACGTACTAGTACTCCGTACGAGTAATGCTACTGGTGGAGCTGCATGACAAGAACTTATCCCCCGACAGTCGCCTAAAACGCCTGGCTTCGCTTGGCCAGGCCCTAACGGTTTCTCTCTGCCTGGGTACGGCAACCCATACGAGGGACCAATACCTGCTGCTGCAATGAGGTGTCCCAAGCTCGCTGCTGAGTTGAGTTAAGCTGCTTTTGCCCCGTTCTTGAGCTGCAGGTCGTACGGACGGTGGCTTCAGCCAGTGGGGGCTATTTTGTTTTAGCGCACAGACGCTGCGACACAGCAGTACGAAGCAGCGTCCTCAGTATATTCCATATTAGATATTTGCCTCAGGCGATACGTCAAAACACCGCAGTTTCTTTGCATGACGGAGTACCACAACAGCACACTATTGTGCACTGTATCGGTGGAGCATTACTGTCGATGATCGCACATTGTTCACGGAATACTCCCGCGCACTCCCGTATATCAAAGCAGACCGACTCTTTTCGCATGTTTTTGGTGTCCTCGTATTACACCGAGTCTTCGAATTCGTAGGCCGGCTGTTTGTCACTGCAAAGTCGCCCCTTTTTTACATTCAAGATTTTCGTACAACCTGCGGAGTATTAACCAGTGTGTCGCAATATCGTAATATTAATCTGTACGACATGAACATGGCATGTGAAGCACACGAGGCACTCCGTAATACTCCGTCCTGCTCGTCCTGCTTTGTACAAAGGCCCCTTACAAAAGGCATTGGCTCTGTGGCTTGTTTTGCTTGTTCGTTCTCAAGGTTTGACTCGAGGGTTTTTGCAATCTGCCTCGACTGCGGGCAATGTCTCACGCTTCACCGCCCCAAAAGGCTCGCTAGTTGTTGCCTGAGCTAGGCCTGCACTGATCCACGCTGATCAGAGTCCGACACAGCCAATACAGCCGCTGATCGCTGTTGCGATGTAATTGCTCGTAAGCAAATCGCAAGAAACAATCCGAATCTGGGGGTGTTATCCAGTAGTAATACTTTGTAATGCTCTGTTCCCTTTGCCTGCTGTGCAATTCACAGTTCCCGGAGCTTTCAGCACTCCCTCCCTAGCTAAGTAGGCTCCCGATGCGTTTAGCGCCAGCCAACTTTTGCCGGTCCCCAGCCAACCGCACCGCCCGCCATACGGAATGGAATAGAGGGTATTACGGAGTAGAATGCCCTTTTTTTCGCTATCTCGAATCTCTCTTGTCTCTATCTTTCCCATGCAATCGCCCCTCCATCGGCCTTTGAACCCTTCGCTCTTTCCTGCTTCTCTTGGTGGACAGACATCTTTTTTTCCTGTCCATGCACACTTCTCAACGATTTTTTACAGCTGAACGCCGGATCAATTCGCTTCGTGGTCGCCTTCTCCTCTGATCCCTCAAATTTTTTTTTCCTCTTGCTACGACCCCTCCAACCCAAGTCTTTCCCCTCTCTTTTGCCTCTATTGTTTGTCTAGGATAATAACACTCCGAGGCTCTGCCCAATCCAATATACTGCCGCTCCCGCTCTCTTTCTTTTTTGGGGCCAGGCAGCCCTTTCACGACCGTTCCTCTTCCCCTCACCAAAGAGAGGACGGGTTTAAAAAAAATAATAACTATAATACGAAAAAAAAGAGTGCACCAACCTTGACGAGAACCCGCCTCAATATTGGCAGGCTCCACAAAACAGAACGAAGTTCCGATGTGTGTGTTTCACAGCCTTTCTTGATGGACAACGCCAGTGCTCCTACAGTACCAACCGTGGCTCCCAGCAGTATCGTCAGCCAGAGCAGCGGTTTCCAATCACCACAGCAAGCAACCGAGGAGCAAGACCAGCAACAACCGCCACAGCCACAGCCACAACAGCAGCAGCAGCAGCAGCAACAGAAGCCGCCGCCGCCGCCGGGCTCTGAGCCACAGACATTGCTTCCTGCATCAGCGAGACATGGTCACGAGCTCCCGTTCGTTGCGCCGTTGTCGTACCTCCATCCCAACACGAGCCGTCGCACAATGCCAGACTCGAAAGCTGGAAGTGTCCTGGAAAGGGATCAGATGCAAGGACTGGTAAGCAAAGGGCGGGTTAAAGACAAAAGAGAAAACCGTAAAATTCCTTTCAAGACAGGGGCCGTCTCTTCTTCCCTCTATCCTTGTCAATCCTTTCATTTCTTTGTTGGCTTCCTGCTTTTGTTGTTTGTGTGTTTTTTTTCGGGTTTTGGGGTTGTTTTTTTTTTTTTTTTTGAGACGCCACAACCTCTTCTCCATCGCTTGTTTTCTTGCGCCCCTTTGTCGCAGTTCCATTGTGTCCCTATCAAGCAATTGTGCGAGGCTGCCTTTCCGGGTGTATTACCTTTTCTGTCTCTTCCTTGCCTTTGCTGCAATCCTTGTCTCTTGCCCTATTTACCATGGTCTCGTGAACGCTATTTTCTTCGTCGGCTATCTCTCCAAAATATCCGATACATTGCTTCCGAATTTACGTGGGGCTTGCCTTGACGTTCCCCTCCGCACCCCTTCCCTTTGCCTTTACGTAGTCGGAAGGAGTCACTTGTCTTGCCGGAGACTTGTTTGCTTTTCTTTTTTCTTTTTTCTTTTTTTTGTTATGGCTTCCTGGCATCTTCCTTGCTGCTAACGTTCATAGGAAAACATACGCGAGTTTCTCAAGGTCCGCACAAGTTACGATGTCCTCCCTCTTTCGTTCCGACTGATAGTGCTCGACACCAGTCTTCTCATTCGCAAGAGCCTGGCCATCCTCATTCAAAATGGTAGGTGCAGCATTGTGTTAACAGGGCGGCTCCCTGGGACTGGGACTGTTTTGTTTGCTGACGACTCTGGTTCGGCAGGAATCGTCTCTGCTCCGTTGTGGGATTCGCACACGTCCACTTTCGCCGGGCTGCTCACCAGCACGGATTACATCAATGTTATTCAATATTACTGCCAGTATCCTGACCGGCTGAGCGAGATTGACCAGTTTCGACTCAGTGGCTTGCGGGGTGAGCGGCATCGTCCCACGCGTTCATGGCGAACGTGGTTGCCTTTTTTTTTTTTTCAGACCTCCTCTGTTTTTGTTTCTTTTCTCCTCTTTGCTGACACTTTTGGTGTGTGTGTTTTTTCGCGAGGGAACAGACATTGAGAGGGCCATTGGTGTTCAACCGCTCGAGACGGTGTCAGTCCATCCCATGCAACCTCTGTACGAAGCGTGTCGGGTAATGCTCAAAACGCGGGCGCGGCGCATTCCGTTGGTGGACATTGACAGCGAGACGGGCCGCCAGATGGTGGTGAGCGTGATCACGCAGTACCGCATTCTCAAGTTCATTGCCGTCAACAACGAGACCAACACCGTTCTGCTCAAGAAGCCGGTGCGCGAGATCGGCCTGGGCACCTACACCAACCTGCAGACGGCCAGCATGGGCGATTCGGTGCTGGACGTCATCCACATCATGGTCGAGCACAACATCTCGGCGGTGCCCATTGTCGATGCCAACAACCGCGTGCTCAACGTCTTCGAGGCGGTCGACGTCATCCCCTGCATCCGCGGCGGCAACTACGACGACCTGTCCAACACCGTTGGCGAGGCCCTGTCCAAGCGCGCCGACGACTTCCCGGGCATCTACACCTGCAGCGAGGACGACCGCCTCGATGCCATCTTCGACACCGTTCGCAAGTCGCGTGTGCACCGTCTGATCGTTATCGACGACGACAGCCGCCTGCGCGGCATGATTTCGCTGTCCGACATCCTCAAATACGTCCTGCTGCACGGCGAGGAGCACGCCGACGACGACGACGGCCCCGTCTCGCTCAATGCCCCATCTGTGCCATCTGCGCCATCTGCGCAAGCTGCGCAAGCTGCACCAGCTGCACCCGCTGCGCCTGCTGCGCCTGCTGCGCCATCGCAGTGACTGGCAACCGAGATGGCCGGCCTGTATGGAGGGTTTTTTGGCATTCAGCTTGATCGCTGCTATACGATACATCTCTTGTTATTTAATCTTGTAATTTGCATCTCAAGGCGTCCGTGGAGGTACTTCTGGGAAACAATCGATTGGAGGAGGAAAGGAATACCATTCAGAGAGACAAACACACAAATACTTTCACTTTTTGCAACACGCTATGGGTTCTTGGACGCATTCGACGCTGCTGTCCAAATAAGTAACACCACACCCTCGCCCCCCCCCCCCTATTATAGATTTAGAGTACTACGCTTGTTTTATCTTATTTCCCATTTCCCATTTGTCTGTTCTGCTTTCGTATGCCAACTTTGTTGTTCGTGCTGTGCACAACGCTAACCATCGACGTCCAAGTTGAGTCGTATTTACGTGACCTTTGCGCGAGCATCGCGAAAATTCTCGACCCTCAGACTCATTTGAGTTGTGCTTTTTTTGCTTTTTTGCTGGCCCTTGGATCGAGGACCAAAGTACTCCTCGTACGAGTACGTCGAAGCGAAACGCCACAATTGCTTACGCCTTGGTCCTGCAAAGCTCCGCTACCTATCATTTTTCTTGGTTTTGATTGAAGGACTGAGTGGGAACATGCAAGGTTCTCCTACCTCCTACATGATGCAGCTTGGTAATTTTGCATTCCTGAGCTGTCCACTGGCAGGTAGCGCAGGCATCCCCGCATTGCTGACCTGGCCAGCATTTGTCGCGCGCCTTTATCCTGACTCCAGTCGCGCCAACCCATCACACAAACACAAACACCACAAACACGGAGACAGAACGCCCGCATAAAATACGAGAAAATGCACAGGCTCGGGTCTCCATATCTGCAGAGCTCGCAGAGTCTTTTTTGCTTCCCAGTCACAAATGCTCCCAGGAAATGGCGCTTTGTGGGGTTCGAGGCAGTTTTGGCATAATTACATAAATTAAATATAAAGGGAATCTTAGAATGGAGGAAGGAACATAATTCACAAAACATATTACGGTTATAATGCATCGTACCAGTACGGCAAGTGCGACCACAGGCCGCGACTACCTCACGTCGTGCAACAAAAATGCACGAGAAGAAAGTAAACAAAAGAGACCGGACCACCGCCTTCCTCTTTTCTTGTTTCTTGTCTTACTTTTGACAGCCATGTAGACCTTTTTTTCTTCTTTCCCCGTTGTCCACGTCGTCCTTTCCCACTCACTCGCTCCATCTTTCTTGCCTTCCCTCCCCCCATCTTTCTCTCTCGCTTCGTCACTCCATCAACCACATCACAATCCTCGTAACGCGTCTGATTTTCATTCTCGCCGCGTCTACACACAGACTCTGCAATCGCGTGTTGCTATGATGCATGCTGTACGTTTCTGAGAAATGTTCTGTTTTATGCTCGTGCGGTAAAGCAATGGGGATTCCTGAGGAATCCTGCCGGTCAGCAAAACTTCTCAAGATAGCTGTGCTGCTACATTTCACTTAGAGCTCAGAATCTATAACTCCTCTTTCTTCTCATTGTCATTGACTCTCTCTCTCTCTTGTCTTTTCTATGCTTTTTGTTTTCCCTCTCTTTCACGATTTACGTTCAAATGCTACGACAACATCGCCACAGTGAACTTTGCCAGCAACTCGCCCCTCGTCGACTTACAGCCCATCCTTAGCCTCAGAAATAGCATTGGAAGCTCTGTGGCACTGAAAAAAAGGCCAATTCCAAGCAAAGCGGGCCACGACTCAAAAATACATACGCATATATATAGATAGATAGATACGACGACCGCAGGTTGTTGTCGTCTTTTGGAGCTCTCTGCTGGGAGTGCTGCCACTACAGCAATGATGAAGAAGACGACGACAGCTGCTTCGGTGGCCGCGTGCAGAACATCCAATACAGCAGAGCCACATCCAGATTCTGCTCTGGACCCATCCTCGCTACTCTTTGGTCCCCTTCCCAACCGCACCAGCTGGGAGAACCGCCAGAGTTATCACAGTAACCTGACCACCTGGACCACGGCGATTGGGAGCGGCTACTCCGATGATGATCCATTTATTGACCGGAGCAGCAGCGACTCAGCCTCAGAACTACCCCAGCACGCACTTTTTCTCAAGCAGTTCAACCAACTGGCCGATCGGGTATGGAGCTTTTTTTTTCCTGCTTCTGTTGGCGCACCCTCCAATCTCGGCTTCGAAGCTTCCTCCTAGGTCCCTACTTTCTTTTACAGGGCTAACACAATGGACAGAATGGCGTCTGCCCGCTCGTATACGACGACCCAGCAGACGATCAAGTCTCGGTAAGCTCCAATCTCCGCTTAAATGAACACGCTGGAAACGGGTCAACTAATGCATTGTCAACCAGACTGGCCAGACTGACCACAACCCCCAGGCCGGCGACAGGCGGAGCTGGTTTTCCCGGGCCTTCAAGAAGTCGGCTTTGCCGTCTACTTCGTCTGGCCTGCGCCGGTCATCTCGCCATTCGACAAGCTCCCAGTCGGAAAGTGGAAGTCGCCGCAAACGCAGCGACAGCGATCCGCTGGCCTTCAGCGATAGCTCTAGGAAGAATGCAAAGGAAACCTTGAAAAACCAAACGCTTCCTACGCTTGTGCGAGTGTGCGGAAAGAGTCTGCTGTATTTGCCTGGCGAATACGCTCCGCGTTCGCTTATGCTGCCTACCTGCCTGCGGGCGGCTGCCCAGTATCTGGTGCAAAATGGTGAGGCCCTCCATCTTTGCGTTGTGCCTTTTGCCCGGCTTTGTGTGTCCATTTTAACATTGGTCGAACAGGCCCTGATACTCGCGGCATCTTCAGGATTTCCGGCTCGGTGAGAGTGGTCAATGAACTGTATGACTACTACTGTGTCGGCCTCGATGAAGATGTCATTTCGGCGACTGTCCGGTCACCCAACCTGCCCTTTCACATCAAAGCCGGCGTGCACGATGTTGCGTCTATGTTCAAGCGCATTCTCGCCGGCCTTCCGGGAGGCATTCTTGGGAACGTGCCGCTTTTTGACGCTCTGGCCAACATCCGAAACAAGTTTGGCAGTGACAAAAGTGAACAGTCAAATGGGTGGGAGAACAGCCATTTGCGAGCCAGGTTTATTGCTTTGGCCATTGGGTCCGTGACGTGTCCCGTTCAACAGGAACTGATTTGCTGTGTGTTTGGTTTGCTCTGCCTCATTGGAAGAGCGGCCGAACGAGCCCAGCATGAAACTGTGCGGGGTGTCACGGTGGCAAGTGCAGAGAGCATGGGATACGGAGCTCTGGGGATCATTTTTGGGCCACTGCTGATTGGAGATCTGCTGGCGCACTACCATCCTGTGAACACTGCTAACGGCTCCCGTTCTCCGTCACTGCAACCACTTTCACCGACTACGTCGTCGTCATCACGCTCCAAACCCGGGAAACAGAGGAAAAGCAATGCGTCCGAAAAGCGACCACTTTCTGAGATGTTGGCAGCTGGGTCATTGTCTCTTGAGAAGATCATGCTTGCCAATGATGTTGCAGAAATGCTCATCACTCACTGGCGAGACGTGGTACAGCAGATGCGGATTATGGGCATTTTGCAAAAGCCCACCGTATCCGAGCAGGCGCAAAAGCTGCTCATCCAACCAATGTTGCGTCCCTCTAGATCAGAGACGTGTATGGGACAGCCGGAAGATGGCAGTGGTGTGCCGAAAGCTGTGCTGCATATACACCAGCCCCCCCATCTGCGCAAAACTCGCAGCGAGGCGGTCTCGCTCAGCTCGTCTCCCCAGACTTTATGTAAGTTTGCTAGGCTTTCTTTGGCTGTGCCATATTCATTGCATTACGTTTGTAATCTATGGTGTGAATTTGGGGCGCCTGTATATTTTCGCTGGAAATGGCTGACTGATTCATTGCCAGACCACGAGCGGCGTAATGCTGGACGGGCATTGACTTCCCAGGAAGCAAGCAGGTCGTCTGAATTGATGCATAATACTGTCAAAGAGAAGAACAGCCAACACGATGTAAACCAGCTAGTCCACTGTCCAGCGGCAGAGGAATCGTTTGGCTCGAAGCAGAATGCAAGCAAGAAAGAAAACGACGTGTTTCAGTCACCTAAACAAACGGCATTGCTGTCTGCGGATGTCACTGACAACAGCAATCTGCCATGGAACGGGTCTCTTCGACCTGCTAAAACGAGAAAGCAGCATCAGCTAGCAGAGGCCAGCTCTCAGGTCGTTGGGCAAACCGATGTCAAGCGAGATCAAGGAAAAGAAAACAGCCCCCCAGCAGAAGAGCACGAAGACAAAGCGCAAAGACGGACGTCTCTGACCCAATCCAAAACGGCGACATTGATTGCGCGGATCATGAATTCTCGACAGCAGTCGAGTCCGCCCGCTCGGGCGCAGAAAGCGAAGGCAGTGAAGGCTGATCAGAAAGCAGCCGTTAAGCAAGCCATGGCTGCTTTGACGGAAAAACGACAAACAGCAGGAGCAGACGGAAGAGCAGCTCAGATGGCAGGGCAGTCTCACTATCTGCCGAAGCCGTCTCCCGGACTACAAGTGGCAGCGACAACAGACAACCGCGGGAGATGGATGCGCAGGTATGCGGCAACGTCGAGCACTGATCAATCCGACAATGCAAAAAACGCCGTGGCAGGTGCCGGGACTGGCCGTGTGCCAGCAGCAGCAACAAAGCGACGCTGGCGCGTGCGTACTTTGTCATCAGGCAGCGACTCGGCGGCAAAAGGCAAGGATGCGGGTTCCCCTCGGCCTGTTGTCGAATGTGCCAAAGGCAGCGGCCCAGCGAAGGAGGGCCGTGGCAGTACAGCGCAGAGCCGGGTTGCCGTTCTTTTTGGGCGTGGCAAAACGGATGGGGAAGGATTGGGTAACGGGAAAAGCCCAGGCAACCAAGGGAAGGGGACGTCGTCGAAGCCGAAGAGCAAGCCAATGCCGCTTTCTGAAATCAAAAACGATGCACGGAAACCTGACAGAGCAGCTGGGCTGAGAGGTTCGGATGCGGCATCGGCGAGAGGTAGTACCGTGAAGGCGATGGCGGCCATGTTTGACAGTGCTGCTCGGGAGCTACAACCCAAGACCCAGGCTCCGGCTGCCGTGCCGGTGCCGGTGGCGCGGCCAGGAGAACTGGCGGGAAAGAGAAAAGTTCACGAGCTCTCACCGTACACGACGAGCACCAATAATACCTTCAAGACCGACAAGACAGAACGGAGAACTCTGACAACGACGCAGCAGCAGCAGCAGCAGCCGCAGCAGCAGATTCGGGGGACGCCAAAGGACAGCTCTGTATCGGCATCGGTGCGGAGCATGGCCAATGAAAAGCGGCGTCTACGGCTGTCCCGAAGCGAGGACCGAGGCTTGAGTCGGCCTAGTAGTAGTCTTGGGCCAGGGTCCGGCCGCGATCGGCGGGAGTGGGCCAGATCAGTGGATTGGCGGGAATCGCTGAAGGTGGCCGCTGGAACGGGGCCGGTGCCGGGGCCGGGGCCAGGGCCAGCTCCAGGATCAGGGCCAACTGGGTCTCCATTGGCGCGTAAAAATGCAAACGCGTTGGGCGTAAGCTCAAAGGCCGTCAAAGATGCTGGGTCGGCGGCGACGGCAAAGGGGCCAGGGCTGGCGGTTTCTGTGACGGCAAGCGCTGGTGCTACTTTTGGCTCGGTTGGCAAGCTGAGCCAGCTAGAAGAGCAGGTGGCAGCGGTGCAGCAGCAGCTGGATGCAATGCTGAGCGAGTGCTCCAAGTGGAAGTGCAGGGCATTGGCGGCGGAGAGGCGGGTTGCCGAGCTGGAAAGCGTGGTGGGGCAGGTTCTCGGCATTGAGAGCATGGACGGGCTTAAAAGCAGCAGCAAGGCGACAGTGGCTGTGCGGCGCTGCAGCGAAGTGGTTCGGACAGACGACAAAGAGGTCAAGAGCCTTGGAGAGCGGGTGGCGGCGTATTTGCGCGGCGACTCGGACACGGAAGATGGCGGCATGTCGGACGGCAGCAGCAGCATGACGGTTGTTGTGCACGGGCAGATGGCGGGCGAACGGCTGGCCACGCTTGTTTAAGAGCAGGGTGTGAGGGCTGATGGAGAAGGGTATAAGATTGAAAAACGAAGGGATTGGACGAGGGCGTAGGAAATGTGAGAAAGCTACGAGTCGGTTAACGAGTAACGTGTAAGCAACGATAACGGCCCAGTTTATACATGAACAACATGCAAATAGGTTTTTTGGGAGTGTAAATTGCATAAATATTCGGCTTGCCAAGGTGGCCCAGATTCTGACAGTGATACTGAAGTGATACTGAAGTGCAATGACGGCCAAAGTACGACCGTGCTCGTAGATGATGTCTCTTTCTATCCTACAGAAAAGTGTCACGTGACACGTTGCGATGCCAAGATGTTGGTGACTGTTCTCATGTGTCTGGTTCTCTCCCCATTCTCTGTCCAGTCGGTGAGCTATACTGGCGCCGTTCTCATGTATCTGGTTCTCTCCCCATTCTCTGTCCCCGTCCAGGTTTACCGCACAAACTTGCGTTTCGGCGTGGCAATGCGGTGGGTGTACTTCCACAGGTGGCGGTACTTTGGACCCTGGTGCTTGGCCTCCCAGCCGCGGGCCTTGCGGGGCGGCTTGAGCGACGGCAGGCGCACTGGGCGCAGCTCGACGTCGGCGCCAGACACGTTTGCGCGCGCCATGACGGCCTCGGTGCCGGCGTCCCACTGGGTGCGGAAGAGGGTGCAGGCGATGGGGCGCAGGCGGTGCTGGGCCACAAAGCGGCGCACATTGAAGTTGTCGGGCGTCAGGGGAGACGGTGGCGATGAGGGCGAGGATGGTGGCGAGGGTGAGGATGGCGAGGATGGCGAGGATGGCGAGGATGGCGATGGCGATGGCGACCTCGACAGGGCTGCGCGCAGGGCGGCCACGTCGAGCGGCTGGGCCGCCTTTTGTTCGAGGACGAGGAGGGCCAGGCGGTGGGGTGGCGAGCCCTTTTGGGCAAAGGCCGGCAGCCAGGGAAGGACGAGTTGGTTGTTGGAGGTGGTGGTGGTGGTGCCATTGTTGTCGCTGCTGGGGCCAGCGGCGCCGTCGGTCAGCTCGGACAGCGGCAGCCAGGGCTGGGTGGGCGACAGGGGCAGGTTTGCGGCGAGAAAGTGGCAGCGCTGGACAAAGGCGTCGTTGGCGACGTCGGGCACGTCCGGGTCGACGGCGATGACGCAGACGAGGCGCTGGCCGGCGGGGCGCTCGGCGGGGTCGGGTCCGTCAAAGACCTGGACGCGCAGGCGCGGACAGGCCTCGCTGACGCGGCTGTCGAGAATGGCGCCGGCGGCGATCTTGTGGTTGCGGAAGAAGAGCTCAATGTCGGCGCGCGGGGCCAGCAGCTGGGCCGGCGGCAGCAGGTCGGGAGCCAGGTGGAACTGGCGGATGCGCTGCAGAATGAGGCGCAGAGGGCGGCCGCGCCAGCGCTGCTCGGCCAGGTAGCGGTAGATGGGTTTGTTCATGTCGCCTGGGGGTTAGCTGGCGCGGACGGGAGAAAGAAAGACGAGAGAAAGACGAGAGAAGACAGAAGGAAAGAGACGAGAGAAGACAGGAGGAAGAGACGAGAGAAAGACAGAAGAGACGAGAGGAAGAAGGGAAGCACGACTGGAAAGAGAAAGACAGAAGAGACGAGAAAGACCACTCACCAAGTCCATCCTCAAAGCGGCGCTTCACCTGCGGGTCGTTGATGTCGGCGAGGATCTTGAGCTGGGCAATGTGGCGGCGCAGACTGGCCATGCGTTTCTGGCGAAAGGCCTCGCCGCCGCGCGACGTGTGCGGCAGGCCGCCGGCGACGCCCACGGCCTCGAGCCGGCGCAGCTTGGCCGTCTCTGCAGCAATCTGGCGCAGCTTGTCCTCGCGGTCGGCCTGCAGCAGCTTGCGGGCCTCCTGGAAACACTGGTACGGCATCAGCTCAAAGGGGACGGTGCCGGTCGCGGCGTCCAGGCCCTTGCTGCTGCTGCGCAGCACCGCCGCCGTCGTGCGCAGCGCCGCCCGCCGCCGCCGCGAGCCCACCAGCGGCTGGCCCTGCTGCATCAGCTGCTTCTCCGCCCACGGCAGCGTCGTCAGATTCGGATCCAGCTCCCAGCCCTCCAGCGCGCCGCCCTCCGGGCCCGTCGCCGCCGCCCCCGCCGTCGTCGTCGTCGTCTCAGGCCGCCAGGCCGACGGCGACGCCGAAAACGCCCGCAGAGACTGCACAAACGAGCACGGCTGTGCGTGGCGAGCCACTGCTGCGGCCGCCGTGGCCTTAGTCGTCGTCGTCGTCTTCGTGCTGCTCTGCAGAGCTGCCACGGCCTCCCATCGACAGCGCCGCAGGCACTGCACCAGAGGCCCGGCGCCAGATGCTGGAGCAAGTACCGGCGGCATTGGGGGCCTTGTAGAAGAATAGAGGGCCTGGTTGTTGATTTTTTCGTTGATTTGTGCCGCTCTGACGACGTTCGTCGTGAAAGCCAAGGGGGAAAAAAAAGAGAAGCTTGAAAATTCGTGTTCTCGTCACGTGTTCCACCTTGGTGGCACTAGTCCCAACTGAGCACTACTAGTAGCATGGAGTATGTAAGCAAGTTTTTGATATCCCCGTGCACTAAGAAATTTCGACTTCAACCCAACCAGAGAGAAAAGGCCATCAATTGCCTCTGAGTGTGACCTGCCAGCTACCCATACTTGTCGTCGGCCCGTCAGCATTGTTTTTCTCGACTCGACCAGAACCATGGCGACGCGGCGCGGCGTCCAGGGCCTGGCCCAAGCATTCGACGGGCTGTCTCTGATGTCTTCGAGCACGACTCGCGGCTCGACATGGAGCTCGACATGGAGCTCGACGTGGAGCTCGACGTGCAGCTCGGCACGGCTGTCTCTGCCGGTAAGTTTTTTTTCGCTTTTCTGCTGTCTGTCTGTCTGTCTGGGACGCGCTCTGACCGTGCCGTTTTAGGGACGCGTTGGCGCTTTCCGGGCCATGGCCACTGAGGTGCCTTCCTCAACCCCGAGAGCCGCCTCGACCCCGAGAGCCGCCTCAGCTTCGCCGTCGGCGTCCTCAGCGTCGGCATCCTCAGCGTCGGCATCCTCAGCGTCGCCATCGTCGCCGTCAACTCTGCCTACCGCCTCGGCCGTGGTGCCGCTGGCCGAGCGCTCGGTGCCGGTGACGGTGTATGCGTTTCCGAGCCTGGAGCCGCAGGTGCTGGAGCTGTGGCCGGCCCAGCACCTGCACCTGCCACTGCGGCGCGACCTGCTGCACCTGGCCGTCGTGTACGAGGGCGACAAGACGCGCCAGGGCACGGCGTCGAGCAAGACGCGCTACGACGTGCACGGCTCGCACCGCAAGATGCGGCCGCAAAAGGGCTCCGGCCAGGCCCGCGCCGGCTCGCGCCAATCGCCGCTCTTTCGCGGCGGCGGCAAGGTCTTCGGCCCCCATCCGCGCTCCTTTGCCACCGACCTCAACCGCAAGGTCTACGACCGCGCCTGGCGCACCGCCCTCTCCTACCGCTACCGCCGCGGCGAGCTCTTCGTCGTCCACGACGGCCTCGACCTGCCCCTGCCCCCGGCCTTCCTCCAGCTCGCCACCCAGGGCGCCCTCGACCCCGCCCTCGAAGACGGCTTCGTCCGCCGCTACGTCCGCTCCCTGCTCGACAACGGCAACAGCCAAACGCCTTCGCCATCTTCTTCCCCCACCACCACCACCCCCCCCATCGGCGCCATCGGCCACGCCTGGGGCGCCGCCGCCGGCCGCACCACCTTCATCACCACCGACCACCGCCCAAACCTCTTCACCAGCCTCGACGTCGCCGGCGAGCACGGCCGCGCCCTCACCGTCGACGACGTCGACGTCAAAGACCTCCTCGAAACCGGCCGCATCGTCATCGAGCGCTCCGCCCTCTGCCACATCATCGAGCACCACCAGTCAGACCTGGCCAGCCGCATCTTCATCAACGGCGTGCGCCAGCGCGGCCCCGCCGTCGGCCATGCCATTGTGCCGTGAAATTGTCTGTGGCTTTCTGGCCTTCTGACTTTCTGGTTTGCTAACGTGCTGGCCTGCTGGCCTCGATTTCTTAATGTATGGTCACGTGATCGGTCGCTTAAAGCACCTTCCCGCACGCTTCTATGTATATATACTACGATAAGACAAATGTGCTCTTCTTTTGAACAGATCCTTTGGCGGACGCTTCATGTTAAGTATCATCTGCCTGCCTGGACTTGGCCATGCTACTGTACAACAGCAACTGTCTCCGATATAAAATAAACCGTTAAACAAACACTTATTAGTCCTTGCCCTTTTCGCCCCGTCCCTCTCCTGTCTCCCTATTGAAACGCCGCTGCTGATTTCCCAAAAGTCCCCTTTCTTCCATGAGTTCCCAAACTCTGCAAAAAACAATAAAAACAATAAAAACAATAGGACTTTGTCTCTTCTCAGGCCCGCATACCCCAGCCGGCCTTCCCAAGGCTGCCTAGCTAAATCAAAGAGGTATCTCGTCGCTATTCAACATCACGGCCGCTTCAATATTCTGAACTGATCTCCCATCTCCGAAGTGGCATAGTCACCACATCAGTGAATGCTGGCCAGTTTATCAAGAAAGCACACAAAATTCTTTGCTCTCCAACCGGCTCGGAGTGCTAAAAGCTTTCATAATTCTTGAAAAGCCTTAGTCCAGACTGGGAAACAACACCACAGGGTAAAAGGGCCCGCTCTCGAGCTGGTCAAACTCCACTCCGCTCTCCCCTTTATCAAGGCTCATTGGTGGCATGGACCCCGGAGGAGTAGGCATAAGTGGGCTGTTCACTGGCACATTATTTCCTGTTAGACCGATACGAGTAGATGGCGGTGGTCAAGGTATAACGTACTGCTCGATGTCGTGCTGCCGTGCCGCCCTGAACTCAGCTCCATTGCCGAAACACCAGACCCAGAACCGTCAAATGGTGAGAGCATGGCGTTCTGGCTCGACGCCTCGCTAGAATGGCGACTGTGTTTACGGCTCTGCTCAGACGGAGGCCGGCTGATTGGCGTGAAAGCTCCATAAGCAACCTGGGACGTGAAAGCAGAAGCGCCTGGCACAATGGTGTATTGGCTGGGCGCCGCTGGCGCACCGCCGGCGCCGTTGACAAACATCGGGTGCGCAGAAGTCGCACTCTCCGGGAGCGATGACTGATTCAGCACTCTCGCGCTCCGCATCACGTCTTGCTGGTGCTCGCTGTGCTGGAGAACATACTGGTTCGGCGGCGACGGGGGCGAAACGCTCTTCTTCCGCCGCTCCTGCTGCCTTTTTGCCGTATTTGCAGCCACCCTTTGGTCGCCGTTCTGCCCTGGAAGCTGCTGCTGGCCCTGCGTCTGCTGGCCTGGGCTCGGGCTTCCTGGGCATGCTCTGGGCTGGAGCCCGATGGCGTTAAAGCCCATAGGACCGGCGGCAGCGCGGTTGGCTTGAGACGCCATCCACTGGTCGATCGCGGCATTTTTGCACCCTGCATGAGCAGATATCTGGCCTCTAAGCTGGATGATTTCTTCAAAGAACTCGCGACACTGTGCCTGCAACATTTTGTTTGTGTTTTCCAGTTCCGATCTGATTCGCTGCATGTCCATTTCCTGCTGCTTGCGCTTTTGCCGGCATTTGCTGGCTGCAAGACGATTCCGTTCCAAAAACTTGAGGCGCTTCTCTTCGTCCGCGATGCTAGCCGCACTCTTGCCCTTCTTTTGCTTCCGCTTTTTGGCAGGCGGTTCGCGGGCTTCATGCAGCGCGGTTTCCGACAATGACACTGCATTTAGGGGCGAGTCGGGCGCTTGTTCTGCCTTGAGGCAATGATCACTGCTGCTTTCCGAGGCGCTGTTGTCGGCCTCAAGAGAACAATCAAGCGTGTTCAGCGAAGAAATGCCCCTCTTGCGGCCAGCCATGGTATTGGTAGTGGTACTCTTGGTCGCAGTGCCAGCAAAGTCAAGCTTGCTTTCAGGACTCGCTGGCATGCCGGATGAGCCAATATCCATGCCGGGCGTCGTGTCCAACCCTGAGCTTGCGCCATAGCAGGCTCCCCAGGACGGGGATGGCATGTCCATCATTGGCTCGATGTTGTCAAAAGTGTAGTTATCGCCCGTCCCAATCTGGACATTGTCCGGATCGCTGAAAAGCGAGTCCATGGAGTCGTCGCCCGGCAGCTCCAGAGGCAGGTCTGCATTGTACCTGACATCTGACGGGTAGTCTTGGAGAAACTGTGGACTGTCCATAGTGATGAAACTGTGTGATATCCAACACTGCGCGTCTTCTTGGTTCCTGTTCTCGCTGGTGAACGTGGCGGAAGTGACAGTTAGAAGAGACGGTGGCTGTTATGTTCTTGATATGCTGTTGTTTGATGCGTGTCAGTCGACTGATGCAATTCTTAGCAGTAAGAGACAACGGCAGCATGTAAGTACAGCAACAATCTTACATCATAAACAGCCAAGTGTAGAAGCGTTTGAAAAAGTATCAACGGATTAAGTCCCAAAAAGACAAAAAGACAAAAAAAAAAAGGCTTCCAAGGCCACAACAAGAAGCCAGAAGGTCGAGAGACACAAGAGCCAAAGGACCAAAGTAGCTGCTTGAGGAACGATTAACATGGAAAAAATAAACAAGAGGGTAGGAAAGGTGAAGATAGATAAATGGGAAAGGGCGAACGATGTCTGAAAGAAGTCGTCTTACCTTTTAAAGAGTAATATAATATTACATGAAACTTCCAGGTATAGTATAATCAGAATAGTAGGGTCAGGGTTTACCAGTCGCAGACAAAAGACAAAAAATATGCTCTGTATCCCGGTGTTGTTGACAGGCGTATATAACTCGATTGGGAGGGGGAGGGGGGTGATGTAGAGGGCGTTTATGTTATATAGCAGAAACTTGTGTCCAAACAGAGTTTCGCGCCAGAGAGAGAGCTTCGCCGTCGTCGTACTTTGGGGAATTGAGCGTCAATCGGGCAGTATTGCTTCCGGCAGTGTTTGTCGAAGGCTGTGAGGCAGCCGCAGTTGTGCGCTTAATAATAAATCGCCGGGGCAGATCAGATATGGGGGAAATTTGAAAGAAGGAATGGGAAAAACCAAGGAAGAATGAGACAAAGGGACAGGAAAAAGAGGAATGGATATGTTTGTTTTCGTTTGCCTTTCGGTGGGAATCACGAGGAAATCCGAGCAAAAAGAAAGCAGCAGCGACACCATCCGAGGCGGGGAGGGCAGCACCAGCATCAGCACCAGCAGTAGCAGCAGTAGCAGCAGTAGCAGTGGCCAAGTCGCCGTAAACGCTGATTAGAGACAAGAGGGCAAGCTGGCGGTGAGTCTTTTGCTGTATGCCGGAAGCATATCCTGCAGAGCAGTGAAAGACAGCCTGAGGAAAAAGAAAGTTTTGATGTGGACAAAATGCTACGGAAAGGGTTCACAAAAATCAGTACTGGAATGCGGAGCGCTCTGGCTTAAGAAGCATTGCGGCCCAAGGGAAGGAGACATGGGCAGGCTCTTTCTCTTTTACACTTTATTACACTGTTGCCTGTATTTGTTTACTTTTCTTCGTCCATTGGCAGGAAGCGGTCTCGAGGTACTTTTTGCTAGGAGGTTTTTATTGCCTCTAAGGACACAAGGGGAAAGTACCGAGAAAGCAGACACACACATGCACACGCACACACACACACACACACGTAGGAGAGAGATACGGAGGCAAAAACAGCAAAAAGACAATGCATCAGAAAGACGGCGGAGAAAGCAGAAACAGGAAAGCGCGAGGGAGGAGCGAGATAGGGCGGGGGAACATAGTACGAAGTCACAGTGTCTGTCGTTCGAGGGTCCTCCATAGCGTGCGTGCTTTGGACAAAAGATCCCACCGACGAATCCGATGCACTGTACTCGTACTCGTAGGAGAGGTACGAAGGGCACAGGTTCCTCCCTTGTCGTTCACAGGCACACAGTTACCAGCAGAAAAAGTACCCCTTGGGAAGGCAAGGAAAGAACTGGGAAGAGACACGGGATAGTACAACATTATTTCTACTCTAGGGAAGGAGCTATGGGGTTGGAAAAGAAGGGAAGGGGGGGAGGAGGCCAGATTAGATGCGATGGGTGTGTGTGTGTGTGTGTGTGTGCAGAGCACTGAGTGGACAGGAGAAGACGCAGCGAGGGAAAGAGCGCCTCGACGCCAGCTAGGACAACACGCCGGCGACTAAACAGATCGACCGGCTTCTTTTTCTTCCTCTCTGTGATGATTGCTTACTTCACCACCTTGATGAGGAGCTTAGCTACCCCTCCCCCCTTCCCCCTTTCGCACCCTCTTCTCTTGGGCTAGGGTCGGCCTAATTTTTCTTTTTTGTTATAGCCCTTCGTTGCTTGGAGTACCTCGGTCTTGGAATGTTCTTTGTCTCTCCGCTTGTAAGCAACAGCGCGAAAGCACAAAAAGACTTTTGTTGAGACGAGCCAAGGACGGAATGCCATGTAAAGAAAAAAAGGTGGAGAACCCGAGAGAAAAAGTGTCTCAATCGTGCAGGTCGGTAGAACCAAAACAGTGAGAGAATGGGGCTGGACCCCCAAACAACAACAGAAACCAGAGGGAAACGACGTGGCATGTCGCACAAAAATAAAAAGAGACAGCAAAAATTAAGACAGACTGAATCCCAGTGAACAGAACGGGGTCTCAACAGAAATTTGGGCGGAAGAGCTACGAAGCAGTAATACGAGCACGGAGTCCTCCGTTCGCAGGACAAGAAGTACGAGTACTCGTAAAGCCGTACTCGTAGACATTTTGGAGGTTAAAATGTGGAGAGGGGGGAGGGGGGGGTGTACGACGTACTTGAGGGAGCTTTATTTAGGGGGTGGCAGTAAAGAGAGAGAGGTCTACGAGTACGAGTACGGACTTCGTGCTACTCGTACTCTCTCCTCTGGTACAACTTCTGCTCTCGGTCTTTTTTTGTACGATAACAATGTGCAGCCGCCAGCGGAATGCACTGACGGGGCCATGGGATTGTTTTCGCTTTTGCCCTTTTTCTTCTCAATGCCGTTCTGGTCCGAAGGGGGAAATTGACGATGGCGGTGTTTTGAAGGCATGTGTGCTTTCTCAGCCAACCAGACGACACGGTCGAGCTTCCGATCAATTCCAGGCGAAAACAGCAGTGGTTCGGGAGGGGAGATCTCCCACGCACCCCGAATCTGGAGTAGTGTGTCCTGAAGCGCTGTGCCGATCGCTGCGGTAGGGGGTGGTGGTAAGCAAGACAAGAGAGTGCTGACTCGGCTCTCTAGCACGGGTACGTGTCGAACAACGCTAGCAGTAGTACGGAGTACGCTAACTAGGTACCGTACGGCACAAACTCCGGAGTCGTCAATTCCCAGCAGTCCAGCAGGGCCATGCGCGAAATACCAGCTCCTGCCAGGACACCCCAACCATACCTTTTGCGGCTTTGGCTTTACGGTACGAGTACGCAAGAAACTTGGTCTCGAATCGACTACTTACTCGTACATTGCCACACATGTTCCCATATACTGTTGTTCGGCGTAGCATTCTTCTGGAGGTCGGCTTGAGAGCTAGGCAGCGAGCAGGTCAATGTTGGCCCACCTGACTGGCTTTCAACAATAAAGCAAAGTTGGACTGAAAATACAGCAGTACTTGTAAAAACTCTTTGACATTGTTTTTTTCTTTTTGGGGGGCGTGGACCTGTTGGTTGTTGGTTCTGAAGCGTGACTGCTTTTCTCAAGATGGTTCCACAAAAGCAGAGGACAGCCCAACCCAGACTGGGACATTTCCCACAGGGACAACAGTCATACTCCATAATACTGCTCGGTAAAGCAGTAGTAATCTTTTGGGGTCGATCGAAGTGACAAAAAAGAGGCATTCGCCTAACTCTCCCGTATTACCCACACGACTATCTCTTTCTTTATGCTCTTCTGGAAAAAAATGTGGACCACATCCAAGAGCCCTTAGGAAAGAGCCTCATCTGTACTAGTAACAAGAGGGTGATGTTGCAGTGCATTTTGGTCTACTATTCGCATCCCTTTTGTTCATTTTTGGTCCTTGGAGAGCGAGTTGAGATCTGTGAGCTTATGCGGCCTAAATTCGCCTGGGAGACAATCGTTCTCACCATCAGTCGCAAAACCCTGCCCGCCTCTAGTATGAGAACATCGGAGATTCTCCTTGTTCGAGGCGGGAGAGTAGTGGCTGACCAGCCGAAGCTGCGCTCTTTCATCCCGTAGTGACGGGGCACTTTGTTCCTGGCCAACAGCACAATTTCATTGTGTGTAATAATACCAGTCAGAAAAGCTGACAGTTGCACGTTTTCTAGCAGTTGAAAAACACGCCCTTGAGTCCTCGGAAAACGCTGCTTTTTATCATTTGGCGTGATTCCAAGAGGATCGCCACCTTGATGGACAGGAGCTTCTTCAGCAATGGCACGCTTTCTCAGCACACATCGCCGAGTTTTTGCTCGGGTTTTTGCTCGGTCGACGGGTGGTTGGACGATCTGAGGTTGTTTCGCACGAGACTTGTCACGTGTGCGTGTACGGATACTCACAACTATGCTGCATCACGTGCAATATACCCTGCACGCGTCAAAGGCCACATTAACGCGCAAAAAGCGCGTCAGAACAGGGCTTTTGTAAATCTGTGCCTTCATTTCCCCCCCTCCGCGCACTGACGACTCCGACATCCAATCGTTTGTGAACGACTTGGAGTATTGTATTTGAGCTTTGTACGAAGTAATAGTGGTCTGCTCGATCAAGCGTGAGACAGAGATACTCGAAACTGTCCAACAAGCAACATCATTGACGATACCCCCAGAAACATCGGGAAAAAAAAAAGCGACAAAAAAGATGGAAGGCCCGTCTTCGACGCCGCGCATCAGCTGCTCGTACCTCAACAACTTTGTGGGGCGCACCGTCATGGTTGTGGGCAAAGTGACCCAACTGCAGGGCGACAATGCGTTGCTGGACGCCGACGGCCACATTACCGTGATTTTGAACCGCGATGCCCACCTGGTGGGTGGCAACGCCGCCCAGATCATTGGAAAGGTGCAGCCGGACCTGTCGATCAAGTCGCTGAGCGCGCTTGATCTCGGCATGGACGTGGGTGAGTTTGTTGTGCGGGCCGAAGTGCGAGCGAGCGAGCGAAGGAGCGAGCGAAGGAGCTGCAAGACTAGACAAAGAAAAGAAACTGCATACAGGTCTGGAGTATCTCTTATTCGCTAATGCTAATGGCCCCCAAAAATAGACTTGGATCTCTGTCAAAAGGTCGTCGAGGCCGCCCAGGAGTATCCAGTTCTCTTTGGCGGCTCTGGCGGGCAGCACTGACGGCAGGGCGCCGTTGCCGGCCGGCCAGAAAGAGTCGTCGGAGGGCGTGGCGGCAAGGACAAGTTCAGGGGCGGCGGCGGCGAGACTGGCAAGGGCAAGGGCAAAGACAGGATGACTCGTCGTGGCACTGGCAGTGGCAGCGAAGGTAGCAGATCAAAAGGCTCCAGTTTGCCGTCTCCGCCGCTCTCTCCATCTCCAGCGATGCTGCAGGACAAGGAGTCTCAAATGCTGCCAATTCATTCGCAATTGCCATCGCCGTCGCCGTCGCCGTCGCCGCCACTGCTCGTCCATCCCCCATTACAGCCAATGACTCTTCTCAGGCCGGCTGGTCCGCTGCTGCTGCAGCAGGAGGCTGCCGTGGTGTCCCGCGGCGAGGCCACCCAGCCGAGGACGGCACCCAGCAGCAGCGGCTTCAGATCTGTTCGTCGTCACAATGCCCGTCAGAATCCAGTGACGTCCAATAGAGCAGCAGTATCGTCGTCTGCGCTAGCTTTGCAGTCCCACGCAGAAGCATCGCCATCACCACAACCACAACCACCACAACTATTACAAGCCGCCTCTGAGACGTCAGGGACGGCCAAGACTGGCAAGACACGCAAAACGGATAGAAACGATAGCAAGGTAGACAAAGGCAAAGACCGGGTGGGGAACAAGCAAGAAAAACCAAAAGAAAACAGAAAACATGTCGACAGAAATGAGGTCGTGCCACGGCTGCAGCATCAGAAGAAAGAAACACCAGTGCCATTTTCCCAGGTGGCAACAGTAACAGCGGCAGCGGCAGCGACAACAGCCCTACCAGAAAGAGCAGCTGAACTGTCACGAACCATTGCCACTGCCGACAAGCCAGCGACAACAAGTCCTGCATCGTCGGCTGCGGCCACCAAAAGCAACAAGACCCCGAGCATCAGCAACCATATTCAAGACAACGACGATGCGGTCCTCATGGCTGCGCTGCTCGAGGGCGTCGGTCGCATTAGCATTGCGATGCGCCAGGATGCAGCTGGGCGCTGGCGCATCGCACGGAACCATGGCGAGAGAGACGAGGAATAGCAGATGCTCTAGCTGGACGGTTGCCAAAAATGGTCTTTTCATTATGTGTTTTTTTTTGTGTGTTTTCCCTTTACCATTTCTTTTTTGTACTTCTTATGCTATAGTAATGATGCTGCCCTCCTTAAAAAGTAACCGCTCTTCGTGGACAATAAAATAACTGCGATGCTATGCAACATGTCCTGTTTTTATTCCTAGACCTACAATGTCTGGACAGAGGCAAATTTGCTTGCTATCCAAGCATCTTCGAAGAAGAATCCTGGCCTGATCACTGTCCGGTCTTCCATCGGTTTCCTACATGAGCCCAACCCATAATGCCATGACTCCCCAAGCCTCATTTCTCTCAAAAGGAGAGGGGAAATAAAAGATAAAAAAACGAGCAGGATATCTACCTGCCGAAATAAGCAGTAACAAAGCTAGATGTAATACTAGTCCACCCCTGCTAAAAGCAGCCCTTTGACCATAACGCCTTGATGGTATAGAAGCACCTTCTGCCCCATAATTGCGCCCATTGAAAAAACAAAAGATAGCAAAAGGAAGAAAGTGAAAGAAAAGTGAAAGAAAAGTGAAAGAATAGTAAAAAAAAAAAGGATGACCAACAGCCGAAAAGAAGAAAGAGGACGCAAACCAAGCCATATCTCTCTTAGGCAGCATCGCTAAAGTCGACCCACATATCGCTGGACTCAAAGTTGAGCTCCTCTTCAAAGCTCACATGGTGTTGCCGAGCACCATGGCCCGCCCTGCGATGCAGCAATGGTGACGAGCTGGGCATCACCAGATCTGTGTGGAGATAGCTGCTCATGTCCATGCCGTCCACCGATCCGTGCATGTGTGACGAAAGGTCGCTGTGGCCGTCAAACGCCGCAAGACTGGAAAGATCGAGGTCTGGCAAGCCCTGGGATGGTGAGCCGGACATGAACTCGTTGGCTTCGGACAGCAGCTGATTCAGGGTCGATGTGAAAGGCGTGTCAAACGGCATGCCGCTGCCGCCAGCGTGAAACGCAGCTTGAAAGCTCTGCCGGCCGGGCGTCGCTGACGGTGCCGCGCGTTTTTTGCCGGTGCTTCCTGGCGTCGCGCGCGGCGTCCGAGACGGCGTTCGTTGAAAAGCCAAAAAGCTCTCACACGGCGACTTCGGACACGATGGCACGGAGCGGATCGACTTAGAGATGCTCCTAGTAATCGGCCGATGGCTGGGCGTTGGCCGCGTTGGCGTTTTGAAAAGCGCATTCGAGCCTGAGCCCGTTGAGCTGCTGCCATTGGCTCGCGGAGGCGGCGTAGACGGCCGCGTTGTTGGCGGTGGTGGCGTGCCAAACAGATCCACCATATCGTCTCGTTCCATTTGGCTTTGGCTTTGGCTATGGCTCTGAGTGGAGGACGCGCCTTCGATGATGGTGTGACTTGGCGCCAGCTCTCTCTTGCCCGCTGGCAGATCCGAGGTGGAAGTTGTCACGATATTAACGGCCAGCTCGCCAAGAACTTTGGGCAGACCATCCTTCCGAGGCGAGGGGAAGAGCAGCCGCCTAGTGCTGCCGAAGTGGTCATCGACCGGTATCGGACTGTTTGCAGTTCCGCTGCCTCTAGAGTGCTGTGATCCTGGCGCCCGACGCTTCGGAGAATCGCCGTCCAAGGCAGGAGCCCGGTTAGACCCTGCTTGAAAAACCGGTTGGTTGTTTGGGCTGTTTACCGGCCGTTCCTGGCGCGATGTGTCCGCGGGTGCCGATGCTGCCGATGCTGCCGATGCTGCTGAGGCCGCCGACGATGCCACTGCCTGCGGCGGCATCGAGCCATTCTGAGTCATCGACGAGGCCGAGGCGTTTTGTGATCCCTTGGCGAAGCCGTCCAGCTGCACCATGTTTATGCCCACTAGGGCAACTTCATCATGCTCAACGGGGCCAGCCGGGTCCGTTGTAAAGTAGGCTTCCGACGTCGGTTGGGTCTGAGAGTCGCTTCGAGCCTGAGACTTCTTCGACCGGGACCTGGACTTGTTCTCTCCTCGCCTCCGTCGAGGCTGGCCTAGGCGCGCCGCATCCTTATCCCATCGATCAGGCGGCCGGTGGCTCTTGAACTTTCCAAGCCAGATTCCGCAGGCTGTGAATTTTGAGGGGAAAAAAAAAATTAGTCTTTCTAGCCATTAAAACCACCACAAACTGGCTTAGTCAAAAGTCAAAAAAACAAAAAAAAAACTCACGATTGCAGAGAATCGTCAACCTCCAGTTCCGGTTGCTCTCTGATGGCCCCAGCGCTTTCTTGACCAGCCGATACCGTGTCGGCTTTCCATTGCTGTCCCGCTCCAGAATGTCGATTGCGGTCACATGACCAGGCTTTTCGGAGTACTCGTAGTAGCCTGGTTCCCCGTCGTGATCTTGCGTCCACATCTTCCGCCAGGTGGGCGTCTCGATGGCACCGCAGTTTTGGCAGTATTGGGGCATCTCTCCACTGGATATTGCCTGCTCGAGACGTTCTCGGATGGTCGCCTTTCTCACCAGATTCTTGTTCAGCCGTCCGTTGGACTCGACGTCGCTTGGCGGATGTGGCGCCTCTGAAAATGATGTTGGTGGAGCTATGGCTGGCAGGGTCAACGGCGGGAGTGTGGGCGCATCGCTCGTCGGAACAACGGGCTTGGGCTTGGCTGACGCTGTGTTATCTTCTGCAGCTACCTGCTGCGGAAGCGGTGGTTGCTCGGCTGGTGAATGCACCGCATCCAAGTTCTCCCCCAGCTCCATCGAGAACATGTGGTCTCCAGGCTCCTCAGTAAGCAGTTTCGTCAACTGACTCAGTTCGTTGGAAACCGCCGTGTTTTGAGACTCGCTTGGTCCCGATACCGGGCCCTCTTGATCGATCTCCATGGATTCTTGCTGTTGCTGCTGCTGTTGCTGTTGCTGCTGTTGCTGTTGCTGTTGTTGTGGCGGCAGTGACAGCGGTGGCTGCTGCTGCTGCTGCTGCTGCTGCTGCTGCTGCTTATGGTCAGCAGTCGGCTCGGAATTGGACCGCTTCAATGATGGCGCCAGCTTGTTTCGGGGGTAGGGAGGGTTGTAGATGCTAGTCGTTGGCAGGAGTTCGGGAGGACCGGGGTTGATTGCTTTAAACGAGAATTGTTCGGCTGGCCGCACGCTGTTTCTTCTGGTGGGGGGAGGATTGCTCATTTGTTTGGGAAAAGAAGCTGTTTTGTCGCAAACAGGAGAGGAGGCAGTAGGTGCAGCAGCCGGAGACGTAGGAGAAACAACAGCGGTGGAAGCGGCGGCAATGGCGGCCGACGAGGCGGCAGACTCGGCGGTTTCCTCGGCATTGGACACGGTGGGGACAGCAGACGCTGCCCGAACAGGCGAAGGGGCCGCCGTTGCCAAAGCAGGTGGAGGAGGAGGCTGTGTGAAGGTTTCATGGGGCAGAGGCATTGCCTGTGATGGGAAGAGTGTGGGGTCGGCTGCACAGTCGTTTCCACAATCGTCGTCGTCAAAAAGATCATCCATTCCGCCGCTCATAAACCCGCTGTCAGGCTGTGCCCTTGGCATCGGAGGCAGGATAGGGCTCGACGGCATCGGGCTAGACCGCGGCATGTATGTGGCCGAGTGCGGAACGGGCGGCGAAGAGCCCATGTCAGCCGGGCTAGCCTCTGGAGTGTAGTTCTCGGGCGATGGGGCCAAGGAATCGGCAGGCGAGCAGGCATCCCTCGAACGGGCACCGTCGTACATGTTGTCTGAGAATGAATTCCGCTCGGCGCCGGCCAGAGACTCCCGCCTGGCTTTTTCCGCAATCAGCTTCCTTGCGTGAGGCATGGGCATGCCTCCCCGAGGAACGGGAGTGGGTGCACGCGGGAGCTCCTGTAGATGTGAGCCAGGCGGCGCTGCGCTGTTGCCGTCGCCGCCAGCGGAGGGGGCGCCAGCCGCCATGGCTGGTCGCAGCGTGCGAAGCGAGCCAGCGGTGCTAGCAGCCACCCGGAGGGAGTCGGGCGGCGTGTCCAGAGATGAGCTGATGGGATAATCGGCCTTTGTGGTTTTTGCCCGCTTGGGCTTTGATGCTTCGTCATTGTCGGCATCTGTCGGCAATTCTTCGGCAGCCGATGTGTTGCCATCCGTGCCGAGCGTCTTGCGAGGACGTCCACGCGGTCTGCCTGTTGGGACTCTGGATCGCCTCCGGGATGATCGCGAGGCAGGCCGGGAAATCCGGCCGGACAGTGAGCTCTCGGGGGGCGGCGTTGCAGCCGCAGCCGCGGTCGCTGCCGTTGCCTGCGATGTCGGCGCTGCCAGCGCTCCGTCGTCATTCCCCGTAGATGTGGAGGGTGGAGAGGTCGCGCCACCACCGACGTCGGCAGGATTTGATGGCCGTGGCGCCAGAAGCGGCAACCCGGACGACCGGCCTTGTGCATAAGAAATGGAAGACTGGCGAGAAGCAGGGCGTGACGTTGGCCGAGACGGCGGCGGTGGTGGTGGTTTCGCCGCCACCGAAGAGCCGGCGGCTGCTCCTCCCATGTCTGGCAAAGAAGAGACATTTGGCGGCGCCACCGGGGCCGACTGGTTTGAAAATCGAGACATGTCTGGGACAGCAGGTGCCAGGCTGGGCGACTGCATGGCTGTGGACTTGCCGGTTGGCCAACCGAGCGATGGGTTCGACTGAATGAAAGCGTTCCATTCGGAGGACTCTGTCGGCGTCGACGCGTTCCTCGGCTGGCTTTGGCTCTGGGCATACTCTGCACCGGCGTGGTGGATGTTGGCGTTGCTGTTCATGCAGGGCACCTCGGTCAGTTTCAGCTTGACTTCGAGCGTTTCGCGGACGCCGTTGCCAAAGAGGGCCAGCGTGTTCTTCGCCACGCGGCCAGTGACATATTTGCCGCCGTCTTCGGCCGGCGGCGAGCTGTGCAGAGCCCACGACAGCATGCCCTGTCCCACCAAGGGCGTGTCTGGTTCTGAATAGTCGAAGGCGTAGATGGTAAAATCATGGTCGTTGTTGTTGACCAGCTCGGGGCTGCACTGGGCAATGGCCTGCACGCACAGCCGCAGATCCACGAGGCCGACCCAGTTGCGATCGTCGAGGGGAACCGTCTGCACTTGGAGGGTTTGCGGATAGCGTGCGAGACAGTTTACGCGGCCGTCCTTGTCAAAGGTGTAGTGAACTTTTACTGTGACGGGGGGTGTTAGTGCCGACTCTGCCAAGCAAAACAAAAACCAGTGTCAAGAGATAAAAAGAAAGGAAAGTCACGAACAGCTCATGGGTCGAACTTGGACGCTGGGTTCTTCAGCTTCGCTCGGGGTTGCAGGATAAGTGCCGGGATACTGCTGGCTGGGTTGTGAGGCCATCCAATTTCTCGCATTGGGGCCACTGCCCATGGACATGGGCGACGCCATCGTTCCCGGTTCAGTTCAACAGTGAGGTGCCCTTGGAAAATCGCGCCCCATGAAGGAGGAAAAGGCCTGCCAGGTTTGCGTTGTTTCGGCTGCACCTTCAAGCCGACGACTGAAGACTCGCGAGGGAAAGAAGATGAAAGAAGAGGAGAAGATGGCTGAAGACTCGCGAGGGAAAGAAGATGGAAGAGGGGAAGACGACTAAGAAGACTCGCGGAGGAAAGAAGATAAAAGAGGAGCAAGAAAGAAAAGAGAAGCAAAGCTTGTGAGCGGTCGCGAGGGTTGGGAGGAAAAAAATAGGCAAAGAAGACAAAAAGTGTCGAGTGGTTGAAGATAGGTTAAGAGAGAAGTAACGGCAGTGGGGAGACACGAGTCAATTGCTGTAATTGAAGAGGCTGGATCGGGAGGGTGCATGGCGTGTATGGATACTCCGTAAAGAGGGCCTTTATTTTTCGTGTTCTCCAGGAGCTCCTGCAGCGCGCGAAGTTTCGCGTCGAGAATCGTCACTGCCCGCGGAAAGCTTTGGCCAGCTGCGAAGTAAATTGGGTGGAGATGCTGCACCGCTGAGTTACGGGGTACCAGCCACTGTTTTGTTGTGGGCCCCAGTGGGTTTTTGGTTATTTTTCCAGTGGGCAGGCACGCAGAGGACCGGGTGTAATACTGGTAAATAAATACCCTTAGTACGTCGTAATAATACTCCAGAGGCCCCTGTGTTCGCACGCGTTAAGCAAACGCACCGATGGTCGACTGAGGTCTCACCAAGCACCAAACAGAAAAAACAACAACCAAAAAAGTGAAAAGAGCAAAATGAAAAGGCCAAAAAGAACAAAGTGAAAAAAGTGAATAACTGTAATAAAAAAAAGGGAGAATTAAAAAAAGTCAGAGAGAACCAATGCTGTGGGCTTTGCTGTAAGCGTAATTTTAGTGAGTCTCAGTGCATTTGAAATGCTCCGTACCGCGACGCAGCTAATAATAAGGATGAGCGACAGGGCGCTTCACCGCGGGAGGGGCTGTTGAGTTGACGCGCCAAAACACGTGAACGTGCTAGTTGAGCACTTGGCCCCAGCCAACTGGTGGCTCGGGACCGTCAAGCCACAAGAAGCTGTTTGGTTTGCACACCGCCTACTCGTATGTGGGTCGAGGTGCGGCACAAAAAAGCTGGAACGGGGGGAGGCGCTAGTACGCGGCGACAGATGTCCATGCGCCTAAACGGCCATAGTAAAATAGATGACGACCAAAGCTCGAACTGACCCCCCAAACAGCTCTTGGTTTGCGTTCGTTTGAGCAGACAGCCGACCCGACAGGCAGATGGGAGAAAATCCCTTTTTTTGCTCAGAGGAAAAGCGAGAACAAAGAAAAGAAGAGAGAAGGGGAAAAAAAAAGAAAGCTGCTTTGCCGGAGCTGCAAAGCCACCGGGGGTGGGCGCCTCCTATTTATATTACTGAGGCAAACGAGAAAACAGAATGGAAATAAAGTGCTCTCTCTCTCTCCCGTTCTCTTTTGCTCTCCCATTCTCTCGTCCTTTGGACTTTGTTGCCTATTGTGACGTCCAAAGTTTCGTCAAGCTCGGTTCCCATTCCTTCCCATCTTGACGCCTTCTTGTCTTCTTTCCTTTCTCTTGCCCCTCCGCTAATCACCATTCGCCGATACTTTCCCCAAATTCCTCCCACAAACTGCGAGGTGATGTTTTCCGCCTGTCTCTCTTTTTCTCTCATGTCATCACTTTTCCCACCCCATCGCCGCCTTCCATCCCCCTTTCCCCCGCCCGCTTCGCTGCCTTGATCTAAACTCCGCTTTCTCCGATTCCTGCCCCCCTCGCAACAACGTTGGCCGGCGACGATGCCATTTTTATGGCCAAAGCCCATTTTCGCTCGTTAGGCAACCGCCGTGCCGAAAACAACAGATTGTGGATAAAGATGATGAATAAATAGTAAGGCCACCAAATCGCCACTTTGCAACATTTTTTCATCAACACCATTTCACCAATCACGTTACACCGTTTTCCACCACACAAACAGGATCCCCTTTCCACCCGCAAAATGTTACTATGCGCCGTAAACAAAAGACTAAATAGTAACAAACTCGTGATGCTAAATTTTGTGCACTCTTGATAAAAAAAAATCATCGCAAATGCAACAGTTTATATATACAGTCTGCACTTTTAACGCTTGCAATTTCGCATTTCGATTTCTTCTTTTGAATTTTTTCTCCCATTACTTCACAGCTGTTGTTTTTATCAGTTTCTTGGTTTTCTTTTAATGTTTGCCCTCTTGTCCATTTTTTGCCAAAAGGCCATCGAAGCGAGGACATGTCGCCGAAGCCTCATTTAAAACATTCCGCAAAACCAGCCTCGACCCTGACATTGATGAGAGCTGTCACTCTCAGGTCTTGTATGATGCATTCAACTACTTTCTATTTCTCTATATATTCTGTAGCAGATCAAAAGTCCCAGGCTGCATGTCTACCCGCATCTACTGGATCCATACTGCCGTGCCAGTGGCAGGGTCCTTTGTGGTTTTGCGCTCGAGGATCTCCTCGACGACCTCCTTGACGCCCTGCTTGCCGTGGGTCTGGCCGACGAGCAGGTTGACGACCTGGCGCGGGGTGAGGGCGGCGTCGCGCACGACGGCCTCGACGTCGGCCTCGGAGGGCAGGCCGAGCTGGCGGTAGGGGTACTCTGCAAAGTCGCGGTCGTTGAGCAGGTCGAGCGGGGCGGGGTCCTCGGCAAAGGCGCCGGGGGGCTTGAAGTAGAACTCGGTGATGTCTTCGGCGCCGGCGGCGGAGGCCTGCTGGATGTCGGCAAAGGTGGCGGGCTGCCAGTTGGGGCGGCCCTTTTCCTTGCGGATGAGCAGGGACGAGACGCCCTCGGTGAAGTCGGGGCGGCGCATGAAGCGGGCGGCCATGAGGTGTTCGCGGCGGAAGGTCTCGGCCATGGACCAGGCGCGGCCGACGCGCATCTGGCGCAGGCTGACGTGGACGGCGGTGGGCGAGCGGTGCTCGAGGGTCTTGAGGGTCTTGGCGGCCCAGGCGCGGATGGCGTCGGGGGCGGCGGCGGCGGCGGCGGCGGCGGAAGAAGCGCCGTCGGCCTCGGCGCGCAGGGCCTGCAGGATCTCGGGCACGCTGTCGAGGCCAAAGACGCGGTCGACGGCGCGGCGCAGGTCGCCGGCCAGCAGGATGGGCTGGTCGTGGGGCAGGCCGGTGACAAACTCCTCGATGGTGGCGTTGATCATGCCGAGGCGGGTCTCCATGTCGTCGTAGTCGCGGAAGCGCAGCTCGGCCAGGCGGGCCTCGAGGGCGGGCAGGCTGGTGGAGTGCAGGTAGTGGGTGGCGACGCCGGCATAGAAGACGTTGGCGCCGGTCAGGCGCTCGCTGGTCAGGGCCAGGTAGGTGCCGACGGCGCCGGGCATGCGCGGCAGGAAGAAGGAGGCGCCGACGTCGGGGAAGAAGCCGATGTTGGTCTCGGGCATGGCAAAGACGGTGCGCTCGGTGGCAATGCGGAAGGGCGCGTGCGCGCTCAGGCCCACGCCGCCGCCCATGGTGATGCCGTCCAGCAGCGCCACGTACGGCTTGCTGTAGGTGGCAATCAGGTGGTCCAGCTGGTACTCGAGCGCAAAGTAGGCCGCCGACTCCAGCTGGCCGTCCAGCCCGCGCTGGTTGGCCTCCGCCAGCGCCGTCACGTCGCCGCCCGCGCAAAAGGCCTTGTCGCCCGCGCCCTTGATCACCACCACGTTGGCCATGTCCGACTTTTCCCACTCCAGCAGCCGCGGCACCATCTTGCGGATCATCGACCCGTTCAGCGAGTTGTACTTTTTCGGCCGGTTGAGCTCGATCGTGCGCAGGCCGTACAGGCTGTTGAACAGCACGTCTTCCGGCTCGTCGCCCGGCTGCGCCTTCCACCGATCATCCGCCGCCCGCCGCGGAGACGACGTCGACATCTGCCACGTTAGTTCTCTCTCTCGCTCGCTCTCTCGCTCTCTCGCTCTCTTCCCCTCTTCCCCCCTCTCACCCCTCCCCCCCTTCTCTCTCTCTCTCTCTCTTCCCCCTCCCACCCCTCCTCTCTCTCTCTCTCTCTCTCTCTCTCTCTCTCTCTCTCTCTCACCCCCACATACCTGTGCTCTCGACCCCAAAATCTTGGCACGCAGAGGCATAGCGCCGGTGGGCAGCGGCTGGAAACTGCTGCAGGCCGAAAGAAGACGAGATGTCGCGGTTGCCAAAGGCGATGCTGCTGTTGTTGTTGCAGCGGCTGTTGCCGCGGTGGCAGAGCCAGCAGCTGCCCGCCGTAAAAAAAACGTACTGGAGAACATTTGAGTACTGGCCACCCGGCTATGGGGTTTTTGCGCTGTGCTTGCTATTTAGCCCTTGAACTCACGGTTGGGGCGGGCCCAATTGCGTTACGTTGTTTTTTTTCGCTTGTGCCGCCTTTCTTGTGTGTTGACGCTGGCTGAAGAAAGAAAAAAAGACCGCACCGAGCAATCTCCTGTTTTCTTCTTCCCACACACGTCTTCGGTCGTTGAACAAAAAACTCCTGCGTAAGGAGTTTCGCGGAGGGGTGGAACCAAAAACTGGTTTGTCGGCATTGGTTTTCCCTCGGTCCTTACACATGGGAGTTTGCAGTTTCTGAATTAAGACCTTTCAAAATTGAGCTACCAGTCACCCGAGGTCGCCCAGCCAATCACAGCGGTGATGGGACAGTGTGGAGTTGGAACAATCGCACACTGTCTTTAGCTCGAAGCTCTACGAAGCTCTACGAATAAACTATCCTTTATGAAGCTCTACGAGTATGGATACGTACGAAGCTCTACAATTATTACTCGTACAAAGCAGAGCAAACCTTTTTTTAATTCTGCTACTCTTAAATAGAATCATTACACTTTAGCTTCCCCAGACGGCCTAGCCTGCCAGTCCTTCAAAAAAGCAGGCCAACCCCCAGGCGCCTGGATCGGGCACGCGTTCAAAGCCGCTGCCGCCGACATAGACGGCGCGGCCCAGGCTGGCCTGCATGCCCTTTGTCTTTTCGGCGCCGGCGCGGGCAGCAGCGGCGGCGGCGGGCAGGTCGCCGGCGGCGTGTTCAAGGGCGTCGACAAAGGGAAAGAGGGCGTCGATCAGCGTGCGGTCGCCCGGGCGTGCGGGCGTGTAGCGGCCGAGGGCAGTGCAGCTCTGGCGGAGAGCGGCGGCCCAGTCGACCGACGAAGCCGACGAGGCCGACGAAGCCGACGAAGCCGGTGCAGACGCAGCCTGCTGGCGGAGAGCGTGCACGAGAGCGTTGAGGAAAATGGCGTAGAGGGCGCCGGAGGTGCCGTCCATGGACCGCTCGATGACGGGGACCAGGCCGGCGACGTCGGCGACGGCGTCGCCGGACACGGCGTTGGGCGAGGCCAGGTGGTCCAGGAGGGCCTCGGCACCGCGCTTCATGCCGGTTCCGCAGTCGCCGTCGCCGACGACGGTGTCGTACTGGGTGATTTCGGGCTCGGCGGCGACGACGCGGCGCAGCGCGCGCTCCAGGGCGGTGCGGAAGACGGCGGGGTCGATATGCAGGCGGCTTGGCGCAGCGGCTGATGCTGCTGCTGCTGATTCCGACTTTGTGGCTGGTGATTCCGACTTCGTGTCTGTTGCTACAGTCGTTGCCGCCGCCGCCTCCCATGTAGCGGTCGGGATGGGGGCGGACCAGCCGACGGCGTGGGCGGGGTCGTCGAGCAGCTGCAGCATGGTGGGGGCGCCGGGGTCGAGGTCGACGGCGTTGAGCAGGGTGATGCTGAAGCCGAGGCCGTTGAGGCTGGTCATGTAGGTGCCGCTGAGGACGCGGACGGGGCGGATGTGGTAGTCGCGGGCGAGCTGGTCGACGACCTCGGCGGTGATGCCGCCGAGCTCGAGCACGCTGACGGCGCCCAGGTTGTTGACGAGCAGCACGACGGGCGTGTCGGGGCTGGCGGGCACGCGCACAAAGGCGCGGTCGGCGTCGCTGCCGTCGAGCAGCTGCCGCAGCATCGTCTGCACGAGCGCCGGCAGCGCCAGTCCGCGTGCCCGCATCGATCCCGGCTCGTTGTGGATGCCCATGCCGACCTCGACCTCGTCGGCGGCCAGGCGGCCGTCGCCGGCACCCTCGCCGGCACCCTCGCCGTCGCCGTCGCCGGCTGCCGGCGCCCGCTGGCCCGGCACGTGCACGTGGTCGAGGCTGGCGCCCACGCTGACCAGGTTGTCGGCCACCGTGCGCGCCACCTTCGCCACCGCCGCCAGCGGCGCTCCGCGCGCCGCCAGCGCCCCCGAGATCTTGTGCACAAGCACCGTGCCGGCAATGCCGCGCCGGCCCACCTTGCCGGCCTTGGCCCGGCCCACGCCCACGTCGTCGCCCACCACCACCATCTCCACCGCCACCCCTGCCGCCCGCGCCTTCTCCACCGCCACGCCAAAGTTGAGCACGTCGCCCGTGTAGTTCATCACCGTCACCAGCACGCCGCCACCGGCCTTGCCCGCTCGGCCCAGAATCGCCGCCCGCACCTGCTCCGCCGACGGCGACGCAAAAATCGTGCCTGCCACCGCCGCCCCCAGCATGCCGTGCCCAACCATGGCCGCAAAGCTCGGCTCGTGCCCGGACCCGCCGCCCGACACAATCGACACCGCCGTTCCCGGCGCCGGCTCCTTCACATACACAATCTTGTGCTCCGCGTCCAGCGCCACCGCCGGGTTGCCATACGTCACCGCACGCAGGGCCGAGTTGACCAGCTGCGTCGGGTCGTTGATAAAGTGCTTCGCCGACGACGCCATGGCGCGAAAAAGGCTGTCAATCGATGCTGCTGCCCAGTATCAGGTGTGAAAGTCGGGGAGAGAAGCGAAAGGTCAAAAACTGCAAAGAGTAAAAAAACGAATTGATCGTTTGGGGAACCCATCAGGCTTTTTGCTCGGAAACATCGAGCCGTTCGCTCTTGCTGTATTTAGTCGTTTAGTTTTACGCCCTGCGCAGGCCCCTGCGCAGGCCACTAATACCCCACGCAGGACCTGCGCAGAGCAAGAGCTCCAAGGTCACTGAGTATGACGTACCAGTAGCTGGGCCTAGCTTGCGGGGTAATACTCGTGATCAAGGCCACAACGGTGCTTGGAGTCTTACGTACACTGTCCATTGTATTTAGCAGTCCCTGCAGGCTGTCGAGACAAGCAGGCCAGATTGCTACCAGTACATTCATTTCGTAAAGACGCTCATAGCTGTCTTTCAACGGCCACTAATATAACGCCCGTTGGTGCAATGTGTTATACACTGCAGATCAAACGTCGAAGAGGACGTGGAGAGAGCGAAAAGGACACAGAAAAAGAAAGGGACAAGAAATGAACATGAAAATATAAAGAAAGACCAAGCCCTGTGACGCCATGTTCCCATGCAAAATGAATACCAAAAGTCCCATTTCTGTGATGCGATTTCAATGCGTTTTTCCTTTTTTTTTTCTTCTTTTGTTTTTTGGCTGATATTGTTGCCTCGTGGTCGCCTCATTTCATCACAAACACGCTGCCGCCGATCACGGACAGGAGAATGGCCGACGTCACAAAGCCGGCAGCGACGCGGTCGCCAAGGGTAATGGGGGCAAACTGCGTGGGCGCCTCGGTCTCGGTGCCGGCATTGACGTTGCCCTTGGAGGTGCCGCCGGTGGCCGACGTGACGGGGGCCGGCGACGCCTGCTTGACCAGCGAGTACATGATGGCAGACAGCGCATTCATCTGCTCGCCGACGCCGACCTGGCCGTCAAAGCCGCCGGTGGTCCAGCGGAAGCCGCAGGCGGTGCCGGGCAATCCGCTGAAGCCGGCAGGCGGCGAGCCGGAGCAGGCGGCGGCGGCAGCGGCGGCGTTGGCCTGCAGCAGCGGCGCAATGTCGGCAAAGGTGTAGGGCGCCATCTGGGCGGTGCCGGCCATCCAGCGCGCCAGGTAGCCCTTGAAGCTCTGCTGGTCGTTGTCGCAGGCGCCGCGGTCCTCGCAGGCCGGCTCGACCATGACGCTGCCGTTGAAGAAGTGGCTCTTGGTCTCGCCCCAGAGGCCGTCCAGCCGGCTCTTCCACGTGGCCGCGCCACCGCTGACGTTGTACATGACCGCCGCGCCGTGCAGGTAGATGCCGGCGTTGTACGTCCACTGCACGCGGTCCGGGTTCGAGCAGTTCTGGCTGTTGGCCACCGACGCCCCGTCCAGCACCTCAAACGCCGGCGTGATCAGCCCCACGCCCGCCTCCCAGTCCCACACCCGCTCCGCCCAGTCGGCATACGTCTGGTTGCCCGTGAAGCGCGCCAGCCGCGCCGCCAGGTTGAAGAAGCAGCCGTTGGCAATCGAGTTCTTGTAGTCGAAGCCGCTGTTGAACGTGAAGATCTGCCACCGCAGCCCCCCGCCGCACGTCGCCGTGTCCCACCGGGTCGTGAACTCGTTGAACACCGCCTGCGCCAGCGCCAGCCACTGCGGCTGGTCCGCCGGCGGGTCCGGGAACTTGTTCTCTGCCGCCGACATCGCCGCCATCGCCCAGAACCCCTGGTCGTCGTTGCCCTCCGTCCGCGTCTGGTTCGTCGGCATAAAGTCCGCGTTGTCGCCCACCTGGTGCAGCATCGCCTCCGCCGTCACATTGTTGTACGTCGAGTCGCCCGTCAGAAACCAGTAGTCGATCAGCGTGCCAAACATCGCCCCGGCCTCCCACCCTGTCCCGGTCAGCGCTCTGAGCCCATTCCGCCGGAAGATCTCTCACTCGCCAACACTTACAGAAATATGGCGCGGGCAGGTTCCCTGGCACATCGCCTGTGTTGTTGCCTGTGTAATATTTGAGCAGGCCATACGCCACCGTGCTGGCAGCCGCCTTGATGGACGCTGCATTCGAGTTAGTAAGATGCCTCAAACCCCCGTGGCGGGCCTCTTCTTCTCTTCTTCTCTTCTTCTCGTCTCCTCGCCGGCCTCTTCTTCTCCTCTTCCTTCTCCGCATCGGGAACCTACAGTCGTCAGACACGGTGATCTGGATAGCACTGGCCGATTGTGACAGAAGGCAGGCAGCGCCCGCAAGAGAAGCTGATATCCGCATGGTGACGATAGATGTGAAGAAGAGATGTAAAATAGTACCAGGCTACTTTTCCCGAGGGTCTTCTTATAAAAAAGAAAAGGCCGGTCCACTGGACTCAGCAAGAAGAAAACAAGATCAACTCGAGACAAAAAGGTGGAAACCAATAAAAAAAAAAAAAAAAAAAAAAAAAAAAAAAAAAAAGAGAGAAAAAAAAATAGAAGGGGAAGAAAAGAGTCCAGCTTGCTGTTGAGAAGTCTATAGAGGAGGCAGTCAGACACAAAATGGGCTGTGTCTGGCTGCGATCTTCAATAGTCAAGAAACAAGATCAAAAATAGATAGATTCAAAAACCAGCTCTGCTAATTCGGCCCTCAGAGCTCCACCGTTCGACAGAGAGATGATGGCAAGAAATGGAGGAAAAAAACGAAAAAAAACGAAAAACGAGAGATAAAATAAAAATAAAAATAAAAACAATACCGACGTGAGGTGAAGAGAAAAGAGAAATGGTCAGCTAGGACCAGGTGACTCGAAAAGAACAAAAGAGAAAGAAAAAAAAAAAAAAGGAACTACCCAGAATGTGTCAAAGAAAGCATACTCGCACTCTTAGACAAAGAAAGAAATGCAGAAATAGAATGAAAGACGGCTGGAGGAGTTTGCATGGCTGAAGAAATCCAGCCTCAACAGACCAACTCCGAAAGAAGAGAGAATGCCCGAGCAACCAGTCAGCATTCGACAACAGCCCAAGACGAGACTTTTTTCTGCAATCCTGCTGTCTGCTTTGCTGGCAATCCTTGGCAACACACACCCCTCCCGTCCCCTTTTTCTGCGAGCGGGCGCAGCTGCGAGGACTCCGTGCCCTTGCGGAGAACGCTTTCCATGAGGCTGTGCTGTCAGCACATGAAACGATTGGAGTTGGACGTTGAGCTTTGCCCCCCCAAAGGGGAAGGGGGGGCCCACAACCTAGCAAGCATCCCGACACAGGATTGGTTGGCAAACAGGACGTCAATATACCTCGCACGTCGTATTAACACTCGTACTCTCTACGAGTACGAGTACAAGTAAGGATATTATTACCCCGTGAAATAGGGTGCCAAACGACACAGAAAGTCAAAAGCACAAAACACGTCAAAATGTGAAGCCAACTTGTAAATTAAAGGAGCCTGTTTCCGGTGTTTCCAACTCGCAAGGCCTGAGTCTCAGAAGGATAATTAGTCTTACTGGAGAAATTCTGGAAAATTGTAACGAGACTGCTACAAAGCTAAACTCTTTAAAACAGCCGGATAAACCAAGTCACAACAGTGAGCAACTCTGCAGACCTCAACTGGGTTTTTGCTGTGCGCAGGCTCAAAGAGTGCCACCCAATGACAGAAGAGTCAAGACCACCAAAAGGCAAAAACCACCCAATAAAAAGGGGCGTTAGCGGGCTGTGCAAACTGGGCGACTTGTTAAGGGCCTTTTATTTTTAGATGCAGGCTGCACCAGCGCTGGCTCGTCCAAGACCAGTAAAAACACTTATGCAAGCCAAAAGGTATTGCTTCGTATTCTGTCGTCTGCAATGTTCTGCCAGATCACAGTGTCTTCGGCCAGAATACGCCATTTTCAAGTTCGACGCAATAAAACAGCCATAGGAACGGTATAAACGGGAGCCGATCTCGACTACCAGCAAGACAGCCTGATGGCTGGCCTGCCGTTACCCTCCACAAAAAGGTTCGGACACATGCGCCGGGGCGCAGCGATCGCCGCAGAGTCGTCTTTTTTGGGCGATCCACAAAACTTTTTCAAACGGAAGAAACAGACGAGGTCTGTGAAAATGTCACTGCTTCCACGAGAACTGTATGCCCCAAAACAGACCCGTGAATCTATCTTGTTCCCATATAGTATCTATATATGTCGCCCGTTGCTTTGTCTTATAAATCGAAGCAAACCAAAAAATATGAGACCAGAAAAGAAATTAGGCCCATGACTGCTTTTCCCTGCCATACCGAGATATCCGAAACGCCGACCGAAAACTATGCTTCATTCATAAAATAGGCATGCAAACCACCAGCCCCTCCCCCCCTTCTCCTCCAGGCAACATGGCTACAGAATTTCGTCCTCTCCGTCTCCAACTGGGGGACTTGATAAAGCAATGGCAGCCGCCCCAGACTCAATGGCTTCGGTTGTGACGCCTCCAGACTCTAGCTGCTGCTGCTGTTGCGGGTCTGGCAGAGAGGCCGGCTCCGGTGCCGCAGATACCGCCTCAGTTACCACTTCCGTCATCTCCTCGTCCAACTCTGCGTAGAAATGGCGCACAGCTTCGTCGCCGCTCTTGTCTTGTGTGGCCTCGTCGTCGTCGCCGTCGCCGTCAGCTCCACCCGGCACAAACTTGGCCTTGTTCTTTATCTCGGCACCTGCGCCCACCACCTCGGCCAGGACCCGCGTGTTGACGTCAGTCCAAGCCGCCCGCCGCGACTGCGTACTCCGCGCCTGCATCTTGCTGCGCTCCACCTTCTTTGCCGTTCGCTCAAGCACCGCCGCCGCCTTGTCCATGTCACGCTCCAGTCGCCGCCGCGCCTTGCTGCTGAGCACAGCCTTGCGTCCGTGTTTCTTGACCTTCTTCGTCACTCCCGCCGACTGGTGGATCGCCAACACCGACGGCCGGAAGTCCGCAGACTCTGGCGGTGGCCTCGCATTCTTCAGCGACTTGTCCAGATCTATGCCGGGCGAAGTCGCCCGTCTGGCTGCCCGCGAGTGTTTTGAGGGTGCTGTTTTTTTTGGTTAATATAACGTCAGATTCCTTCTTTGATTTGCCCCGTCTTAATCGGAACTACTGAAACCAACAAGGGAACAAAAAAAGAAAAGTACAAAAAAATCAGCGGAAAAAAATGCATACCTTTCTTTGCCATATTATTACATGGAAATGTCTGATATCTGTGTAATGCGGTGCCTTCTGCAAACCTTTTTTTTTTTTTTTTTTTGTTCGTTCGCCTTTGGATGTGTGGGGTTTCTCCCTTTATAATTCTGCCGGGACTCACCGCCAATTTATCTCTTTATCGTTGTAACGTATTATGCGACTTGGCCAATGGATCACTGTTCACTGGCTACGTATTACTCCGTACGTCGTTTCTTGCAGCCATCACATGCCATCGTCACCAGCCCTTTCGCGACAACGCTGGCATGCTGGGGGGACTCCACGCTACGAGCATGCTTTCTTTCTTTCTTGTTTCTTTCTTTCTGTTCTGCTTTTGTTTTCAACAACAAATAACCTTGCTGCTGTCGCGTTGACAGCTTTAATACATTGCGACTGCATCGAGAAACTAGAAGCATTGTGGCCACCCCAAACCGACGGCCCAACAAGAGCATATCCATACAAACAATCAGTGCCTGTTTGGGTTGACCATGGCTTTTGGTGATTCTGGCGGCTACCATACGCTCGATCACCAAAGTTGCCGCTAACTTGGGCTCTCTTCTCCACGGCCGTTGCCTCATTTTAAGCAAATCATCTTTGACACCTCTCCGCCGATCCAGAGGTCGCTTCAAATCCGTCCGCCCTTTGCCGAACGAGAGCCTTTTTGGTATTCTCCTTTGCCAGGATGAGCTCCCACGATGATTGGATCTTGACGACTGGCTCCCATCTTCGTCGCATGCCTACGGTCTACGAACGCACCTACTTGGACCGTCTCGCCGAGCCAGGCATTTTTCTGCCCCTTTTCGTTCTGCTCACCACCTTTTTGTTGAGCTCTCATCTCGTCCCAATTTCGCTCTCGCCTACATCCCCGCTTCACCGTCTGCTGTCCGCCATTGCCACCCGTGCGTGGACTTTCCTTGTCACTGTCATTCCATCGTCCATCTTGTTTGCCATAGACGACTGGCTCAGCCCTTTCCCGGTTTCAAGGATGCTGGCATCCCGCCCGCTCACAGCCTCCGCTGCCTTTGAGGCCAAAAGCCAGGCCTTGGCGCGCGTGCTGGGACGGGGACAGCATGGCATCAGCGGCGGCATTGTTGCCTCGGTCTCGTACGCCGGCAAGACGGGCCTATCTCGCTTGATACCCAAGGGCAGCTTGGACCGGCCGGCCGGTCTCGGCAACCTGAGCAACTCGTGCTACCAGAACAGCATCCTACAAGCTCTTTCGTCTCTGGCGCCAATGCGGGAGTATCTGGCCGGCATTGTAGAAGAGGAGGAGGCCGGCGGCCTGCCGCCCGTGGAGACCGCCCACACGCTGGCCAAGGTTGTGCGCAACTTGTACGACTCGGCCGAAAACGGAGAAACGCTGTGGACTCCTCAGGTCCTCAAGAGAATGAGCACGTTCCAGCAGCAAGACGCACAGGAATACTTTTGCAAGCTGCTGAACGAAGTGCAGGAAGAGGTAGAAAAGGCTCTCAAGGTGGTGGAGAAGCGTCCCGGATTTGAAACAGATGTTGGCGGCAGTGTGTTTCGACGCGACGACACCAAACCGAGCATTAAGAGCAATACCAGAAGCAGCAGCAGAGGCAGCAGTAGAGGCAGCAGCAGCAGCAGCAGCACCAATGACGGCTATGACTGCGGCGACAGTGCTGGCGGCAGCCAGCACAGCGACGACAGCGGCTACCACAGTGCGTCATCCACAGCCAAGCACGCCATGTCCGTCGCGTCCAACTTCCGCATCCCGCTTGAGGGCCTCGTCGCCCAGCGCATCGTCTGCCAATCTTGCGGCTACTCGTCCGGCCTGTCAATGAATCCCTTTGTCTGTCTGACGCTGAACCTCGACGGCGACCGTCGCGAATACCGCCTGGAGGACACCCTAGACAGCTTCAGCGCCGTCGAGGACATTGAGGGCGTCCAGTGCGCCAGCTGCACCCTGCTAAAGTTTCGCGACCGCATCCGCATCATCATCGGCCGCATCGAGGCCGAGGCCGGCGGCCCGGAGAGCCGCGCGGCCACGAGACGGCAGCAGCCCGTGCCGTATGAACGGCTGGAACTGATTGAGAAAGTGCTGGAAGACGAGGACTTTGAGGAGAAGACACTTTCTGACAAGTGCAAAATCCCAGACAAGCAACGCGTCTTGTCAACCAAGTCCAGACAAGTCGGCATCGCGCGCGCCCCGCCAAGCATCGCCTTTCACATCAACCGCTCACGTTTCGACGAGAGAACCGGCCACATTTTCAAAAACCTAGCCGCCATCCGCTTCCCGCTGCGTCTCGATCTAGGCCCCTGGTGTTTGGGCAGCGCTGCCGCCTCCAGCGGCCTTTTCGATGGCAAAGGTGGCGAGCGCAGTGCGTGTGGCGAGGAAGACCGACGGGCGCCCGAGTTGCCGCTGCCAGAAAAGACGGGGGACGGTGACTTTGGAGGTGACCAATCCGGAAACGGAGTGTCGCAGCAATTCCTGCCGCCGGCGTCTCCTCCGCCGCCTTCGCATGCTGGCCCCGGCGAAGAGGAACAGTGGCAGTTGCCACCGCAGCTGCCAATGGTGGCAGGCACTCAGCACCAGTCGAAAATCACCGGCCCCTTTTACGAGCTCCGAGCTGTCATCACGCATTATGGCCACCACGAGAATGGACACTATGTCTGCTATCGGAAGCACCCTGCTGTCGAGCGGCCGGCCGATGGCGAAAAGCCAGCCACGACCGATAAGCGGCCACCGCACCTGGCCTCCGAAGCGGACGCCGCGGGTAAAGAAGCAGTAACAGCAGGCGACGCTGCACGTCAGCAGCAGTCGACCACGCAGCCGGCAGGGGAGCCAGAGGACGATGATGTGAATGACACGGGCAAGGCGGATTTTTTTGAAGGTGTGGACGGCCTGTTTCCCGCAGCAGCGGAGGCCCAGTGGTGGCGTCTGAGCGACCAAAACGTGAGCCTCTCCAACGAGTCTACAGTGCTCTCACAGGGTGGTGTGTTCATGCTCTTCTACGATCGCATTGACGCCAACTCTGTGCTTGTGACGACGACGACAACAACTTCTACTACGACCTCGACCTTGACTGGCCCAACTGACGCTGACGCTTCTCTGGGGCCAGAAAAGAATGCAAGCAGCTCAGGGCATGCTGCTGCGCAACAAGACCGAGAAGAGGAGGATGTACCAGAAGGCTCAAAGCCGTCTCGTCCAGTGGAATGCGGGGCCAGTAGGGGGTTTTCAAGCCTCTCTGAGCCGGACAACAGCGCTGAAGTGCCTACGAAGAATTCGATAGGAAAGGTGGCAACTTCGGGCGCGCTACTTGAAGCCGGTCTTGCAGAAGCACAAGCTGAGCCTTTACCTTACAGTGCCGAGGCCGCGTAACAAATACGTGTTGCAAGACACATCTCATGATGCCATGTATTTTTACTACGGGTTATGTTACATTGTATAGCGGGCGCTTCGAGAGACGACAGGAATTGCGAGCAACTGTCATTGAAAGGGGTGTGCTTTTTTCCTTTTTTAACTGACTTGTTCTTTCTGTATGTGCTCCTTTTTTACTACATTACAGAAAAGGGAATTTTCGGTGGCAAACGATGATTTCTGTTCAAATCCTTTTGTTGTTCATTTTTGATGTCTTCTGGAATGACTCCATCATTTCAGTTTCTTTTTACACTGTATACGATTGCAAAGAAATGAAAAAAGCATGCCCCGGAAGAGGAAAAAGCAAAGCAATCAATGCTTAGCTCTCTAACTTTATGTATATAGTAGCATGAAGAGATATGATATATCACAGCAACACTACCTCCGTAACATGGTGGATGGTAAAGAGAGTGCAAAGACAAGGCACATAAGAAAATTGGCAATTTTTTTTTTTTTTGCCCCAATCCAGTTCCCGCGAAGGCGGTCAAGAATAGTGAATTACGAGTAAAGATTACGAAATGAGAGGCCCCACACCAGCCTGAAAAAAAAATTTCTTCGTGGCTATATAAACAGCGCCTGCCTCCCAGTCCTTTCTAAAATTTTCTTTCTTCTTTTTTTTTTCCTCATGTCGACAATACTTCAGAGAATCATTTCTATAGTTATTGTCCTCTTCTTGGTTCCCTAAAAGAGCCACAGAATCCACCCGGGTTGATGACTTGAAATATCCTCGACTTGCCCATTGTTTGCGAAACAATCTCAAAAAAATGTCTTTATGGCATTTTTACCCTCGCACTGCCTGCAAAGGTGGCGGTCTAGGATCACGGATCTCTCCGTTTTCCAGAGACTGTATTTAGAGGGTGGTGATGAGCTATACCCTGGATTTGAGGTCTTGCTCCTTTGTGGGCGCTCTGCTAGGGTGGGTGTCGATGGACGTCTGACCGGCCTTTTTTTTCATTTTTCATTTTCTTTTCATTGCACACCCGAGTTTTCTCAGGATGCGAAGAAGAGAAGCCACAAACAATCTAACAGCGGATTAGGCAAGAACGTACAAGACAATAAACACCTAGTATTAGAGGGCTAATCTGGGCTGTATTCTGGTGCGGATTGTAATTGTGCTGATGTGTTTTGCCAAGGATAGTACGAGTTGGGTTTTCTGTAGAAGGAGCAGGACTCGTTGTTTTTAGCTGGCATCACAAGATTAGTTAGGAGTATCCTAATACGAGTACTGCTAAAAGCTGGCAGTTTGGGGCAGCCGCGTCCGGACGCGGTGCTTGTTGAGTCAATAGTTTGAGCACAAAAGACACTTCAATTTTTTGTCACCTCGTGGCAGAAAGGTTAGGCAGGAAGTGTGTCTCCAAATTTTTGGGTGGGGCCCACAAGAAGTTCACAGTTACTCCGTACTCGTATTCACCGCGCCCAAAAAAAGTTTGCATGCTCGCACGGACCAAGTCCAGGCTGCCTCCAAAAACCTATATAAACCCAAGTCCCTCCCACGACCCCTCCAAGCCAAAGGCTTCCTTTCCTTTTTTTCTTCTTTTCTCCCTATCCTAGTGCAAGGGCAGTACGCATTCAGTGAGGATTCGTCCGAGAGTGTGTTTTTGCTGGTTGAAAACTATACCTTGACCACTCCTATTGAGTCTTTGACTCGGTAGGGAATTTTTGGCAAAAACACTCATCTCTTTTCATTGTCATTGTTCTTTCGCAGAGCAAGACGAAGAAGAGCAGCAGTTCAAGTAGCTGGAATAAATGTTTAGGGAGTTGCCGTCGTCGAAATACCAAAAGTCTCTCTCATCCTGCAAGACTCTTAGTCTTTTTTTTCGAAGACAGCTTCTTATACTCAGTTGGTGTATGAATATTTGGCGCGTCTGACGTCGTTTGGTGTAGGGCGACGCGTCGTTCCGTGTCACAACAGTCTCAAGCAGCAGCTATTCATCTCACGTAAACTATGTTGCGTTTGGTCACTCTACGTGGGCATCTGTTCCTTGGGACAATAGTTGAAAACACTCGTAGTTCTCTGGTTGCTTCCAATGTAGTGCCAAATGTTCTATTTCTTTCATACGTTTTTCTTATTTTTCTCCTTCTTACTGTTCCAGCTTGTAGAGCTTTATCTGCTTTTTAACTGCCCAGAACTGTAGCTCTAAAAAGTCGTAAGACGTCTCTCTGTTCCCCAAAACTTTGACTCTACTCGCACAAGTAAGTAATAAGCGCGACGGGGTAGATGTTGGATGATTTTGTTGATGTTAATACTCCATACTGGTTGGTATGGATACATGCAAGTTTTTCTTGGGTAGGCTTTTGACAGGTGGGCTTGTTGCTTCCATGGTATTCGGTCGCACGTGACACATACGAGCTGAAGCTGAAAGGGACGCAGTTCGGCACAGACGCTTCAAATCAATATTTGTCTCAATAGCCGGCATTGCAGTATTGTTTTTTTTTTTTTTTTTTTTGCTCAGAAACGACAGCGCGGTGAGGATTTGGCCACCATTGCTTCGGCTGTTCTCATTTCTGTGTCGTTGCCGTAACCTTTCGACCCCTCTCTCCCACTCTGCCAATTTGGCCAGTTCGGTTACATGCACTCTTAGAGTGAACGAAACTCTTACCGTGAACAAAGAAAAGTCGTCGAATACGGCTATCAAAACCGGAAGACTAAACTGAAGACATCAAAGAAAACGGCATGCATCCTGAATGGACATTCGCCATTGATTTTTGTTCCTCACAAAGAATTTTTCAAGCACGCCATGTACGGAGGGCGATTGCTTAAAAAGAAACTGCGAAAAACTGAAGCAAGAAAGGAAAACTGTTAAGCTGGAAAAGCAGCCGTTTTACAACATATTGAAAAGCTCTCAGTGTTAGATTTGTATTTGGGGATAACGAGACGTCCCCAAGTCCGTCAGACGGGCAAAACAAGACGGTGGAAATATAGGGAAAAGGGCCAGGCAAAGGTGCGCTGGCTACTTCCGATTGGCTACAGTGCGGAAGGAGTCAGGACAAAAAAACACAGTCTGTAATATAAATTAGACACGGTATATATACAAGACTATTACTGTAAGAATCATACCAAATAAGAGTACTTTTTGCGTGTGACGATTTCTTGGGCACCCACCCGCGGCCGCCGCTCTTACTCCTCACGCTCCTTCCCTTTTGCTCGTTTCGCGCTCAGTCTACTGCCAGGCCCCTTCTCCGCCACTCCTCCCTCACACACCAAAGGGCGAAACTTAATCATCACAGACATTTGTTCCCCTGCCAACTTTTTTTCCTCTTCTTCTGCCTCACTTTTCACCCATTCGCCTTTCGTCATAATCCTAATCGGCCACGCCGTCTTGCGCTTCCGGAACCCGTCGGCATTTTTCATCCTTTGGCTTGGTTCTACGACAACCGCACCGACAGTTTTTTTTTTCCCCGACTTCACCGACTCCTATCCACACTCATCTAAAATCTTCGTCCGCTGTCGCCCGATTAAAAAACACAGCGTTGCAACGTCCAGCAACCGCCATTCTCTCTTGTGCCCCGCGACCCTTTTGTTTCTTTTCGCGAAACGAAGAGATAAAAGAAGATTTTAAAAGAGGGGGAAGAAGTTGATACAGCGCACCTGACAACCGACGAAGCTCTCCGTTGCTGTCCTTTAATTCCCGCCATATCACGCAAGTCGTTCTTTTGAGCAGTTCGAATTTGAGAGCGCCTTATCGAATATTGTCGCGAATCGAGGCCCGCAGAGTGCCTCCTTATTTCTCTCTGGCGCTGCTTTAAGTGCCAGTCGTCCGCCGCAAAGGCGCGGGCGACCGTGTCATTGACGGGCGGCGTCGTGCTACCCTTTGAGCGCCCGTTGTCTTCGCGCCCGCCCTGTGCTGTCATTGTCGTCATCCGTGAAACTATCAAGTCGCCATCACGGACGTGGTCAGCCGAAACTGCCAGCGTCCTTCCTCTTATAACTTCGTCACATCTCATTTTAAAATAATTTCTCTATTCTTTTTTTTCGCATCTCTTCGTTCTCTTTGACCTCTTTCTGCCGTCTGGCGGTCACTCTTCTCTCGCATCCAGCCATGTCTGGCCACCCTCAAACACCGCAGAGTCCTTCTCACTTTTCACCGATCACGACAGACCCGCTTTCAGGAGCATCGTCATCTGCTTCAGGCGTGGCTGCGTCCGCCTCCTACAACGGCAATAACACATCCGGCAACTCTTTTTCGTCGGCCGCCACATCTTCAACATTACTAACCCCAGCATACAGCGTCAACGACTCTGGTCCCGGTCCGTCGGACGGTGCACATGACATGAGTTTAAGTGAGATCTCGCCGCAAAAGAGAAAGCGGGATCTTGACGACGCAGGAGAGCACGGGTCGAAGAAGGTTCATACAGACAGTCAACAGGATATGGACTTCGACGCCCTGCATGAGGATGTCGGGGAGAAATATCTGCTGTGCAGAACGCGTAAGGCTATTCATTCTTTGTTTGCCTCCTTTCACGTGTCTACATTTCACTTCCGCTTCCCTTTTCCTGCCCTTCAGACAGCTCTGGGGGTCTGTTTTTTTTTTTTGGCAGATATGATCTCCTTCCCTTGCTTTTTTTGACCATCCCTCGTTCTTTTCGGTTGTTTTGATAAGCAGCTTTTGTTAACGCTCTATTCTTCTTGCTTTGCGTATTCACAGCGCACAAGCCTGCCTTTCCACCATTATCGGAGGATCTGTTTGCAATGTTTGACTTGACTGCCATTGCCGCAGATGTGGCAAGAACACTGCCAAACGGAGAGAAGAATGCGATGCGAAAAACATACAAAGGCTACATGAAGAAACTAGGGGTTTCTGGCCATTTTGAGCCTGTGAAGCGGGAAGATGGGGATGACAGCGATTTTATGCGACTCGTTAGCGAAGCCGAGGATTCATGGGTGGCTCGCCAGGTCAAGGCAAAGGACATCCGGGACGGTTTAGCCGATGACGTGGAAGCGAACCTCCGCCGTGCCCTGACGATGAACAAAGGTCCAATACCAAAAGCAGTATGGGATGGTTCTGTTTTAGGCGACTCAGCCACGGAAAAACTACTGTCACTCGGGTCTAAGCCGTCGTCTGTTCGGGGGGTTGCGCCCGGTACACCTCTGCATCCGTCTGCCGTGCGACCGAAGATTATCTTGCAGCAACAGCAGCAGCAATCGAGTGCCACTCGTACTGATTCGATACGACCACGTCGACTGAATAAGAAACGCAGCTATGGCGATAATAGCTTTGAGGGATATGCTGACAGCTTTCCCGACGATGATGGAGGCTACTCCACGGGCGAGGGCGAAGGCCCCAGCCACAAACGACGAAAAAAGGTGCTTATCGGCGACTCCTGCCGTGAGGAGCCTTTTGCTAACTCATCCCTGTTGCAGAATTCTACTCCTACAGGCCAATATCCTGGTGCACCTGTTCGACAACAGAGCTATGGCCCAGGCATGGTCGGTGCATAATGCGCGTGCAAAAGTTTCGAGAGCGACGATGACGCCCCCCTGCGGCTGTTCTCTTTTTGCTTGAACGCACTCAGGGCATCCATCTGGATGCTCTGTCGTTAGAGCTACCGAGCACGGAGTAGTGCTGACGCACGCGGTCATGATCGCATTCGCGAGACCATTCGTGGTAAGACGGACCAAGGACCGTCTGTTTTCCACTTCAACTGCGAAGCGAAGTTGGTGATGTTTGCCATGACGCCTTGCTCAAGCTTTGCTGAATTGGCCCTATCGATTTAAGAAGTCCAGCGAGGTTGCGGTCGAGTTTATCTCATGACGGCCCTGTCGTGAGAGGGCGGCGTGTTATGTTTCTGCTTTTTTGCGGCAGTCCTTTTGATGTTCCTGGGGGGATCTACTTATCCGGCGCGTGTTTCGGTGATTCGCCTTCTGTGTTTTCTTAAGGGAGAAGACAAGGATTGCAAATTTGTTTTGGAAGGGTTACGGCAGTGATTTTAGAGCATGGCGTTGGGGTGTTAAACTTTACATTGGGAAGACATTCCCTTCATTTTATTCGTTTTTGGTATCGGTTATTGTTTTTTTTTGCCGTGGCAGAGGAATGCTGTCTGATATTGCACGTCGCAAAGGACTTTCGGTTTTACGAAGGAAAGCAAAACAAGAGGGCAAAAAGTGAAAACGGCGAAGCGAACACGGGAAGTCGAATCTTTAGACGTCATCTGTCACATGGAGAGATGTTTTGGCTTAGCAAAGTGACAAGAAGGCACAGACAAAAAAAAAGCAAAAAATATGAAAACTTTTCTAAAAAAAGAACAAAAAAAAGAAGATGGATCAACTCAAAATAACGGGGAGGAGGAAGAAGGTAGAGGGGGGATGCTTTCACGTTTAACACAGAGACGGGCAAACTAGCAAGTAGATGAAGGCTGGCAAACATGACGGTAACAGACAGATACTCGTACACGGAAGTAATGGACGAACGAGATAAGATAATTATTGTGTCCATAACGGAATATAACCATAAAATTGTCTTCTTACTTCGTAGCACTTTACTCAACAACACTGTTTTCATTAAAACGTAATAATGTCCTTGTGTTCTTTCTTCATTTTTCACTTTCAACCTTTCCTCTATGTCTTTATGGCTCCTTATCTTTTGCATCAGGCTGCTCCAATTGTTGACGCCTACCTTTATAGAAAATTATTGTACAGAGTAAGTAGGCGGACGCTTCTCGCTAGGTGAAGAAAGGAGGACAACAAAAACTTGCCCCAATCACAAGATGCAAAAAGCAATGTAGCTAAGGAAGTCGGTCGCCGGTTGCATCAGATAAATAAACCCTGATTTTTCGACTTGCTTCTTGGGTTGATCTCACTGTGCCTATCGTGAGGTCTTTTACAGAGTATTAAGGCTTTGTACGGAGTAATACTGAGCACTGAGTATTAGAGGTGGAATAGCTCGATTCAGGCTTGGCTACATCTCGCACCCGAAGCTGTGGCCTGCTTGATTGAACGGTGAGCTGTTGGCTCTCCGTCTTTTCTTTGGCTCTGTTTCTCGGTACATGCTCGCTATTCACATCAAAGTGCAACAAGGCTCTGTCCGTAGAGATGTTTCTAAAGCATGAGCGTCTTCTAGAATACGAGGGAGAACGAAAGTATACGGGGTACGAGTATCCATATTGGAAAGAACAGGGTGCGAAGAACGACGTATGATTACAGGATTTGTAAGGAGGTCCACAGGTCCACAGAGATAAACCAAATACCCTTGCTCAAAAAGAGCGATTTTCAGCATGTGATCACTCGTACGATGTACTCGTAGTATGGATATCCATACTCTGTACGGACCGGTACGGAGTACATCGAAGCTTTCGACCCTTTGAATGGCACAGCAGGGTGCACCTGTTCTTGTATTCCCTTATACTCTGGACGTTGTGCGCTCTCCTTGTGCCATCTGTCGTACGGTAGCTGTCGATGGGTTTTCTACTCCGTACAAAGCATTAATATCCACACGCGAGCATTCCGGAGTATTACGGCGTATTACGGCGTAAGTCGACATCTGCTAACAGCCGTTGTTTTACCGGCACAGGAGCGGAACTCAGCCCCTTGCGTAGTGCCCCATAATTGAAATATAAAGAAGAATTTCAACGCATCTTCTTCGGAATGCTTCCCCTGCACTGCAGGGTATTTTAGTATTATTTCGTGTTTACGAGTACGGAGTACTCGTAATTCCTCTGTACTCGTACTCTAAGCAGAGGCATTCCCCTGGGTTGTTTTTATTCCCACTTCTTCCAGCACCCGCCAGACTACTCGTAATGGTCAAACAATGCAACACGCGTCCCGTGCTTTGTCATTCGGCAAGCGAGCACGGCCATTTATTCTTTTTGTTTTTTTATGTTTTGCCGGTTCTCATTCCTCCCGCTACGACCGACACGAGTCTGCTGAACCATGAGATGGGCAGGTCATTGGTAAAGAGCATGCATGGCAATCATACCGTGAAATTTCTTCTCAAAGAAGGGAACATGAACGAGTAAAAAAGCAAAAAATTCTCAATTTTCTGGCTAGATGATGCTTATCAAACCCGAGCGTTTTGTTCTTGGCACTATGGATGTGCCTTCGAATTGTGCTACTCGTATTCTTCCATAATGTGACTGCACCGATAATAATTGGCAAACATATATAATACAGGGACCAGCGTGAGCTGTACCAGTGGTCTCACGAAGACAAGTACCCTCATTGGTGTCCAGCTGGCAGGTAATATCGTGGACAGCGATGCTGGGCCGAGTTTGCCTTTTTATTTTTCTTAATCGTACTCAATACTCGAATGCGTGGCAGGCATGCAGTGGAACAGGACTTTCCCTTGTGGACAGTCGGCTTACGATAGGTCTTGGTTCTGTGAAACGGACGGAGCCCTTGAAGATAATGGGATTCTACGTGGGTCGTCATACGGAGTACGATGTCATACATCGTGTTATCACGAGCTCGGAGTATTACGTCGTACATCTTGCGTCGTACGCAAGGTGAAAATGCCGCTATGGCAGGATAGGGTACTCCGTACGTCGTATATTACAAAGCATCTCGGAGTCATATTACTATCCATACTCGTAATACGACTCGTGATACTCGTCGTTCACATTCGCACAACTTGCTTCAAAAAGGCCGGTTTAATGTGATACGGCGTCTTAATAGGTGAGGACTTCAGTACATGCCTTCCTGGAATTTCAAAGCATGCACTTTCTCACAGCTCACAGCTGTTGTGCCACTTTAGGCCACACCTCAGCTAGAAAGCCCGCTAGATGTACGAGTAATACTCCGTAATACACCTTACTTCGTATGGTATTACTACCAGCAACGCAGCAGCTTGTTCCTAGTACGGAGTATTACGACGTACGTCGTACAGAGCCAGGGTTTGGTAACTCAATACGACATCGTCGTCGAATGGATTCGTATGGATACACGGTACGGAGTACGGAGTACTCTCTAATAAGCAGTCGTAATACTCTGCAATGCTCCGTGATACTCCGTACACTGTATCCCTGTATTAGCCTGCCTGGTTGCGTCTCGCCATTGGCCACTGCCTTCATTAGTGTGTGCTCAGGGGAAATTGGGCTGCTTTTGCAGTTAGTTTTCCATTCGTCCCATCTTTCCTTTGGGCATTTTCTGTCGTTGCTGGCAATCCTTGAGGTCCAGCATTCTCCACCACGCTAGGCCGTCTCTGGAACTGGATACGACAGCAGCCTGGCCCAAGCCCATATTCAAATTTCCTTTTTTTCTCTCGTCGGTCCTCCTTCTTTTGCAACCCTCCTTGCACTCATTGTTGTTCTGTACGACGTACTAAATACTAAATACTATTCGCACTCTGTTACAAGAGCTAATATTCCCACCACCCTCCATATAATTAAACAAGAGCAGGGGGGCGTTCGGATAGCGCTGCAGAAGGGGAATCGCGAGAGCACGCAAACACTGCGAAAAACAGGAGATCTATCTTTTTTTGGAGACCGCAGCAATCTTGTTTCCTCTTGATTTCCTCGTTTTTTATCTTCCACCTCTTTACCCGTCGCCATCTCAGTCAATCATTTGTCGTTCTGTTCATTTCATTCGTTTACATGTTTCTGTCTTTCATTTATTTACTTTTTTATTAAACGATTCCTGTTTTCTTTCTTGTGTTCCGGCACTCTTCTTATGCCCAACGAGAGGCCAAGCTCTTCTCTGTCTGCGGGGAGCTGGTGACGGGCAGCTGAAGAAGAAACACAGCCGACTTGGGGTAGAAGCGAGACTTTAGAGGGAGCGAGCGGAGGAACGAGGTGCCAGCAGACCTCAGCGCGACACGATATGACGGTGACGACCGCAACGACAACAACGAGACCGATACCGAGACTGATAACAACAGCGACGAACAGGATGGACTTCGCCAGCCGAGCCAACTGCATCACCGTCACCAAGCTTTTGTAGCCGCTTTGCTCGGCCCTGTCATTCGTTCTTTTTTCTTAAAATATCTTTAAGAGGCATTCGCTCGATTTTTTTTTTTCCTTTTGCGTTCTTTGTGTCGACGTTGGTCGAACAAGAAGTGCTTCGTCTTTCATTTAAAACCAAGCAACAAGATCTGTCTACAGTCTGCAGACAACACACGCTCTCTCTATTGCAATTCACTGCAATTCAGCACGATCTATCGTGAATCGGCTCGATTTCCTACGAATTTTTTTTGTGCCTTTCTTTTACGATAATTTTTTTTTTTTTTTGCGGATTTTGGCCGACAAACTGCCTCGCTCTTTTGCCATTGGATTTTTCTTATGATTAAAGACGAAGAGAGGATCCAAAAGGAAACCATCATGGCGGACCCATCGCGGAAGTTGCAACCCAACCAAGTGCGGAAGACGACGTCCTCGGTTCTACGCGTCTCCGCCTCGTCCTTCCTGCGCGACCAGCACAGACAGCAGCACAGAAACAAGCATGAGCACCTTCATGCAGCACATCAACAACGACATCGGCATTCTCACAACGGAGTAGCTCATTCTCACGACGACGTCCACCGCGAACCCCAACCACCTGCGGTCGCTCACGACGAGGTACAACAGGAGGCTGAGAATGTCGAGCTCCGCCGCCGGGGCTCCGTCACCGAAATAGTCCAGACGATCTCGGTCATCCAGTACGTCGACGGCGAAGGCTCAGTCGTTGATGTCCAAACACTTTACTCTCCACAGCACACCGCTGTCGTCGATGTCTCCGTTGGTGTGACGCTGGACACTTCGGCTCAGGCCGGCGTTTTGCCCACGGTGCCTACCGTAGCAGCGCCTCAGCCGACTTCCCTGCTCTCCGCCCTAGTGCCGGCCGCCGGGACGAGTGACGGCTTCGCAAATAGCAGTGTCGCTGATACCACACAAACCACATCTTCTGCGCCTTTGACGGCCGCTCCCTTTGGCACCGGCAAGTCTTATCCGGCCGCCGGGAATGGAACTTCTTGTCAGTCACGTCACCTTTTGCTGCTCCTCTGTCTTTTATGAGTTTTTTTTGTTTTTGTTTTTGTTTTTATTTTTTTGTCATACTAACGCCATAACTCTCCAGCTTCAACAACCGCTCTATTCAACAATGCTACGCAGCACACGCTTTTTGCCAATTCCACCCGAACAACCACGTCCACTCCTTTGTTCAACTCCTCTTCTTTTTCAAGCTCTCTTCGGTCAACGAAAACAACGTCCTCGTTGAAAACTTCCACGCCAACTGTTTTGTTAGGTGGCGATTCTGATGGCAGCACCGCCAGCGGTACCCCTGCCGCGCCCGCCGCGACAGACACAGCCACAGCTTCAGACGGCAATGGCAACTCCTCAGCCGGCCCGCCAACAAGCACGCTGGTCGGGAGCGTTGTCGGCGGTGTGGCTGGCATTGCAATAGTTCTTCTCGTGGCGATGCTTCTTGTGAAGTGGAAGCGGCAGAGGGATCGCAGGGGTCACTCGCTTCTTAGCGACGGGGCCCTAGATGGCAGCAATGCGCGTGGAGCCTTGGAAGCCGGAGGTGGTGGCGGCGGTGGAGGCGCTGGGGGAAGCAGTGGTGGTGGCGGCAGCAGCCAGCCTGTGACGGGAACGCGCCCCACAAACTTTTTGATGCCATTCATTGGCATCGCGAACCCAAAGCGTCTGTCTCGCGGGACGGCAACCCAGACAGCGTCGACGGCTGAAGCTGGAGGCGCAGCGGCTGGCAGTGGTGAGAAGGGTTTCTACCGTGTGTCCGGAAAGAAGCTGCCGTCGGTGCTGCAGCATGGGGGTGACGGCTACGAAGACCCTCGGCTCAGCTTGATGAGCAACACGACCGACAGCCAGCGGGGCTCGGTGATGTTCCGCGACTCGCTTGGCTTCTTTGGCGGTGCTGGCGGCCCCAACACAGCCTCGACTTCCAGGTTTGCGGTCGGATCGCCGATGCGGCCAGAGAGCGGCGTGCCCGTCATCCACGCCGGACCCCACAAAACGCCAACCATACAGTCACCCGTCTCGCAGCAGGGCTCGTCGATCTTCGAAGGGTTGCGGCCGCCGCCTCCGAGGTCTGCAGCACCGGTAGCAACTCTGGCAGCAGCGTCGACAAGCACGCTGACGCTTCCCGCATCGTCGATTGCCTCAACACGAGACCCCATGGGACGGTCGCTCACAGCAAACAGTGAATCGCGAGCCTCGATTTCGCGGTTTACCGAGACTATAGAGTAGTCGAGCCGGTGATACGGCGACAGAGAAAGAGAGGGACACCAGCGACATCCTGACTCTGTCCGCCATACCGGCCATGCTACATTTCTGCCAACGAGAATCATGGCTTCGGCCAGGCAATTTACACGAAAGAGGAAAAAAAAAAGCAATAGAATCCAGGCATTCAACCGGCGTTTATATATCTTTTTGCGACCAGTAGTTAAGGACGCTACTATGCATTTTTTTTTTTTTTTTGAATTTCTGATCTCTCGTGGGACCATATTTTTATATCTGGTCCTGTGCCTTTCTTCAAGGATCCGCCGACGGCGTTTTCCAGCCACTTTTTTTATTTTTATTCTCTTTTCTTTTATATTCTTATCTTATATCCACTTATACCTTTGTGACACCCTTATACCTATATGTTTGCACCTTTGGATTAGAAGATGCCGGGATTTTTTTTTTTTTTTTCAATTTATCATAAGAAGTCTACATTCTTTCAACGGCATCACTTGGTAGTCCGTTTCTATTCTAACTTGTTCCATTTTTTTCTTTCTTTTTCCACTTCTCTTATATTTCTGTTCCTGGTTCTGCAGCTTTGTTTGTATAGCGATAGTCTTACAGAAAATATAAGCTGCTGGTTAAAAGGAACACAAAAGAACACTTGCTATAAACATAATAGAAACATGAGAGCTGGTGCATTGTTTGACTCCACAAGTTGTTGCCAAAGACATACTCGTATTTCACAGCCTTTCATATTGCAGTACAAAATCACGCAGTTCCCAGCTCTGAAAGAGACTTGGCTTGCCGAGGTCATGAGCTTCAAATTGGAACTCAGAGCATCACGCAGTCTCTTACTCTCTATACCACCCAGGGTTTCTTGATACCATCAATCGTGAGACTTAATCCCACAAAACACTCCCCTTCAACTTACCAACAACGCGCATAAATCACGCGTATAACCAAATGCCATCAAATTGCCTTTGACTAAAGCATGTGGGCGAGACAAAACGGCGGCTTGTGCCACCTCATCCTTTCTGCAGTGCCTCTCGGGGGGACTTCGCAACATGTCAGCAGACATGACGTATTATATCTTGGAGAGCTAGCGCCGAGACGCTGATGAGCTGTTTCCACCCCATCCGAATGCATCAGCGTAGACGGCTGCAGCCATGGTTCCTGTCTGCTGTGGATGTTCCCTTTATGTGCGACGGTGACCTCAGGCGTTGTGCAATGCTATTACTCGTACAGCCTTGCCTTCTTACTGTAGTGGCTTTTGTGTCATTGCCGTCTTTTTGGTATTATTTAAATTTGTAATTTGTCCACCTCTAAATCAGAGGTTGGGCTCGAGCAAGTTCGATAGCCAGCTGCTGATTTGCTTGCCATTTTTTTTTTTTAATTGTGGGCATCAACAACCAGTCTTTGAGTCAAATGAAGGTGGAGATCGCAGATTGATCTACCAAAGAGAAATCAGCAATGAACATAAAAATATGACACTATCGGAGACAGACGTATAACCCAATGCTCAAGAGCAAGTCTTGGGCTTTGCAGTGGCAGTCCGTCTCCGCTGCTGCCATATCCTTACAATTGAAAGCTGTGAGTAAAGGGGGGGGGGGGGGGGGGGGGGGAAAAAAAAAAAAAAAAGGTTTGGGAAAAAAAAAAGGTAAAAAAAAAAAGTTTTCGTAGGGGGGG
>JADHKP010000011.1:140193-222100 GCA_019925385.1 Raffaelea deltoideospora
CAGCTTTCAATTGTAAGGATATGGCAGCAGCGGAGACGGACTGCCATATCCTTACAATTGAAAGCTGTGAGTAAAGGGGGGGGAGAGAACCAAACACATCTAGCTGTTGGCATGATACTCGTACTATCACAAACTTGTCGATAGGACGTGGTGTGGTGACGAAGAGCGGCGATCTACAAAGCAAAGTTGACTAGAGATTGGTTTCGCAATTTTGTCTGCAGTCAGGCTGCCTCTTCCCCGTTTGCAGATAAAAGATAGAGAGAGTTGCAAAGAGATAGAGCATCAACTCCGTTTGGAAACCGTACAAGTCGCACGACAGAACCAAACTCTTGGTATAAACTCCTTTTTTTTTTCTTTTGTGCTTTTTTACATTTTAGTACTCCGCACCTGCAAAGTACAAAGCACGAGCGACAATGTTATTTAAAATAGAATGAAGAAAGAAGGGCAAAAAAAAAAGTCAAATATTTGGTTGAGATGCGAGGGATGTGGGGAGAGGGGGAAGAAAAGAAAGCGGAGAGGCCGAGACAAACCTGAAACGTCGTGGACAGGCTGTGATATAGCCAGATATGATCTCAAAGGCAAATGCGACCGTTTTCCTTTTCTCTTCCTTGCTGCTGCGCTTTTAATTCAAAAAAAAAAAAAAAAGCTACCATATGCGCTTCGACGTAGGGGAATCTGAGCGAAAAGTCAAAACACCAGTTGCGCTCAGACGTTTGACACATGGGGCCCTTTTTGTCTTGTCTGTTTCCTTTTCGTTCTCTTTTCCAGCACGACGTGTGTGGCTAAGACGGCCGTCTAATCTCAGAGCACTCCGTATTCACAACCTCAGACATGAGGCAAACCGTCGTTTGCCGTGTGGCTGCTTCCACTGAGAGACGGACAGCGGCGGGAAACTGCCCTGTAGTGTAAGAGATTGAGGATTTTGTTTTCTGGTCACCAAGCCTCGTTTAACACTTGGCTACGGGCTATCTCTGCTCGGCATTGGGTGCTTCCTCCACATTGCGAGATGAAAGCCTACAAGGGCAACAAGAGTCTTTTGGGTCTACGTCAAGGTTGAGCAAGAACGAGGAAAATTTAAATCGAGAATATCGTGTTGCCCTGTGGTCCCACGTGAGCATGTTGCTGTTTCATCTTTCTCTGGCCTTGGAAACAGTCGAGATGACAATGGCAGCTATTCTATTATGTGCATCATGAACTATGCCGAACCCATAAGCCCGTGGGAGCATTACGACGTAAGACATACCGTTAATACTTCCTCATGCTTTTGTTTCGGCCACACAATACGGAATATGAGGTGGGGGAAGGGGGTTCGCAAGGGTAGACACGCACGGAGAGAGACGAGGCAACCAAATCCAACGCAAGGAGAGCATCAGAAGAAGTCGGCATCAGTGCTCAGAAAAAAGAAAGAAAGAAGTGATCATTTCGGTTTGCAGTACGGTGGTTGCCAACAAAGAGCAGTGAGAAAAGCAATTTCATCAACTGGCAGAAGACACAGAATCCTAAACTCTTTTTTGTCAACCCAGCATTTTGCAGTGAACATGATCGCTTGGGTTCTCTTCCGTTTTGGCTTCTCTTCTCGTCTGAACATTACTCGGGCTTTTGAAACACACAATCACGCTGATTAATTACTGTTGTCAAAGGCAGAAAGTGCTCGTGGGTGATATTTTACGGTGCCCACCTCCCTCTGGAAAGCTGCGGCAGCAGAGAAGCTCAGCCACATAAAACGCGCGGAACGTATTACGGCGTCAATCGCCCCCATAGACGTCCCACAATCTAGCCTGTTTAGGTCACTAAAAACCAAATCCGCGGCAGATGTGTAGCGTCGCAGCTAGCAAGAAGCTCGAGTCCTGTGGTCCCCTTTTTGCGTCTCCTTTGTTCCTTCCTGGAACCAAGCCCCCGCCTCCTTCTCGTCTGCTTACGCTCGAGAAACGGTGGCCGTTGTAACACATGGTAATACGAGTATTACGTCGTACGTCGTACAGCGAGCGCATTATCGTGTTGTATTTCCAAAACGGTGGGCTGGACCCCTAGTACGGAGACCGCCCGGAGACTCTGGAACTGCTTATTGTCATAATTCTCCATACAGCAACCAGACACCCCCCCCCTCCTCTCTCTCTTTCCTTTCTTTCTCTCTTTTGAATTTTCATAGTTTTTCATACAATTCCCAACTCACGACGACGACATCCAAACCCCCACGATACCGTCGTTTGCGAAGACAAATGAGAGATTAGAGACTGAGAATTAATCCAAGCAGGAAGACAAACAAAGACGTCGTCTGAACGAATGCCCTTTTTGAACAAGCAAGCAACGAAGCAAGCACAAACACGTGATACAAGGCACTCGAACTCGAAAATCACCATTTGACTGCCCCCTTTCTTCACTTTACTGTCGACTCGTCGTCGCTATTTTTTTTCACCGGCAAGGTTGGCTTGCCAACAACGGCCTTTTCTTAACTGCATCTACCGTTTCTTGCGGTTCTAGTTTGCAAGGGCGAGCTGCAGCAGAAGGAGTTCACCTCTCCTTCCCTCCCCCCCCCCCCAAAAGGAATATAAAGACGTCACAAAAAGCAACGTCTGCCTGCCATGGACCATCCACGTCCCGAGCAGGGCTTTGCGCCTCTGCCTCCGATCACTGCGCCGCCACTGCTCAATCGGACCCCCCAGCTCTTCAGCAACACCTTTGACCGCCTGCCTCCCATCCACATGCCGGCCGACATGGCCGCCGCCCACATGTTTGGCAGTGATCCAAATGCATACCTGGACGAGGCGAACGAAGCCAAACGTAGGAGAATTGCAAGAGTGAGTAGCAACTAGGGGCGGGGGGGGGTTCAAGAGGAGAGGAGTGGGAGGAGTCCGGCCGGCGGTGGGAGGAGAGGACGTTGTTCTGGAAGAAGGATGGCGCGCTCCTGGGGAATGGAGGCGCTTAAAAATGGCTTGTGAGGAGACGCGGCTAACAGCAACAGGCATGCGACATGTGCCGCAAGAAGAAGATCAAGTGCGATGGCAAAATGCCATCCTGCACACATTGCGTCAACTACAAGACAAAATGCGTTTTCACCCAGGTGGAGAAGAAGCGCAGCCCACCAAAAGGGTAAGGTGGATCCGAAGAAGGATGGGAGGGGGGGGGGGGGACTGCAGGCGAATGCGAATGACAGAAACAGAACGAGAGAGAGAAGTGCCATTTGTTGACTGACGTATTGCTAGCGCAAAATACATTGAGGGCTTGGAGAACCGCCTTGGCCGCATGGAGAGTCTGCTGCGCTTGTCTGGCCTTCTCGGCGAGGATGACGGAGCTACCGACCTGGCTACGCTGGAGAAGAAGCTTGCGGAGAAGCGCCGCGAGTCAAGTCGCGCGTCGCGTCCGGAGTCGCAGGCCGCCTCCAATCCGCCGTCGCCATCGCCGTCGACATCCGCCAACGATGAATCGACGCCGCGCAGCTCTGTGACGTCGCCGGAACCGGGAAAGGACCGGGATGCCGTCAAGGACAGCAGCGGTCCCGGCTCCGGCAACGGAACCAGCCACCACGCCGGTCCTGGCGGCAACGGCAGCAGCGGAAACAGCAGCGGCACCGGCGGCAACAGTAGTCACAACAACGAAAGCACCAGTGCTGCCAGGAAGCGGTCGTCTGCGTCCTTCTCGTCGCCGTCTTCGTCGGCATCGTCGGAAAAGAAAGACGGCGGTTCAGGCAAGAAGGAAGAAGAGGTGGAGGCGCTTTCGGAGATGATGTGTTCGCTCGTCACCAACAACTACGGCGAAACGCGGTATATCGGCTCGTCCTCGGGCTACTCCATCTTCTCGCCCAAGGGCATGCAGTGGGTCAAGGAGAAGACGGGCGACAACTCGTTCCAGCAGATGATTTCGACCGTGTCCATGGACGACAACAAGTGGACCAACTGGAAGCCGCACATCTTCGCCGACCTCTTTCGACGCCCCGTCTTCCGCCCGTTGCCGCCCAAGCCGGAAGCGCTGTCGCTGCTGAAGGACTTTTTCGAGAACTTCAACTGCATGTTTCCGCTCTTCCACCAGCCGACGTTTATGCACCTGGTCGAGCGCCAGTACTCCAAGGACCCGTACGAGGGCTCTGGCTGGTGGGCCAGCCTGAACTGCGCGCTGGCCATTGCCCACCGCCTGCGGGTGATGAGCAATCTGGTGCCGCAGGAGGAAGACGAGAAGGCGTGGGCCTATCTGAAGAATGCGCTGGCGGTCTTCTCCGAGCTCACCATGCGCAACACCGATCTGCTGAGCGTGCAGGCTCTGCTGGGCATGGCGCTGTTCATGCAGGGCACGCCGAATCCGCAGCCGACCTTCTTGCTGATTGCGGCGGCCATCCGGCTGGCCCACACCATTGGCCTGCACAAAAAGGGCACTGGCTTCAACCTCAACCCGATCGAGATCGAGCAGCGCAAGCGCGTGTTTTGGATTGCGTACATGCTCGACAAGGACCTGTGTCTGCGGTCGGGCCGGCCGCCGGCGCAGGACGACGACGACATGAACGTCGAGCTGCCGGACGCCGACCCGGCCGACAACATTGGCAACATTCCGCTGGCCGACGGCAAGGGCAAGATGAATCTGTTCCGCGTCATGTGCGAGTTCGCCACGATTGAGAGCAAGGTGTACCGGCGGCTGTACTCGGTCAAGGCCATCAAGCAAACGCCGGGCGAGCTGCTCAACACGATTGGCGAGCTGGACCAGGAGCTGGAGGACTGGAAGGAGAGAATCCCGATCGACTTCCGCCCGGAGCACGGCATCCAGGCCTCGCACACGCCGCTGATTCTGCACATTGTCATGCTGCACTTTACCTACTACAACTGCCTGACGACGATCCACCGCATGTCGGTGCACCACGGCTACTGGACCAGCCGGCTGTCCAACTACGCCATCCAGGGCCTCAATGCGAAGCCGCTCAACCCGCGCGTCTACTCGTCGGCGGCGCTGTGTGTGTCGTCGGCGCGGGCGTCCATCTCGCTGCTCAAGTACATTCCCCAGGGCGACTTCTCGTGTGTGTGGCTGATCCTGTACTTTCCCGTGTCGGCCCTGGTGACGCTGTTCGGCAACATTCTGCAGAATCCGCTGGATCCGCGCGCCCGGTCGGACACGCGCCTGATGAACCTCGTCGTCACCTTTCTCTCCATGCTGGGCCAGGAGGCCGAGAGCGGCGGCGTGCACCGCATGCTGGGCGTGTGCTCCGAGTTTGAGCGCATTGCCAAGATTGTCATTGACAAGGCCGAGAAGGAGCACGCCAGTCGCCGCAAGCGCAAGAACCAAGACGCCCACGAGCCCTCCACAAACAAGCCGACCGCGCCGGGCGGCAGGGCCGGCATGACCGGCGCCCGACAAGCCGACGGGCCTGCAAACGCTACGACGGCGCCTACGACAACAGCAACAGCAACAACAACATCCGCGGCAAACGGCTCGGCCTCACAGCCACAGTCCCGTGCGCAGTCTCAGGCGCCGCTGCCGTCGTCCCAAACTCCGCGGCCGTCGTCATCCTGCAGCACTGCTACCAATGCCTACCACAGCACGCCAGCCGCAACACCTGCCGAGGCTGCCGCTGCTGCCGCCACTGCGGCTGAGATTGTCCATAATGGCAACAGAATGGGCCACGGAAAAAAGGGAAACTATAATAGCAACAACAACAACAACAGCAGCAGCAACGGCAACGGCAACAGCAACAGCAACGGCAACAGCAACAGCAACAGCAGCAACAGCAACAACAACAATGGCAGCAACAATGGCAGCAGCGGCAACAGCCACAACGGCACCGCCGGTGCCTCTGGCACTGTATACAGCGGCAGTCCCATGGTGAAGCCTTCGAACACGCCTTCACCGGGCATGCCTCCGCCCAACTGGGGAGCCATGGGAACACCGTCCGGCGGGGGTGCTGCGGATTATGCGTCATTTGCCGACCTCACCGGCTTTGGCTCCATACCTCCTCCCAATGGCTGCGAAGGCGATCCGCTTGGCGAACTGCAGTCGCCGCCCATGCTCGACAGTATGCTGGGCCAGCCGTACCTGCCCCAAGACATTTTCAGCTTGCCCATGACGCTGGACTGGGACTGGGCCGAGATGAGCGGCGGCGCCTATCCCAGTGTGGAAAACGGCAACTTTGATTTTATGTCGTCTTAGAATAATCTTTTGTTTGTTTGTTTGTTTGTTTTATGTGGTGGGATGCGGAGATGTGTTTTGCATGTTTTTTTTTTCTCTTTGCGTCTTTCCATTTCCTTTCAGGTTTTGTTTTTTGTATTGCTGTTAAGACTGGTTCCGGACCCTCTCCCCTTTGTTGATTTAGTTGGCGTTACTGTTCTGTCTTTATTTTCCGAAGAAAGGGGGTCTGCCGCCTATTTACGTTACCAAAGTTATGACGCTCTTTATTTGGATGAAGCCTGGAGTTCCGAGGGGTTATATATGGCCAGAGACAAAATTGGATTATAATGTTACGAGTTTCAGTTTTTCTCTTGTTGTTTTGCATACGCGTCGTGTTTTACTGTCTGAATATGATATTGCCTAGTATAAAAATCTCGGGATGGGATAATACTCTGGAGTTAAAGCTTGTCAAGCACTTATGGCCGAAGCCCAGAGCAATCGTCAGCTGCTTGCTTGCCTACCCTAAACTCGTGCGGGACGCTCGGAGACCAAAGTATTGTAGTTCACGTGACTATACACGTGACCATAATCTGCGCGGGACTCGTACGATAGTATGGATACAGCCCGCAAAAGGAAACGAGAGCATCACTAAGCAGTTGTGGAAAATATTATCACTCGGCTTTTTTTCTCCCATAATATTGCTCTAAAGAAAGATCGATCATTCGACCTCGCCCTCCCCCCCCCTCCTCTCCGACGGCTCGACGAAAGACAACAAGATATAAACACTACCATCACCTCCTTACGCCCCACTACGACAGCAATTAAAGGGCAAAGGCGTTTGGTCATAATTGCTTTGGGCAAGTTGTCGACGGGAGGACTTTTTTTTTTTGTTTTCCTTTCTGAGCGCCAGCCAATTCTTTGGCCAGGCCTTGGGGGGTTGTTGAGGTGGAAAACAGCGGCAGCTCACCGTCCAGAGGGCAAGGGAGAAAAGCAACAAAAAAAAAGCTTTTTAGTCTGGGCATGACGTCTACTGCATTGCTGTTGCGGCTGCGACCGGGGGCGTCAATGCCATTAATGTCGGCCACCGTGGCGAAGTGGTCGACCCCAGCAGCATCAGCACGAACCAAGTTACGAAGAGAAGCAGATATGGCGTTTCTTCTGCGGAGGCGTGCGTCGGCGCTCTGCCGCCGGCAGCATCAGTCGATGTTGGTGCTGGCCGGTCCGAGGCCGGCGGCGGCGGCGGCGGCGGCTCGCACGGGTCGCCACCTGCAGCGAAGCCACCCAGGGCCGTTGTTGGCGGACGCCCATTTGAAAAGCGCGACAGCAGCAGCTGTTCGGCTGTATTCGACGAGGCCGCCGCCGCCACCAGGGGAGTCACCCTCTTCTGAGCAAAAGCAAGAGCCGGCCGCCCCAGAAAGCAGTCGGGAGGAGGATCAGAAGCCGTCTTCTTCTTCCGCATCGCCTTCGTCGTCCTCCTCGTCGTCACCGGAACCGGCCGCGCCTTCGTCTTCGCCGCCGCCGCCGCCGCCGCCACAACCGGAGGAGCCGCTGCCGCCGGGCTGGGTGCGGCTGACGGAGGAGGAGCTGCAGGCGATGACGCAGCTCCTGTCCATAGCGCCGCCGGCGCGGCGGCAGAGCATGCAGGAGGTGATTGAGGGGATCCGGCGGTACGGGGCGCCGGCGGAGCTGCGCGACCTGATTGCCAAGCACCGAAACGGCGGCGTCAGCCTGACGGACGGCATCAAGATTGTGCGGGTGGCGTTCAATCTGGCCAAGCAGATCTCGGAGGGCGAGCTGCGCGACGCGGCAAACGCGGGACACGCAAGCACGAAAGCCCCCCAGGCGAGCAGAGAGCAGCACGACGATCCACAACAGCGGCAGCGGCAGCGGCAGCAGCGCCAGAAGACCAGCGACAACCACATGTTCGACTCCAACGAGCCCCGGCCACCGCAGGGGGAGCAGCAGCAGCCGCCGACGCCGGGTGCTGACAAGGAGGCACAGCAGCAGCAGCAGCAGCAGCAGCAGCAGCAGCAGCAGCGACAGGGACAAGCGGACGACGGCAAGGAACAGGCCAAGGCGGGCGGCCAGGGGAGCGGTGGTGGTGGACGCGGCGGCGGAGCAGGCGGCGGTCCGGGCGGCGGGGGCAAAAAGCCGCCAGGCGGCATGTTTGAGGGCAACGACTGGCTGGGGTGGGCGCTGGGGGCGGCGATCTTCTATCCGCTCTACTCGACCTTTTTCCCGAGCAGCTCGACGACGGAGATCACGTGGCAGGACCTGCGGCGCAATTTCCTGGACAAGGGCCTGGTGGAGAAGCTGGTGGTGGCGGGCCACCGGGTGCGGGTGGAGCTGAACCGCGAGGCGACGGCGGCGGTGTATCCGGACATGGCGGCGAGCAATCCGTGGCAGCAGTACTACTTTTCGATCGGCTCGATCGACGCGTTTGAGCGGCGGCTGGAGGAGGCGCAGAACGAGCTGGGCATTCCGCCGTCGGAGCGGATCCCGGTGAGCTATGCGACGGAGGGGGCGCTGGGCAGCCTGCTGGCGGCGTTTGGGCCGACGCTGCTGCTGGTGGGGCTGACGGTGTGGCTGCTGCGGCGCAGCGGCGGCGCCGGCGGCATGGGCGGCTCGAGCGGGATTTTCGGCTACGGCAAGAGCAAGGCCAAGCGCTTCAACCACGAGTCGGCGGTGCAGGTCAAGTTTGCCGACGTGGCCGGCATGGACGAGGCCAAGCTGGAGATTATGGAGTTTGTCAGCTTTCTGAAGCAGCCGGAGCGCTTCCAGCGCCTGGGCGCCAAGATCCCGCGCGGCGCCATCCTGGCCGGCCCGCCGGGCACGGGCAAGACGCTGCTGGCCAAGGCCACGGCCGGCGAGTCGGGCGTGCCCTTTTTCAGCGTCAGCGGCTCCGAGTTTGTCGAGATGTTTGTCGGCGTCGGCGCGTCGCGCGTGCGCGACCTGTTTGCCACGGCCCGCAAAAACGCCCCCTGCATCGTCTTCATCGACGAGATCGACGCCATCGGCCGCTCGCGCGGCGAGGGCCGCTTCAGCTCCGGCGGCAACGAGGAGCGCGAGGCCACGCTCAACCAGATCCTCACCGAGATGGACGGCTTCAACACGTCCGAGCAGGTCGTCGTGCTCGCCGGCACCAACCGCCCGGACATTCTCGACAAGGCCCTCATGCGCCCCGGCCGCTTCGACCGCCACATCAACATCGACCGCCCCACCATGAAGGGCCGCCAGGAGATCTTCCGCGTCTACCTGGCCAAGATCGTCACCAAGGAGGACGTCGACTATCTGGTCGGCCGCCTCGCTGCCCTCACGCCGGGCTTCGCCGGCGCCGACATTGCCAATGCCGTCAACGAAGCCGCGCTAGTTGGTGAGTTGTTCTCTATTTCTCTATTATCAACCCCTGTCCCATCTATCTTTCTAACCAAACAGCCGCCCGAGCGAATGCGCAGAGCGTGGAGATGATCCACTTCGAACAGGCCATCGAGCGCGTGGTGGGCGGCCTGGAGCGCAAGTCGCTGGTGCTGAATCCGCAGGAGAAGAAAACGGTGGCGTACCACGAGGCCGGGCATGCCATCTGCGGCTGGTACTTCCGGTACGCGGACCCGCTGCTCAAGGTGTCCATCATCCCGCGCGGCCAGGGCGCGCTGGGCTATGCGCAGTACCTGCCGGTGGGCGATGCCTACCTGATGAACGTGCGCCAGCTGATGGACCGCATGGCCATGACGCTGGGCGGCCGCGTGTCCGAGGAGCTGCACTTTGACAGCGTGACGACGGGCGCCAGCGACGACTTCAAAAAGGTCACCCGCATGGCCACCACCATGGTCACCGAGTGGGGCATGAGCGAGAAGCTGGGCCCGCTGCACTTCCGCGCCACCGACGACCAGAGCCAGTTCACCAAGCCCTTTGCCGAATCCACCGCCCAGACCATCGACGCCGAGGTCCGCCGCATCGTCGACGAGGCCTACAAGCAGTGCCGCGACCTGCTGACCGCCCGCAAGTCCGAAATCGGCCTCGTCGCCGAGGAGCTGCTGCGCAAGGAGGTCCTCGTCCGCGACGACCTCGTGCGCCTGCTCGGGCCCCGCCCCTTCCCCGACCAGGACGAGTTCTCCAAGTACTTCAACAACGACCACGGCGGCAGCGACGCCGGCCGCGTCTCTCCGCCCTTCCCGGCCGAGCACACCGACAACAGCGACAGCAACGCCAAGACCGGGCCCGCCGCCGAAGGGCCCGCCGCTCCGGCTCTCTTTAAGCGCAACGAGTAGAAGGCGAGCCGGTATTGGCATTCTTTGTTTGCTGGGGCGGCTGAGCAACGCATCAACCACTGAAGAAAAGACGCCTGCAGAAGACATGCATCTCGGGAGGACGCGCCTGCTGCCCAAAGGACACCGCCACAGCGATATCTGCGCGTTGCCTCTTTGCTGTTTTTGTCTGATTTTTCATTGGCGTCACTGTCATGTTTGGTGGTCGACGAGCGAGGAAACGATGACGAGACGATCAAGACGTCGCGCGTTACAATCTCTATTTTCGCAGCTCCATGGCCTACGAAAGTTGGCCGGCTTGCCTTGTCCTTTTATCTCCTCCCAACTCCCAACTCTCTTCTGTGTTTGCCGAGTGTTTTGAATATCGCAAGAGAGGAAGAAGGGGAAAACCATGTATTCTAGAATCATAAAAAAAGGAAAAAAAATTAAACTTGACAGTTGGCATGGCAGCGCACGATGGGCATACAGGGCCAAGGATCAAATGGGTTTGGTTTTCTCTTCTCTCTTGCTCTCTCCAAGAAAGAGAGAAACAAATATATATACTAGTGAATTTCTTCATTTCTTTTGTCCTTCATCTATGTTCGCATCGAGTATAAAAACAATTCATATTACAGAGAATCTCATCTTTTTTTTGGGTCAAAAACTCCTGCAATCAAGAAAAGACGCATCTTTGCGAAAGCATCATTGAAAGCATCATTGTCTTTGCTGGCGAAACAACAAAGTCGTCTCTCAGTCACAGCAGGTGATGCTTTACAGACACAAAGCAATTGCTGGTTTTGTTGCGGACCTCTCCTGGTAGTTGTGTGGTTGACATGGCATTTGCCTTCTGTCCTCTCTCACTTCCACTCTCTCTCCCCCTCCCTTGGCCAACCATTTCATACCTCGTGCGTACATTTGCAACACATCCACTAGTCAGGGGCTGGAAAGTCAGTCTACACATCAGTGGCAGCACTAGGCGCTTTATTGCTCTATGCCTCTTTGGTTTACTTTTCTTTCTCTATGCATTTTTCTCACGTCTCTGTTACACTGCAAGAACCAATCGATTTCTCGGGCCTCAAGAAGCCGAAACCTATATCAACAACAAAGAATCCGCGCATGGATTTCTTTTGCGTCTTGCTTGTCAGGCCTGGATCCTCAGCATTTTCTCCCTGACAGTGACCCCTCCCTTCTCTTTCCTCCCCCCCGTCCAGGGCAGCACAGACAGGCTATGGAGCTGCTGCACGCATGAATGCCTCCGACCTGGCCGAAGACCGAGAAAGCGGCCAGAAAGAAACGAAAAAAAAAAACAGCTTTCTTAAGACAAGAGATATGGCAGGGTAGAGCGTGTCTGAAATAGATGACAGGAGGATGGACTGAAATGAGAAGAGGGACGAGCAAGAGCTGAAGACAAAAAAAAAAAAAAATATTGCAACGGAATATCAACGGAATATGTAGTTACGGAATTGACAAAAACAGTGGCGTTGAAAGCCAGATTCCCTGCTTTGGCATACGGGAATCGAGCACTACTTTTAAAAAACTCTTGTCCACTGGCTGTTCTTGCAAGTCTTGGCCATTGCCTCCCCTTTTCCGCCCCTTCTCCCTAACTTCTTGAGCATCTCTTTTTTCTGTGTTTGGCTCTCTCTGCTCTGCTCTTTGCAAATCCATCTCCAGCTACCGTGATGTCATTCAGGCACAAACGGTGAATGTCACTCCGTTTTTGCCTCAGCATGTAGGATTCTGCATAGAAAAAAAAGGATAGAAAGTATTACCCCCTTCCGCTGCTGCTCTTTTCTCTACTCGTATACTCGTTTCCTCCCCCCCCCTCCCCCCCTGGGTGGCCCCACCCATGCAGACGAGAAGAAAGAGGAACAACTGAACAGTTTTCCCATTCAGGAAAGCGAAAATTCTCCGTTTCCTGTCCACGAGTATTTTTAGACAAAGTCACATACACAGCGGGAAAAAAAAGGGGGGGGAGGGGAGGGAGGTCGGGAGACTACGAGTAATAGAGCCGAAACGATTTTGCAGCGCAACGGAGAACAAAAACGGCAAGTCGAAAAAAGAGCAGGAAACAGATTAAAGTACAAAGTGGGCAAAGGCGGGCATGTTGTGGCGAAAACAGCGAGCGTGACAAGACGCGCTTGGCAGTTATCTACTCGCGTAGTGCACGTCTCAAGAACAAAGTAAACGAGACCACCCAGGCTGGCCCAGTTTTTGTCCAGTCTTCCGTTTCTCTCACTATACTCAGCAGTCCGGATGTGCTTCAACACTTGCGCAAGGAAAAAAGAGGCCAGCCACCATTCATCGTACTGGGATAACATGTCAGAAAACCTGGACATACATCCACACACCTGTGTAGTATCGCGTCCTCGACGTCTCTTGCTATCAATTTTGAGAACGCTTTGTATTATGTATGTGTGTGTGTGTGTGCGTGTATGATTTATTATCGAATGCACGCGCGTCATAAGAACAAAATTTCATGCATCGATGCATCGACCTGTGTATTTTGGCACTCCTCGAGAACAGTCGCAGTGCGTGCTCTGTTTGATTTTAACCGGGCGCGATTTGCTCGACATCCATTAAGCTGTGGTGGGGTATTAATGGGCAAATCAACGACAGCAACATCAATAAAATATAATACCTACCAGCCACCGAAAAAACGTCAACAGCATGTTCCTCTCCTTTTCAAATACTGGATCGGCCTATTGTAGTTGAGTGTTCTTGTTTATGCAAGAATTCAGACACGTGAAAAGAGAGCCTCAAAAGAGCTGTTTCGGGATCGCAAATTGAATTTCCAACAAAATGCTTCGCTGAGTGCGAGTTACAGCGCACCATCTCCTGCTATATTGGATCAAGCGTCAGCCGGGTGTGAAAGCTGCATATGCAGTCATCTCTGAACTTGACCATGCTTCTGAAGCAGCGATATCAATTTTGAGTGCAGGCGGAGGGGTCGAACATCGGCTCTCGGAAACGGAAAGGAAATGAAGCACGGGGAAAGGGGAAACAACAAACGAGTTATGCCCATGGGCAAGCATCAGACTGGCAGAATAAAGAAAGCAGCACAATGAATGATGGCAACACGCAAGGTGGCGTTGGTGGCAGACTGAAGCGTAGACAGAAAACGCAAAGACGTATCGATCGGTGCCTGTCATCCTATATCTTATAGCCCGCCCCTCAGTTGCCTTCGGCAACGACAGGGATTTCCCAAGTCAGGAGGTCAGGGAACACACACACAACGGAAACACAGACCTCGTCATGACGAACTTGGATAAATCCTAGCACCGGAACCACCTCGGAGAGGAGAAAATGGAGGACATCCACATGCTCCGAAATAGCGGAATTCAGTAAAGCACAAAGGGATGCGGGATCCACGTGTGCGTGAGCTGAAGCACAACACTAGTTCCTTCTTTATTCATGCACGAGCATCCTCCGAAACCCTCATCACTCAGTGCTGCCTAGCCGTCATCATGTGAGAAAGAACCGTTTCCTGACTATGACCTGTCTTCAGAAGAATTGTCAAAGCATGTGAGCTGTCTACCGCAGCCACTGACTGCGCTTCTGAAGCGTGCACATAGTTCACCGGTGGCAACCTCATATGAAGCTGCTTACTTTGTTTGTGCATGGGCCGCATGTTAGCGGCAGCTGTCACTTGTAAGCTGAAAAAAAACACATTAAGCACACCATCCCGCCTTGCGAGTGGTCAGAGAGGTTTTGTCTTCGGCCATCGCGTGCCAACGTAGTATCAGCAGGCGTGCGGAAGGCTGGGTGGAGGAAAGAGAGCAGAGCTTAACAGCAATCGCCAATGATAGAACAAACAGCAGGGGTTTTTTTGGGGGGGGAGGAGGGGGGGAGGGGGGGGAAGGGGTTTGGTTCCACGATACTAATCGGTATTATTGTATGTTGGGCCTTTGCCATATCCGATTGGTGAGTGCTTTGATTCTCTGCCTTGGAAGCATTCTTCCCATTTTTCTCATAGCCTTAACTGCGTCTGATATGGAAGCAAGTCAAGTGCACGTCGAGTATGTGCTCGCATGCCTGGGGGGCGCTGGAGGAGACATCGCCAAGCAGAGAAGAAGGAAGTAAAGCTGTCCCCCAAAGCTGGCTGAAACTGCGCTCGCACGCGCATTGCATGGCCGAACAAGCTCAAGGGAATGGCGGCAAGAGCGAAATAGACCGCCAGCGTTGGGCACTGAGGGTGTGGAGTGATAAACAAGCCAGTCGTGTTTGGCGGAGTCGAAATTAAAGAGGCGTGTGATGAGAGCAGCCGTAGACCACGAGGACAACGCTGGCAACGCGGACGAAGCGGACAAAGTGGACAAGACTGAAGGATTAAAGAAAAGTGGACCAGGCCGAGTTTAACCGGCGCGACGTGTTTGGTTCACCGTTCGGGACCGATATTGCTCTCCGTTGGCCAAGAAAAGAGGCGGAGGTTATTATGAGTTGATATTGCTCTCGCCCGCACCGACAAACTGAGGTACTTGCCTCTGGCCTCAAGCAAAGCACTCTGCTTCAGAGACCAGGTGTGACGGTGCTCCCAGCTCATTTCGTCGGCATTGCATTTTGATTGAGTCACCTTGAAAGCCATCGTCTCGTCAGCTCATGCGCCTCCTGTACCTGATCCGTAAAACTTCCAAAACCGGGGCCCAGTTGCGAATCACTATCTTGTGCCTTACGAGTCAACAACAGCTTAGTGGCTGGCTTCTGTGGAGCTTTTTTGGTGTATTGCGGCACATGAGCAATACGACGTACTCGTATACCCGTTTCCCGTCATAGAAGTGATGCTATCCACAGGCGATGCTGCCTTTCAATCGGAAACGTCGGTGAGGTGTCGATGCATAAGGAAACGAAAAATGTGTTTAAAATATCAATAGCAAAGCAAAAAAAAAGAAAGAGACGAGTTAACAAGAACAACAAGAAGCACACACGCACGCACACGCACACGCACAACAACGAGCAAAAAATACAGAGTAATGGCAAGGAATAAGATCGGGCAGGTCTTGTTTTGCTGGCCATCGGCAATGTTCTTGGAGAATTCCGTGCTGATGAGCCGTTTTGCATGAAGTGGTTGGCAGTCCAGCAATGCGATTTGGCTCCAGGAGAAAACGAGAGGGGACGAGAGGGGTTTGTCTGGTCCACCCAGAGGCTAAACTTGAGGGAAGAATAGAAAAGACTACTGCTCCAATGAAGGCTTTCCCTCTCATGCCTTGGGTAAACAAACAATGCCGTCGCCAGATCACAGACACACAAACACAGTCGCTGGCTTCCCACCAAACCAAGATGCAGAACAACAACAACAACACCAACAACAACAACAAAAGTGCTTAGCTTACGAACCTAAAATGAAGCGTCACCCAATGAAATAACGAACTTGAATGACACAAGCCGACTGACATTAAGCTCGGATGGCTTTGGTAAATGCTGTTTGGCGTGAAGTCGACTGATCGACTGGAGGCTTGAACAGGATTGAGATGTTGATGCTAGACAGTCCGAACGTTGATTTCAACTGTGCAGTGTCTCTGGGGGAGAAATGGGCGGAATATACCAACTGTTGATTGCACAACAGATGTTGGTCCCGTGGCCGGGGATCATACCTCTGCTGAAAACTGGGCTTCTAATTAAAATGCTGTTATGGGCGAGAGAGTTGTGGGTTGACCGTCTTCTCTCTCTCTCTCTCTCTCAAAAAAGGGGAAAGCGCCTCGCAAATGACCCCCGGCTGCACTTCCCCATCCTTCAGCACAATAAGAAACCCGTCCCGCGATCCAGGACACATCAGTGTTGGCTTGAACGCTTCTGCGTCAAATGCTTGCTCGCCATCGGCGGGAGAGTGCTAAATCTGTGTTAATTTTGTTAATTTTTCCGTTGTCTTGTGGGGGAAGGGAGTGAGAAAGCGAAAGCGGTATACCGAGGGGAGGACAGTTATTCTGCCTTGATATATGATGTATAAATCATGGTGGGCTCTCTTTCTATTACAAAGTCCATACGCCCAAACAGCTCATATGTCTGTATGAACGAGGCGGAGTGGCCTCACGCAACGGATGCTTGGCAGCCGCACAACTGTCGCAGCTAATGACAGCTGACGGAAGATCTGATATGCCGAAGCAGCCCACAGAAAAGAAAAAAAGAGAGAAAAACTAAACAATGAAACGCGAGAGTTCTCTGTGGCGTGAGTGAGCAAGCAAGTGGAGGAAGCTTTCCGGGTTGCTTGTTTCTCAAGTTCACAGGCAATGGGGTTGTGGGAACCCCCCGTAACCGATCTGAGCATCACAAGGCCGAGAAAGTGAGCTCGGATCGCAGAGCCGAGAGAGAGGCAAAAAAGTCAAGCTCTGAGCTAACTCAACCCAAATGGAGAAGTTCGTGTCTTGCCGTGAGCCGTGTAAAACATTGGTTTTGACCGCCAGACGATTGCCGTCTCAGGTGCAACCCAAACCGCGCAGCCTTGCGGTTGATAATTAGCGAGATCGAAGCGGGTTGTGGATCCTGCATGAACCGAGAACGTCCTTCAGCGAATTTACAGGTCCGTAGCCAATAGCTGAAGCATTGGAAAGCAAACGAAGCCTGGGGTCCGAAGAGTCAAAAGCAAGGTGAGCAAGGCAAGAAACCAAGCCATTTTGCCTTTGAGCGGCAAGGCATTATTATCAGACTGCGCCGCTGTTTGTTGGTTTGGGCTCGGGAAATACGAGAACGGTGCTGTATTTCAACTTTCAATTTTATTTTTCTTTGCCGGCCTAGTGTCCTGCTGTCGTGAGGCGGACATTGCGAAAGCTGCAGATGAGATCTAAAAAAAACAAAGGGAAGAAACAAACAAAAAAAGGGCTGAGGAGGCACAAATGACGAGAAGGAGGAGGGAGATAAGCAAAAACCGGAAAGCAGTATTACAGCGACTTGGTCAGTTGGCTCTTGCCTTCTCAAAAGGTTTCGCCAACCCAGTGACACGTCGATGTACGTACATAACGGGAAGGTGATTTTACTGCAAGGCAGGAGTGATGGAGGGGTCCCTTCCCGCTGTTTTTTCTCCGAGTCCTGTGCTGGTATTATTACTTTTTGTACTCGGGGTACTCAGCCCGCCGACTTACAGTGGTATTAGCTCTCGTCTCCTTCATGTCTATTATTTTTACCACTTCGGCTGTTTCTGCTGGCACCCACTTGTCCGCCTCCTCCTTGCACCACCCTGACCCGTCAGTTCTCACCTCACACCTTACGCACTCGCTCCCGGAAGTCACCTCCGGACACACAAGACGCGCGCGTCGCGTCACGTCAATGCGTCCGTCGTTCGGAGAAACCGGCTATTGTGTGGCCATTTCATTCTGACTACCTTTGATGGGGGGACTATAATTTAGGAAAGCTAGATGTTTGGCATGAAGGAAAAAACCAAAAAAAAACCCCCAAAAAACAAAAAATTCCATGCAGCAACCTCAAATTAAGGTGTAAAGCACCAAAAGTCCAAAATACTGAGAAAACCCAGGACAAGCGAAGAGAAGTGTTTGTCAAAGGGCATGGGAGCATTGAAGTGCTACCCACATCCACGCTCTGTGTTCAGAAAGCTGTGCAGCGAGAGCTTGCGGCAGAAGCCGTGGAAAAGTGGAAAAGAGCATCGCGGGTTACCGCATAGGCATTTTGTTTGAGACCTTTCAAAGATGAGGGGAAAGGGAGACTAGGTGGGGAGTCCCGTTTCGACAAGGCATAAAGCAAAAGATGTGGATAAAGAAAGCTACAGAGAGGGAGAAGGGCGACACCTCACCCGAGCGACTCTCTTTGCCGAAATATCTGACCAAGGGTCAATGCAAAGCAACCTCAAGCAGCAACCACTGCTTGCTCTCTGCAAGCGGCCTTCTCATCCCCCTCACTGATCTGTTCGGAGCATTACCGCACTCACCAGGTTGCTCCCTTGTTTTTCTTTTTTTTTTTTTTGGGGCCGGGTTTCTTGGCCCTGTTTTCTGTCTTGGCCGCACCACCCTACTTTGAAGGAAATGTGTTCGCTTGCTCTGTTTTGGCATCCCCAGTTTCTCACGCAGGCGCGAGCAGTTTGCATGCACGCATACGCACAAAGAAAGCAGAAGCAATTCTAGCCGAAGAACATGTATGCAGCGCGTCTCAGGCCCGCCTTCCTCTATTGTGCGTCACAGTTCTGTTTTGTTGTTTGAGTGATGAGTTGACTTGGCTGCTTCATTGGTCTACTGTCTTATTTCTCTACTGCCCCCCTTTCTTCCTGTTGCTCTTGATTCTTTTTGATTGCTACGGCATTGGCAATGACGACGTCGGAGTGTCGCCTCTCTGTTTCTTTAGCTAAACCATAGGCCAGCCCGATTCAGAAAAGGTACTATTACTTCGTAGCAGGTAACATACAACAGAATGCACTCTCACCTCGGGTGGTACACATCCTGCAGCGGGTGTTGTGTAGCAAAACAAGAGAACGGGAGCAAAAAAAAAAACAAAAAAAAAAAGGAGAGAAGAAGGAGTAAGCGGGCTGGACGTGGCCAGCAACAGGCAGCGGATAAAGCATCTTCTGGCCCCCGTCAAGTGTCGAAGCGATATTACAAGTAACAATAGGCGAGCCATGCTTCCACGAACAGCAGCCACCTTGAGGCAGAAAAAACAAAATCAGAGGGACATCCTATGCCTGTAGAACAAACGCCACACTGGGCTGAAACGGGTACGGACAAGACCGGCAATGCCAGACAACACAAGACAGAATTTAAACCAAAACAAACCCAAACATCAATCTCAATGTTAGAGTCAAAGTCATACTACAAAAAGACGCCGGCAAATCCCAGACATGAGGTCTAATACTGCAAACGAGTGTTTTCAAAAGGTGTGTCCTGATCCGCCTTGTCTCCTTTGGATTTTGGCAGAGCATTACACAGGACGCCGGAATAGGTGCACTTGTACATGCCTGACGGCCACCCCAAGCTAGCAATAACATGCGGAACATGTTTGTGAGACGCAAACGCATCTTGCGCCGTTCTCTAAGCCATTGGCGTGGGCGTAGGACAAAAAAAAAAAAAAAATAAGGGGACGGGAGGAGGGGGGACGGACGAGAGCATATTAAAAGAATGCATTCCAGGTCTCGTGCATTTTTGAGACATCATAGCAATACAATCAAGAACTGTTCCTGCTGTATATAGTTTTTTGTATACGCTGTGTATAGCAAGCGTGCAGAGCCAGAAAGAACATCTAGCTAGCCTTTGATGGGTCGCTTTAAAGACATACAACTACAGACAGTGATCTGAACTCTCGGAAACAGCAGGGCGGCAACGACAGTCAAGGCGTGACACCTTCGAACTATAGCTCTCTTTAAAATCAGGCTCACCAACGAATACAGTGCAGGGGCAGGCCCCTTTACAGGTTTGTTGGTGGTACATAACACGAAAGCCAAAACTAGCAGCGTATATACGTGGGATTCTACGAGACTGAGGGCCGTCTTGCCACGGCTCGATACTTTTCCTTTGCTTCCTTTCTACGGCCAAAAAACGCGTATCTGAAAACGGGCAGGACCATTTGCTCTTATTATTCTCCCCGCTTCTCTGCTTATGTGTTGGGATATTGTCCCGCTTTCTTTCTTTCGAGTTACATGGGTGACACCATTCGTCCGAGATCAGGAGAAATAACACCAAAAAAGGACACAAGAAAACACACACACACACACACATATACACAAAAAATTATCAGGTACCCCGTAGCAATCGTGCTTATGGTAACAAAGCCGCGGTCAGTGCTTTACCTCACCGAAGAGCAACAAGGAGAGCACCTTACCCTAAGACCGTCCCACGGGTAACTCAAGGCGAATGGTGTTATGCTTTGAAGCTGCTCATTTCGGAGCCTTTCCTTGTACGTCTTCTTCCGTGAAGGGCAAGCTTGAAAAGGGAAAAAAGGTAAACCGAAAGACAAAGATGCCGACAAGAAAGACGCTTTGCATAAAGCAGACGAGTAAAAGGCCGAGAAAGAAAAAACGAAAGAACCCGCCCGAAAAAGCGTCGTATGCCGCCCCCATTAGCTCTTTCGGAGTGCTTCACACAGGTAATGTCCGACTGGAGGCCGAAGGCATTGATTCTGCAACCTCGCTGTGCCATCTCAATAGTACTTGTCGCTTAATACCGGCCCCTGTCTCCAAAGCCAAGGTGAGGTAAAAACGAGCAAAAAAGGCAAGTTAAAAACTGGAAGACCGGTAGCGGATTTTGGCAACGGCCTTAATATTAACCTTTTTTTTAGCGTTTCATACATACGAAGCAAATATCCCATAAAATCGTTCTAGAAGATCTTAGTAGCTAAAAAGGGCCAAGGCCAAGGAGAAGACGGAACTGAAGCTGGGGGAAGAATGTGAGCATTGTGGCATTTCTCTCGCCCTTTTTTTCTTTCTCTTCCTTCATAACTGCATAACGATCCCTCAAAGTAATTAAAAAAAGACCACAAATCAGGCAGGTCAGTTGCCCCTACAACCAAACCAACCGATCAGGTCTGCTTCCTCTTTCTCGGCTTCTATTCTTTTTTTTTAACCCACCCCGTGCCTCCATCCGTGCTCTCTTCCATGTTTCTTCCGGTGGCAGACACAACGTTGTACGTGTACTAGATTGTGGGGAAGAGAGGCTGGGCTTCCAGGAACCATACAACCAAAGGCTGAGTGAGGGCTCTCAAAAAGGCACCGGATGTTGCAGTGGGCCAGGGAAAAAGACGTTTAAAAGCGAACTAATATAGGTGTGCAGTATTACAGAGTACGAGTATCCATAATAGTGGAAATGGAAGGGGCCGTTAACGGGGCATCAATTACTCTTTCTCGTCCTCCCGGCAAAATGCAATGAACCAGTACGTTTTCCTTTTGCGAGTATCATGTCTTAGTCCGTGCACCGTAGGAATACTTTTCGTCTCACTAGGCGGGTTGTCAAGGGGGGGGTTATGGGGCCTTGTAGGGCCACTCTTTCTTTTTATAGATGGCATTTTTTCTTAACCTCTCCAGGAAGTCCCTGACAAGAGAGAGAGAGAGAGAGGCGGAAAAAGACAAGAAAGGAAGAGAAGCTAAAAGGCCTGCATAATCTACAAAGTGCTCCTCGTGGTTTCGAGAGAAAAAAGAGAAGGCCGAAGGGGCGAGATTGAGGGGATGGAAGTCAAGCCAAAGGCGGACAAACCCGAAGAGAACCAAGAAGACTGACGCACATGGAAAAAGGACGTACAAACAGCCTCACCGATCAATTGCTGGGATGATCACAAAGTACGCAATTAGAACTCGCAAGACTCCAACAATGGAGTGGCTGGAGTGCAAATCTCAGTCAAGGAGGTGTTTGTGGATCCGGCCCAGCAGATGGAAGGGTTTGGTTCTACTCTTTATGCCCCCCTCCTTGTATTTCGCGTTGGGCTTTGAATTCTCGGTTTTTGTTTCTCGTACCGTCGACAGTCAGGCAAACCACCAGACCCCTGCCATTGTACTCCGTAATACCCCCCCAAACAGAAGACCAAGGCCTCCTAAATGCCTATTTCAGGTAGTGCCCGAATCTTTTTTGTTTCGTCATCTTCCCTTTCTGCATTTCTTTTCCTTTGCCCCCCCCGTATGCTCTTCTTGGAGCCGATTGTTCGGTCACTCGGTAAACCCAACCGATGAAACAAGCCCTGACAGCAGTCAACACAGTGAGCAGAACCTTAAATAAAACAAGTCTCATTTTACTCTTTTTGGTGTTGAGTATTCCCACCTTCTTTGTATGGTGTGCACTGGCATTTCTACAACCTCTGTACGAGTACGCGTATTTGCCCTATACGTTTACTACGCAAGACGATGCTGCATGAAAACGATAGCGCAGTGTGTTAGAGGGCCGCTGCGGGCATATGACGAGGAATAGGGCATGCTCAGCCATTGTAATTTTGCACGGCACTCTTGCGTCATGGTGATACGGCATTATAAGCAAGCGCGAGGTCCGTCACATTACAACTGGAAGGCAATGGCACTTACCTTGGAAAAGAGAAGTGCCGTCAATACCTTGATACGTCCAAACAATAAAAAAAAGAAACCACCGCACATGCACAGTCATAGAAAGCAGAAAGAAGATTTGAGCAAACGAAAAGCCAAACAAAGCCCACTGGCTGCCCTTGTCGCTTGGAACATATGAATGAGAGAGAAGGAGAGACGGACAGAGACAAGGGGCAGAGACAGGAGGCAGAGACAGCAGTAGAGTCAGGAGGTAGAGCCAAGGAACAGGAGTTGAAAATTAACAAACAACTCTGCAAAAGCCCGGAAAATGAACGATTCAAAGACATGGACATAGAAAGTCGTTGTTCCATGCGAACAAGAATTGGCAAAGGCCACACACACACACACACACACACACACACAAAAGCAAAATCGACTACTTGCCTGAAAGAAATAACACAGCCTGGGAACAATAGCAAACGGCAGCCTGCCATCATCGTGTGCCTGGAGCATTACAGTACGTGTCAATACGGTTGTATTCTTGCTATTATTACCAGTTCGCTCCGGGGTAAAAATAATGCTGCATCCTCGCAGTCCCCTCATTTAACTCCCCCCTGTTCTCTTACACCCAATCGCAACCCTAAAAAAAGCTTGCGGATTTTTTTCTTTTCTTTCGGACGCTTCTGCCTTTCGTAATACGTCGTAATGCGTCGTAACTCTATTTTCAGTTTTTCTTTTTGTGTGTCTGCCTGTTCCAAACAGCTGTGTCTTTCAAAGTTAAACTTTCATACTCCGTCTCGCACCCCCCTTTTTTTTCTAGGACATGCATTGAACTGCACGCCACCAAACAAAGGATCTTGACAAGGAGGTGGCGGCGACAAATACGCCGACGGCAACAGACTCACAATAGAGCAAGCAGGCTGCAGTGTCGGTTGACGGTCATTTCTCATTTCGGTACCAGCAACGCTGCCGCGGCGAGAGCGAAGGAAGATCTGGCGACAGTAATAGCAGTGGCCGCAGCAGCGACGGCAGCAGAAGAGGCAGAAGCGGCAGCCTTTTGCTTTATTACCTGAGCCAAGTACCTTAGCCAATACGATCCACAGTGCAGTGCGCGGCATGCGGAATTGAAAGTAAAACTGCATGGTCGTCGTATGCAGGAACGACTTTTGGCGCTGCCTATTGGCCTACCTTTGGGTACGGAGTACTGGGCTCAAACTTGGCGATGCGCTGAGACTTTGCTGTGCCACTTACACGTCAGCCTCTTTTTAGCACGCAGAGCAACTCTTCTGGTGCATGGGCCTGCCTCTTGTGTGATTGATTTTTGCTGGCTTTTAAATGCCAGCATCGTTGAGGATTTTTTTTTTTTATTTTTCTAAATCAACGGATTCCAGGCCGTTTGAAGGTCCAGCTCCCCCACAAAAAAAAATAGCTTGTTTCTTTTTTTAACCTTTTTCTATGCTTCTTCTGTTGCTTCTGGTCTTTTCGGCGCTTTCAGCTGGTTTTATTTGTTTCTGACCTTTGGAGCCATCTTTCTCCCCAGGCTCACGCCGCACACGCCGCACTCGCCTTTTTAGCTTTTTTAGAAAGAGGCATTTCTTACTGCTCCTCACTGCGGCGGCGAGACTGCAGTGTCCCCCTGCCCCCATTCTTGTAGTCCGTATAACTCGTACGTTGCATCCTGCTTCCACAGCAGCGGTGCCCACCTTTTTTTAACACCGGCATGGCTGCTGCCGTTTCAGGCTGGCTGTTATACTCGTACGACACCGAGTGGTCCCCTTTCCTATCAGGTACCAAGACAGAAGAGAAAATGAATAGAGCTCTTTCTTCTCACTCTGTCCCCCGGCTTGTGACACTAGAAACTTTCCCTGATGGTCCTGGTCGCTCACATGCCTTTTCGTCTCATTTGTCGTGCCATCTTGACGAACCACCACCTGTCGGCCACAGCTCGGAGGAGAACCATACTTTCAACCCCTCTCCCCCTGCTTCCCGTATCTGCAACGTCTCTCGCCGATGCTGGGGGTGGCCCTGGCCCTAGCTTGAAGAGCCAGGGAAAACTGCAGAGGACAGCTAGAGCCAGGCTGGCCAATGTGGCGCCGTTCGGGCAAGGCGCAACCAACACTCGCCCCTGAAGAGAAAGGAGAAAACATGGGACGAGGATGTAAAAACGGGTGGTATTTTTTGACCAAGTAACAATACAAATTACTCGTATCTTCTCAAGAGAGACTCGTAGGCAGGCTAATGTTTTGTCCCTTGTTGCGAACCAGAAACAAGCCCCTACCTAACTGCGAGAACTCGTATATTATTGTTACGAACCACTTGCTCGACGCTGCATAACACTTCGTACTAGTCTCAAAAAAAAAAAAAAATGCACGGAAGCAGAAGCGAGAAGAAGAGAAAGAACTCGTGGCAAAGGATGCTTGAACAAGGTGCGGGCTACGGAGTAATAGAACGTCGTACACCGTCATACTCCGCACAATGTAGCTTTGGCTGCCCTACTCGTAGTACTTACTATTATGTGCTCCGTAAAATACGTCACATCCCATTCGAGTTTGTGGGCTCGTTCACGAGCTCCACAGAGCCCTGAGTCTCCTACGTTACGAATCTTCAAGACTCTCCGTCTGTGCTCCAATGGACACTGCACCCACCAAGTCGTAATATTCCACCTGCCATCAGCACCAGAAGAGAAGAAAAAAAAAATAAGAAAAAAATAAGACTCATTTTTAAGGTCGTACTTCAACCTACTCCGGCATGAAGTCGCAAGCTTGTCTGCCGACTTTTCTCTCTACTCCGTGCATCGTATTTACTCCCCGATGAAAGATCCATGCCACTTTTGGCCTTTTGCCGCCATCTTTCGGCTCTGACAACGTCCGCGAGATCTACGAGCAATACCAGACTAGCCCGTCTGGGTTGTCTGCGGAGCGTGAAACTTTGAAGACCGACTAAATCCATCGTAAAGCGTCTATGCGGTACGGGAACAGACTGAGGGTAGCGCTGATTTCCTAATGACAGTATCTCGATGATCTAGCCTTGCTTTTGGGGGCGTCTCTCGTCCGATTTGTCGGGGGTTTTCAGTATTTTTTTCAATATTTTTTCAGTATTTATTTCGGTATTTTATTTTTTTGTTCTACGGGGGAAAAGGGCTGTGTTTTTTATCAGTTCTCTCTTTCAATCTTTTCTTCCCCCCTTTTTCCTGGTTAAAAACTGACAGTGACGTTGTTCATAACCAACGCCGCCCATCCACCTCTGGCAGGTCGCAGCCACAGTGGTGTATGACAATTTCAGGAAACGTCACCGCCACAGAGAGCTGCCTTGGCCAGGCTTTGGAGCCTCGGCTTTCTTGTTTGTATTTCGTGTTTCCCTGTTCTTCTTCGTATTCTCCTTTTGCTCCTTTTTGTTCGCCTTACTCCCCTTCCTTCCTTTGCCTCGCTCTGTGCACCCCGTCCTATTGTTTGGGGGTTGTCATGCCGTTCGTGCTGGAAGCATTGCGTCGCTCCGGCCGAAGGATGCGCACTGCACGCAACACAAAATACCACACCCATGTTAGCTTTACAAAAAGATGTTGTCTGGGCCATGAATGTACAAGGTAGCATACACACGCCAAGGTTCGGAAGCATGAACCAAAAAAGAGAAACAAAAAAAAACCACAGCTGCTCTCCCGTAGCAATGCTTACGGAGCACTCCTTATGGTGTCCCTACCATGTATCACTTGTAGAAGAGTACTTGTCTACTTTGCCGGTGGGGGGACAACGCGACAAAGCAAAAAAAAAAATAAAAAATAAAAAAAAGATAGGATCTACGAGGCACCACACTGTGATCTCCTTCTAGTTTTCCATGCGGTTGCTTTTCTCGGCTTTCGCACACAGGATCCACTCTCCGCACCTCCTTCTTCGTCCATTGCCTCATTGCTGTCGTCGCTTGCTGTGACGTGCTTAGACCTCTGCAGGGTTTTTTTGTTTGTCAAATCGCCGCCTTTCTTCTGGCACAGCTAGATTTTAGCTCTTAGTCCTCGATGGGTTATATTGGGAAGAACATACAGCGCATTTGATGAGGCGGCGTAGCAAACGCTCATTTCATTTGCTTCGCCCGCCGGTTGTTCACTTGTTTCCCTCTGCCTCTTGATGCTGCCCGACACACATTTTCTTGTGGCGTTTTCCCCATCGTGTTCCTTGTCGGCTTCGCCTCACGCCCTCCCATATCCTGCTCTCGGTCAGTTTATTTTGCAGTCTCGTAGTTTAACTCTGCAGCTTTTTTTATGCCTCGTATTTTAGTTTTAGAATGCATTCTGCTTGTTTCCCTGCAGTCTTTGGAGCAGTTTTTTTACGACCTGGGCTTGTGTAATAATACGCCGTATTTCGAATGCAATGCTGCTACCTGCCTCTCTCCCCCTCCTCTTCCTCTTCGGCTTACCACTGCCACAAGAACTGTCAGTTGTTTTTTTTTGTTCTATCAAGCAGCAAACCCCCCTCCCCTGCTAGTGACCATGTCCACGCACACCCTCCACATCTCTCTACACCCCCTCCCTTACATCTTCCCTCTACGGAGGACTTTTCCTGGTCTCTTCTCTCTGTGTGTATTACGCCCACTCTGCAATTGCTCGCCCATCTCTCCCATCTCTCCCATCTCTATCCACTCTGCCTATCCCTCTTCCTACCCTGTAGGCAGGTTCCTGGTCATTGCACACACAGCTCTGCAGGCCCCTCCCATCCTTACCACCTTTTCCTGTTTCCTGTGCGTGCTTCTCTTACACGGACACAGGTGACATGGGTCACTGCCGACTGCGGTCTTCCTATTGGGTGGTAAGATGAGAAAACGCCAAAATAAGGCCGTTTGTGGGTGCAATGGGCATGCATACGCTCTGCAGACGATACGCGTTAAGACGACGGGTCTGGGCCGTTGTCTCTGGTTCACGTACAAGGGGAAGGAGATTTTACTGACCAATCACGGTTGCTACTAAGAGCTTCGAGCTAAGATGCATGAAAGACCATGTGCCTGTGGGCTTGTCGTTCGTCTTCGAGCCAAGCACTGACGTACAGGACCCCCTCGAGTACGGGACGTGGCCTTTCTCGGCGGCGCATTACTCGTAAACACTGCGGAGTGCTCGTCTACCTTTGTCCTTGCGGGTCTTTTTTTTTTTTGATGTGGATCTTTGCTATTCTTTCCTTCTTTTTATCATGACTGAAAAGGCTTCATCCAAGTGGTTTTCGGAGTCCGCTATCGGGCATCTCCAAGCAATGACAAAAAAAATGACAAAAAAAAAGTCTCTGTCTCCAGGCCCTCTTTTGGGCGGAGGGGGGGATCCTTCCCCATTTCCCGTGTTTGTTAAATGGCTTTTAGGCGTTCCGTTTGTCTTTTCCTAGCTCTGAGGTGGCTGGCTCGTCAATTCTCACGATGCTTTGCACTTCCGTGGAGACGAGGGGACAAACGGCCACAACGGAATGTGGAGTACCATAACGGAGGAAGGAGGATTGATAGGGAAGGGGGGGGGGGGGGGTAGAGGGTAGAGAGAGAACAGAAGAGGTGACATGGTGGCATATAGCAAAATCGCAGAGAGCAGACGAGCAACGGCCAGAGAAGAGGTTCAAAAATAAAAGGATTAATAGGAATGCACTTTTTTTGCCTGCTGGGTGGCAGGTGCCATTGTTGTTGGCTCTATCACCTCCGTGGCACACAGCATTAGCCATTCAGCCGAGAAGCGAAAACAGAGAATCTATTGTCCAGGTTTGTGCCAATATAGCTTGTTTTGGTTCCCGCCTCGTAGCTGTTCTAATAGCCTGCGAAAAGAGCAAGACAAAAAAAAACGGACTAGAAAAAAGGATGTCGCGTGTGGCTCAGCACATCTTTTCTTTGCTTTGTGCAATCTCTAAAAACAAACAAACAAACAAACAAAAAAAAAAAAGGCAGCAACGCCAAAGAAAGAAAGAGAGATAGAGCCACAGTCTCAGAATGTGCAAAAGTTCTGACAGACGGACAGAGTAGAGGACGATGGCGCCTGCTGGAACAACAAGAATGGGAAAGAGCCATGAGGAAGTGCACCCCCCCTCCTCCACACTCTTTCCTTCCTCTGGTTTTGTTCCTCCACCCCGCCCACCCCCCCCTTCCGGAAGGGGGTGGGGTGTGCTTTCCTCTTAGAACCAAAGTCCCAAAGGAGCTTTCCACAAGAAAAGGACCCATCTGCAATGGACCCAGCCTTAAAGCGGTGCTGCAATATAGCCTCTTGTCTCTCTCTCTCTCTCTCTCTCTCTTTGTCATTCTCACTCAACATCTCTCACGCACTCCTCTCTCCTCCCAATTTTCTCTCCAATGTACCTGATACTCGCAACTTGGAAAACGGTCGACAAAGCCGTCTTTGCTTGCCGTTACAGGCATTGCTTGCCATCGGCTGGTCAATGAGCGTACACACACGCTCACAGAGACACAGACACAAATGCTGCTTTCCCATCCACATTCGGATCCTGCTCGATGATTCTCCGCGCTCTGCAACAGTGACAGACCCGTCCTCCCCGCCCTGTTCACATACCCTTGCTGTCTCGACCTTGGCCTGTCCGGTGTGCTTGGGGGCAGGGGCCGCTCAGGCTACGTGCTTTTTTTGTTTGTCTCTCGCGTGCCATGCAGCTTCCATGCAGCCGTTGTTGTACTGAAAGAGCAAGACGGACGAAAAAAAAAAAAAAGGTCTGAGAAACGTACAGGGCCCAAATGAGACCGGAAAACAAAACCAGACCTAACAAGCAGTCTCTCAGTTATGCGCCACAGGCCTGCCAAAACCAAAAGAGAGAGAGAGGAGACAAAAAAAAAAAGGACATCCCACTTCGACTTTCTCTCTTGGCCACGGCCAGCCTTCTTCCTTTCCTCATTCCCGCTTTCCGCCTTCTTTTGCTCCTCTCCACTGCTCTGCCATCGACACCGCAAAACTCAAACTTCATCCTCTTTCTCCGTTTGTCTCTCTCCCCATCCTATGTCCATGACTCGGCCCCTTTCCCTTTCCCCACACCCCAAGCCGTTGAGACGACCGAGTCTTGCACAATATTAATAAATCAGTCTTCTCGTACGTCGCGACATCCGCGGCAACTTGGCCAAGCTGGATTGACCCCTTTCTATATTTCTATAATTCTTTTGTTCTTATTTCTCTCTCTTGTGTTCCCTTCTATTCTTACGTTTTTCTCTCTCTCATCTCACATCATCCCATTTCATCTATATTCTCCATCTCTGTCTCTCTCGCTCTCGCCCTCCCTCTCTCCCTTCTCTCTCCCTCTCGCTCTATATTTTATTTCTCCCCTCCCACCTCCTACTTTCTTCTCCATCATCTTTCCTTCCTTTATATTTGTTCCCCACAACCTCTTCATCTATTTTCATTCTCTCTGTTCCAGTTTTTCCCAGTCCTTATCTCTCAGAGCCACGCTGGTGGCTCTGTCTTTGTGGTTTTCCTTCCTTTTTAATTTTTTTTTTTTTAAATTTTTGTTCAGACGAAAAGCATCCAAGAGGGACAAATAAACATAAACACATGAAAAACCAAAGAAGGAAATTAATTCTCTCAAAGCAATCCAACCAACCGACAGAGACACATCTCTTGTATACTCGGGAATACGTTTGCCAATCCAGGATATTGGGTTTGAATTCATCTGAGCCAACATACATGCTCTTTGCATGCCGTTCACATTGACATTTCCATGTGCAGTTGCATTTAGCTGTGCTTTAAAAAAATATCTCCCAAAGTTTGCCAGTTGTTTTTGTCCGCTTAGCCAAGAACGAACACAGAAAGGAAAAGCAGATCGTCAACAGTTACTACCGGAACCACACAACAGCACATCTTTGTCTGCTCTTCCCTCCTGATTTATTCTGGGGAAGCTTCTACATTGAACGGTAATATTTTTGTCACATACTCAGTACAACCACAAACAAACTTTTCCAGTGATCAGCAGAGCGACAGTGGTTGAACCATAGAAAAGCACAAACCCAAAAATAAAACGACGCAAAAGCAAAAGCACACGGAACAGGCGAAAAAAAAGACACCACTCGAGAGATCACCCGCTGTTGACCCAAACTCTTGTACTCGCTGGTCACTCCAACAAAAAGGCACATCTGTTTCTTCCCCGACTCAATCGGCCTCTCACTTTCTTTTCCCTGCCTTTTAGTTCTTGCCTTTGCATCTATTACCCTCGCCAGCCAGACACCCGCCGCGCCCTGTAGCGTGGCACAGCTCACTCATACCTCCTCCTTTGTCTCTCTTTTTACTCTTCTAAGTATTACTACACGATTTTTATACTTTAAGACTTACAACCCCCCCCTATACCTCCCAATATTGCTTCTCCTCCCCCTCCATCCATTTATCTATCCCATCTTTTCCCTCTTATTCCTTCTGCCTTCTCTACCTTTACCTTTTTGTTTGTCCCCCTCTCTCATTCATTTATTGTGGCAATAAAACAAACAAGGTACCCCGTCGCCACCACTGTCACTGTCGCTTCTTTTTTTTCTTGTGTCTTTGTGGACCGTCCAGTCTACTACCACACAGCAAGCATACACAAGACAAGAAGCACTTCCTTTCTTGAAAAAGGTTCAGACAATACGTGTTGACGGACAAACTGATTGACAACGCTCTTTCCAATGATTGCCACGAGGCACAGCGAATCGGAGCTGAACCAACCTTGGTCGTTCAACAAGCTGGACAACTCCTTTCCACGAAAAACCGTGCCCAGTCCACGCATGTCGAACTCCGGCTTCGACACGCCGCTGTCGACCGCCACTGAGTGGCAGGGGCAATACTCCTTCCTGCCGCCGGCTGAGCCTATTTTTGCGGCCAGTGCCTACGACCATGTTGGCAGCTCAAACGACAACAACAACAACAGCAGCAGCAGCAGCAGCAGCAACAACAACAACAGCAGCAGCAGCAACAACAATAACAGCTCCAACACTCTTAACGCTTCTGGTAACAACGGCAGCAGTGGTGTCAGCAGCGGCAGCCACAGTAGCAACGGCGGCACAAACAATCCTCATGAAAGCAGCAATAGTAACAATGTGAGCATAACCACCAGCAACGGTACCGGCAGCAATCAGTCTCAAGGTTTTCAACAGCAGAGTAGTACAAATGGAGAATCCTCTCTTGATCATCTCAACCTCAAAATGGAACCAACATCCCCTCTTACTCTACACCACAGACGCAGTATGGATCCGCTTGGCTTGCGCCAGTCTTATGCGCAAACCAGTACGCAGTCGCAATCGCAGCAGCAACAACAACAGCAGCAGCAGCAGCAGCAGCAAAATCAACAGCAGCAGCAGCAACAGCAACCGCTTACACCGCATCAGAGGCCCCCAACTCCAGCGTCGGCTACAGTCTCATCTGTAACAGGTCTGATTGAGCACCCTGACTCGCACAATACGGATGCATACGGACAGAAAATTAACCCGGCGCTCGTTGGCGGACATGACGACTCTTCGTCGCTCATAGCGTCCAGCGATTCTGTCAATAACAGCATGTCTATTCACGGATCTGGTTCACTGGTTTCCAACTCGTTGTCGTCGGTTCTGCAACACATGCCCGACATGTCGGCGAGTCATACAAGCGCCAGCGGTGGTGGCAACAATGGCGCGGGCAGCACCATGGTAAACGGAGAGGATCATTCTGGCCTGAAGGAAGAGGACGATGATCTTCTTGACGATGAGGAGATGGGCGAGGGCGACAGCAATGCGGCACCGGCACCGGCTCAGACTGCGGCTGAGCGGACTGCGCAAAGACGAAAGATGAAACGATTTCGGTAGGCTGCATCTTTGGCTTTTTTTTTTTTTTTTTTGCCATGGGGAAATGAAAATGGTGGACAACTCTAACCCATCCCTCCTTAGTCTTACCCATCAACAAACACGCTTTCTCATGAGCGAGTTTGCGAAGCAGCCACATCCGGATGCTTCGCACAGGGAACGCCTGTCCCGCGAGATCCCTGGTCTCAGTCCACGACAGGTGCAAGTCTGGTTCCAAAATCGGTACGTGTGTGTTTGTGTGCTGAAAGTGAGAGGTCAGGCGTGTGGGGTTTTATGAATGCGCAGTTGCAAATCGACAAAAGCCTGACCTTTTTAGACGAGCAAAAATCAAGCGCCTGGCGGCAGATGATCGGGAGCGCATGATAAAAATGCGCGCGGTTCCAGACGACTTTGATAACGTTCAGGCTCTTCACTCGCCATATGGTGCTGTGCATGGGCTGGGCACACCCATGGCGTCGCCCGTCGATTTCAACGCGACCGGCTACACCGACCACATGATGCGTCCGCTTATGGTGGATGTACGGCGGCCCGATGGCGACGACCATTTGTCGCCAACAGGCCTGAGTCCTGCCTTTGGCAACATTGGCTTCAACCCTTCGGGTTCGGCCATGAACAGCTCGGACATTATGTCACCTCTGTCGCCAAACACAACCACCGACCACCGCTATAGTAGCTATCCCGGACACTTGTCCACTCCTGTGACTTCGTCGTCGTCTCCCGGAGGTGCCTCTGGTCTTGGTTCTCTCAGCGCTAGCGCCCCGCGGTCCACGGGCATGTACGGCCGGCCGACCAGCCTCGACAGTAGCAGCGCTGGCATCCTGTCTTTGTCAGGCGGTGCCAACAATGGCTCCGTTGCCACTGGCGCAGCTAGCCATCACAACTCACACCATCACCACCACCAGCGTCAACCAGTCCGCCCGCTTCAACCCCTGCAGTTGCGCGAGGCCATGACGCGGTCCCGATCCGACAATCTTCAGTCGCCTCTGCGATCGAGCATGTCATGGAAGGGCGATTCTCTCGACTACACCAGCTACCACAATGGCAACGCCAGTCCACAGCTGACCGGTCGTCCTCAGCAGTCGCTGTACCCTTCTGATGGACTAGGAAATGCTACGCCAACGACGCTCGGCGGCTACGATTCAACATACCAAGGTTTGTGACTCTCTCTCTCTCTCTCTCTCTCTCTCTCTCTCTTTTGTTTCTCTTTCTTCTTAGGTCCATCTTTCGTTTCTAATTTTCTTACTCTTTCTTGTCATCTTCTGCAGCCCCTTCTAGGTGGTTCCTGCATCCTCATCACTAACGAAGCAGGCAGGATCTACCGCTCAGTCACCGACGCACATGGCCTACCCGGGTTTTCAATCCCCGAGTCTAACACCGACCACCACCCAGAGTCACACCTCGCGCCTCCGCGCCGCTTCAGCTACGCTGCCCCTGGGCCTTGATTTGCACACCGCTGCCAACACCGCCAACGCCACCACCCACGCCACCGCCAACGTGGTCAGCAGTGGCAACGGCGCTGCGGGCGGCGGTGCAAGCGGTGCAGGAAGCGGTTCTGTTGCCTCCAATCAGCAGTTTCGGGGCGCAGGAGGAGTTGGCGCATCAATCCTGTCTCCAGTTGCTATTTCGTCGGCCATGCTCTCGCCCTCGACGCCGCGGCCTGGAAGCATGCAGGCTGGCGTTGGCATCAATGGCCTAGGCGGCGGGTTGAGTAGCCTTTCCAACTTGGGCGGTGGAGATATTCCGGCGCCCTCGCCCTACACCGCCAGCTTTCCATCCTTGTCGACACAGATGAATTTTGGCAGCCTGCCACGAACTTCGGCTTACCGGCCAGCCACAACAGCACCAACAAACACGGGCACCTCTGACTATTCCATTTCTCAGCTCAGTGCTCCCGTCACCCCATCTCACGATTTTGCACAAGCGTTCCAGGCTTCCGGGATGGCCGGAGCATCGTCAACAGCTGCGCCGTCAGATCTATCCATCTCGACAGCAGCAACGTCAACAGTTCCCCAAGCTCTCAACAGCGCCGGAGGGAGCGCGAGAACACCTATGCGTGACTCATTTGGCTTTGGCGGTCTCAGTGCAGTCGGCAGCAACGGTAGCGGAAGCAGCCGAGGCTATCAGCAATAACAAAAAAAGAAAAAAAGTAAAAAAAATCCGAGCACTACGCCTTTTTGAACCATCTCAACAGAGCCGAGTCATAAAGAGAAAAAACTCTCTTGTGTTTGGTTTCCCCTTTTACTTTCTCCCTCTTGTTTCCAATGTATAGTCTTGCTGCTACTTTTTTTTTTTTTTTGCTTCTTTATTATTCACAATGTTTTGGCAATTCCGATCCCTGTCCGTCACATCAAATTGAAGATACTGTTGACGAAGAATTGGGGCATGGCTCTGTCAAATCTGTTTCGACCTAGTCTGCTCACTTTTTTCCTTGGGCTTTTGCTTGTCTCACGAGTTGTGCCTCATGGTGTCATTTTTTTTCTCCCCGCAAAGCGCCCGTACAAAGCTAGAGCATACCTAATTACTACCAGATTGGGGGGTGGTGGGGGTGGGAGATGTTCTTTTACGTTTTATTTTGGATTCCCTACACTTGCCGTATGCCATTTCATCCCTTTTACTTGTCATATGTCTTCAGTCTTTGTTGCGTATCTTGTTGTTATATATGTCCTTTCATCTCACCTTTGTGTCTTTTGAGTCCTCTCTGATTTCTGTTATAGTCTTGATCATTTCAAAACCCAGAACCAATACCCAGTTTTTGAATTCCCCCTTTTTGTGCTCTCCCATCATTTAAATTCTTATGACAATCAACCACCATTTTATTTCTCTGCCTTTTATATTTCTCTTTTTTTTGGTGCCTATACATTTGTAGATCCATGACTTTGCCTTCAGTGCATCAATTTTGTTATTTCATTGTTTGTTTTAGCCATCCATAATACTGATGAGGAAACTCAGAGAATAAGCACATATTTTACAAACAGAACAAATAGTGTATTATGCATTTGGCTACTTTTCTTAGTGTGCCTACCATATCCATATGATTGTAGCAATTCTCAGTAGAAGACGCCCCTTAGCGCAGGCAAATAATGAGTTTGAGAAAGATGACTGCTGTCTCGTGTAGTTGGCTAGTAAAAAAAAAAAAAAAGGCTTGAGACGGGCAGCCACCCGCACGCAATTCGTATTCACACCTCTTGCCTTCTTGGATCTATACACAGACCCCTTTGTTTCTAGTTGCAGCTCACTCGTGGCGGCCTGTCCAATGCTGAAGACAGGATGCCCACCCCGGGTGGGAGAGCCCTGTAATAGTGGTGTGGGTGTGGGACGAAGCCAGGCCGTAAGAGATCAAATGCCGGTACCCTCTCACTGTTCCCTTGCATGATTTCCAGAGAGACAAGACTAGCAGAGCCACCCGGTCTGTGTTATTACTTACTCGTGAGGCCATGGCAACGAGAGAGAAGATGACGAAAGCGAAAGAAGCGATTGCTCACAAAGACAAAGTAACCATGAAGAACGGCCGACACCCCAATGTCAAGCAAGAGCTTTCACATCTCAACAAGAGCTGAAGCAGGACCGCCATATAAAAGACCAAAAAAAATGTAAGCAAAGAAAAAAAAAAACCCCCCAGAAGGATCAAAGGACCCATGACGACGCAGAGCCAAAAAAAATCATCCTGTCATGCAATACGACTCGGTGTGCATGGGACTGCAAGCGAATTACAACATGAGAAAGACAAGTCTGAATGCTATGTGTGGTATCTCTTGTCTATCTGTTCTCGGATTTGAGGAGTTCATTTTACTGGGGTCGACATGTCGGCCAAACCATCTTAACGGTTTTTTTTTTTTTTTTTTTTTTTTTTTTTTTTTGCAGTGAAAATTCTCTTGTTTTAGTTTCTATATCTCTCTCTATGTCTTTTTATTATATAAAAATAAAAGAAAAAAAAACCAATCCATGTTGCAATAGGCGATGGCGACGCTTTGGGACAAAGGCCTTTTTGATTTTTTGAAGATCTCACGACCATCCGCTTTGATCATCCGTGTTTTCCTCTTTACCGCTGCATTAGGCTTGCAACAATACACTCTCTCTCGTCAGGCATTTTTATTTGTTTGTATTTTCACTTACATTTTTGTGTCACATTGCAAAAAAAAAAAAAAAAAAGACGAGAAAAAAGAAAACGAAACTATTGGAGGACGTGGAAAGAAAAAGGCACCATTTCCCCATTTTCAATGGTCTGCTGATTCCTTTTTGCTGTGGCGGGTGCATGCACTGTGGTGTCGCAATGCACACGTTGGAATCAAAGGAGGAATAGCCCATATTCAAAGGACCACCAACGGGAAAGACGGACGAGTGGAGGAGTGGGAGAAAAACAGGGAAAACAACGACGTGAATGGGCGGGAAAGATGGGGTGAAGCTTGGTGGCGGGAAAGGAAGGCAGAGAGGGTGGCGTGTGTGTAAAGCCCAGAAGGAAGACATCGAGTGGGTGAGTGAAGGAAAGCGAGCAGGCGATAGCAGACGTATTAGGTGAGCTGAGCGAGATAGAGAAAAGTTGAGTAAGGAGAGGGAGAATAGCGAGAGAAAAGATGAGAGGAGAACCAGCCGTTCAACAGAAAAGGTAGGCTAGGCCAAATGCTGCAGCATCAGCGGCAGAAGAAGCTACCAACCAGAAAAACGACTGGGTCAAATGCCTTCCGCTGTGGTTGAGGAGAGGCGGGAGAAGAAAGGGAGGGGCGGCACTTTTTCCTGGCCTTGCCAGAAGGCCGTCAACACTTTTGGAGCCGGAACCAAGAAATGAAACAAAGCGTAAAACACGAGGAGGGTGGCACAGAGTTGCGCAAGACGGCATTCTGTGCAGACGAGTGGTGGCGCGAGAAAGAGAAGAAGGTGGGAGGGGCAGGCGGAAAAGAAGGGCACCAAAAAAAAAAAACGAAGCCGGAGAGTAGGGGAAGAGCAAGGCCAGTAGTTCGTTTTTTTATCCTGTTCTACTTTTTTATGTTTTTTTATAGCAGGTAGAGTGAAGGGAGTGTGCATAGCAGATGTCCTTGCACACATAAGGGCAGGGGCAGTCCTTCCACGCCCCTCTTCATTGCTTTGTATTTGTACCAAGGAAAGTAGAAAACAGGCCCAGTATGCTTTCTGCCTTCTTTTGCGTCTGTATTTGCGTAGATTACAGGTGCTAAATAGCCAGAAGGACAGCCAGGATGCCAGAAAGTGGTGCAAAATGCCGCCAGTCAACTTGGCCGTGCATATGCCGTTGACAGTCCCAGCGACAAAGCCCTGCGTTGCCTTGTCAGGTTTTTGCTGTGAAAGTATGGTTCAGATAAGAACGCCTCTTTTTTGTCGTAGTCGAGGCGACGGCGTCGTTTGTCAGATACAATCGGAAAAGGGGGTCACCGGTGTGTGTCTGTCTGTCAGTAAGCATGCAACGCTATGATGTGTGTGGACATGGAAATCTTGGCAGACAGAGGAGGATGGAGAGATGCCAGGGAGGGTAAGCAGAACGGCAGTGTGGGAGGTTGGTAGAAAGACTGAGAAACTAGGTAGAGATGACGGAGATATCCGGAGTCCAGCAGAGGACGGCGGTGGCAACTATGGCGTCACGAACGCAACGGCAGGTTCACCGTTCTTCTAGCGAGCAGGAGCGCTGCCACAACCAGTGAAATGCCCAGTGGGGGGAGGGAGTTGCCCTTGCGGCCTTGTAGCTTTTTCTCTGCGGGGCAATGTGGTGGAAGGATGTACTCGTCGACAAAGAGTACTTGTGTGATACAACAGAAAAAACAACAGCACTTTTTTCACGCCAGCCCGCTGTCGACAGCGGTTGGTGGGCAGCAAACGTTTGCGCAAAAATATGGCGGGGGGGTGCGAGAGAACGGGGAGAGTGAAGCAGGATGGCTACCTTGCCGCTGTGTGTATTCTTCAAGATAGCAGTGACAAGACAGGAGACAAAAGTAGCAGATCAAGATTGTGTGATGGCGCTTTATTCACGAAATCACAAAATCTGTCATATCCTTTTTGTGATTTTATTTTTTTTTTGGTAAGCCAGAGTGTAAGGTAAGATAAGGAGAGATGAAAAAATCAAACAATGAAAAAAAATCTAGCAGAATAACTGCATCTGTCTCTAGGCCCTTCGGCCAACTCGTATCTACAGGGCTGACACCTCTGTCAACTGCTAATGCTTTTTGAGTCGTAGATCAGCGTTGGTCAGAAGGCATGACAGCAACGGCATTGATGTAGCCAGTACCTGAAAGAATAAGTAGAAAAATACTGGCAACTGCAGAACTTTGAGCGATATTTCGAGGCCTATTCAGCAGGCATGTAGAATAGTTCTTTTGGGGCTCTTTTGGAGACAGAGCCTCTCTTTTAGAATGCATCGTCTGTGGTAGTATCCCTAACTCCAATCCTACTAGTTTCTCCAAGAAGGGAATTACTACGTAGTATATCAAGTCAGAGTAGCAGTGGAAAGTTGGAACTACGAGCCTCAGATCACAAAGGGCCACAGCGCAAGAGATCACTGAGCCGCGACTGTGACAATGACGAAAGCCACGGCCCTTCGTGCCAACCCCGGTTCTTTTAAACCAGAGCATTTGTTATTGTGACACTACACTCCTCTGATGTTGCAAGATCCCTTTTGGTCTATCGATCGTTACCCCATTTCTTGCAGGGTCTTTTGGCCTGATGTTGACCCTCCCTGTGAAGGGTTTTACTCACACCAACACCCTCCTTCTTCTCTTACTGACGATGCAGGTGAACACACAACCTACCAGAATAAAGCACTATATTTTTTATTACAGAGGTCCTTGCACAGATGCAGTACCTTGAAATTGTTACGCTATTTTTGAATTTTTTTTTTTTTTATTCCGGCCCCCCTTTTCGTGACAGCCTTACTACCCCTTCTCGCTGCAGAAGACAGGGTGTGGCTTTCAAGTCATTTTTATTCCTAATTTACATAAGAACAGCTACCAGCGCGTGTGCTAAAACAAAGCAAGTCAGTTTCTTACATCGAGTGAGAATTGATTATCGGTGGCTGGTAGTTCATTGAGTGTGTGTTCGAGCGGCAGTGACGAGACGCAACAGAAAGCCTTAAAGTCTTTTTGCTTGCTTGCTTTTGATTGGCCAAGCCTGCATGCCCGTTTTAGGCAGAACGAGTGCGCTCTGATTGGTTACACTGTCATTGCAAGGCGCTTCGTCTGTCGACGCTTGGACCACAAGGATGCCCCAGGGCAGGTGCGGTGACCGCATCGTACCCCGAACAGGAAACGCAGCTGGCCCTGCGGTACCCAAAAAGGAAGGAACTCAACGACATTTCCTCTCAACAGTGAGATGCCACGAGAAGTCGTGTTTTTAATATCTCTGTCCGACCTGATTTTAAATTGAACAGCTACTCTTTGCTCCTTGTTTTCGCATTGCTTGGTTCGGTGCGTCGTAATGAAGGGAGCTCTTTGCCTGTCCTCGTCTACTGTACCCCTTTTTTTCTTTTTTCTCCTTGTGATCGGCCCCAAACGGCGATGGCCCTTTTGTTCCACCGGTTTTCCATGTTTTCGAAGAGCAATTTCAGGCACAGAAGCAAAAAAAAAAAAATGAACCATAGAAAACAAAAATATAATATAGAAGCTAAAACCGCCGTTTGACCTTTTTTTCTTTTTTTCTTTTTAATTTTTTTTCTGTTTTTTCTGCGTCGCTTGCCTAGACTATTTTGATTTCCCAGCCACCGCGGTAGCTTGTGAAATCTGGTTTATCATTGCTTCTCTCTCCTTTTTTGGTTCGGGGACGCCATGTGGTTTTAATTCATCTGAAATGAATAGCCATATTAAGTGACAAAAGGTCTCTTGACCAAAGCAAGTAAGTTGAGAAGGGTAGAAGAAAGGAAAGCGACGCGAAATACCGAGCAATATGGCTTTTCCCCAAAGTCCAACCCGGGAACAGTCGCCGTCTCTCGAGCGCAACCTGATTCCTTACCCGTTTTTCTCTTCTGTATTCCCATTGTTTCCTTGAAGTCGTCTACTCGTTCAACACTTCAGATTAGCAGCTTTACTGGTGTCCTCTTGTTTTGTATTAAAAGTCCGGCCCGCATCGGGAAGTTTTTGGCCAGTCAAGTCACAGCTGCCAAAGACCAGTTTTGCCTAAACTTGACTGCATGCCCCTGAGGCGTGGCTTTTCTTAGCATTCCGGTATGTTTCTCGTTAATCTAATAATCAGTCTCCAGCCACCTCATTAATTTGCTGATGATAACCTTGAGACAGCTGTGGCTCTGCTGGTTATGGCGACAGCCTAACAAAGACAGCAGCGATCGTTCAGATGAAGCTTCGAGGCCCAGAAGATGCTTGAAGTCGCTAGTTGCGGAATCTGCAAAAGTCCTAGAAAGAAAAGGCAAAGAAAATAGGAGGCTTCTTGGCCTTTAATGCTACGCATTTTGCAGAAAAGCGCCGATAAATTTTATGAGCTCTCGGGTTGCTCCTTAGGCTTGGCCCCCTGACATCTTTTCAGAGCTCGAGGCCTTGAGGACACACCGATAAAGCACCCTTCCCCCCTGTCTTGGTTGAATGAAAGTTTTGTGACGTGCTAAACAAGAGGTCGTGTAGTGCGACTGAGAGGGAGGGCCCGTTATGATCGAGCCTAGTGGTCATGCTTCTCATATCTCACTTCCCTGGCGGAATCAGAAGACCGGCTGATACAGAGACGAGAGCGGCCATACACCTTTTGCTGTGGGACAAGCAAGATACTAACAAGGGACCCCGCCAAGATGAATTTTAATATCGCGCCTTTGATTTTACTCTACGGGCTTTGGCCGTTCTGCCTCGTTTGCCTCAGACACAAAGGGGTGGATGACCCACTTCGTGCTGTGAGAAAGAGATGTTGGCATCACTCCAGTCCGGACGGCGACAAGCCATGCAGTACCATAACCCATAGACTTGATCTTTCGGCAGTCTGACTGTAGAAGCTCAAGATAAAGAGCTACACGAGTTTGCGTGTCTTCCACCACCTTCCTCCCACCTTCCCCCGTCCTCTCTGCCCCCCCCCCCCCCCCCCCTCTCCCCTCTTCCTGCGGTTATTTACCCATGAAGAACAATCCTTCCTTGGTGTCTCTTTGTTTTTTGCAAGTCCCTGTCCCGTATCTGCCTACAGAAGCCTCTAGGTGTGGTCAGGGGAAGGGAAGACGTGTTTGCAGCCGCCTTTCATTGTGTTGTTGGTCTATGCGCTCTGCTATCAATATGGTGGCTTGCCTTGCCTATCTCAAACACAGATGTTTTGGGTAACCGTCAATGTTCTGATCTCTGACAATCAGAGAATGCCCTGGTTTTTTGTGGTTTGTTTGTTTGCTGCTGTGCAGTTCGTGATCGGCGATCCCGATCTGATTTGCAGGGAAGAACGCGCGTTATTCTTCAGAGCCACAGAATGCCCGTGTTTGATGGCGATGAATGTCTGATCCTGCTGAAGGAGATCGCTATTGGAAATTTGGAAGGCAGGACACAATGCTTCTGTTGGTGTCCACAGGATGCCGGTAAAACACGTTAGGCGCCGTCTTCCAAATTGATGAGGCAGACGTTAGGATGTCCACCCCCCTCGGACCCGTCTCGGGGATTCTTCTCTCGTCCTTTCTCTTCTTCCATACTCCACACCTACCGTTTCTCTCTTGCTATCTCTCCGTGGACATCTTCGAATGGCCCACAAAAAAAACTTGTAAGATTTTCACCCTTGTAGCATAACGCAATGTGATAACTAGACTCCTTCTGTCAAAAGTAGGGGGCAAGGTTGTCGGGCGTGTGACGATGTGGGCTGCCTGGTTCCGTAGCCAAGTGGCAGTATGGTCAGTCCTACAGCCTTCGGAGGAGGAAGGATTCTGCTCGATTGACTTCCTAAACATTTGGCGTGCGCGGTTTGCTTTTGCCTATTCACGTTAGCTCCTTCGACGCGGTCTACATTGCTCCTTTGAGACTAAGGGCATGATGATGATGGCAGCAAATGCCCCCATCTATACACCACACACGCAGACAGGCAGACAGGGAGAGAGAGAGAGAGAGAGAAAGCAGAGATGGGTGGAGTGCGTCTTTAACCAGGGTGGCAAAAGTGGCAGAGAAGACGATAGAGGGCTGACGGGGGGCAAGAGAGAGAGAGAGGAAGACATGTGGGGGAGGGGGGCGTGTGACTGTGTTTTAGGCATATATCACAAGGATACAGTGACGAGCTGCTCAGGTTTGATAAACGTGCATGGGCAGGGGACGGGGCTTTTCCACCATCCGTTATTGGGAATCCGTAAACGGTGAGAACGGCGAGGAGAGGGACAGTGGCGAAAGTACAAGAAATGCGAGAGAATTGAAGCTCTTGTACCATATACTTTCATCTTTTGTTTCTCTCAGTCGTGATGACGGAGACCTTTTACGGAACGGATGTGGCGGTCCGATACAATGAGGGCTTAGCACAAGCAGTGGCGTGTGATTTGTGATGGGTTTTTTTTTTTTTTTCTTCTTCTTCTTTCTACGGTGCTCTCTTATTTCTTTCCTTACTCTCCTGCTCTTTTTGTCTCTAGGCTGCTTTTAGGCCATGCAGAATATGTTAAGCTTAAGAGCATCTGACGACGTAGCAGACATGCATCCCGGAAGGTACTGGGGCAATGAGAAAAGAAGCCAGAATTAGAAACTCGGAAAGGTAAAATCGGTTGGCCTTTTACTTTTCACACAAAGCCTTCTTGGCAATATTCCCGATTGGGGACCAGGAAGTGAAGACCAAAGGCTGGCAAGTGCATTGTTAGAGAGAATCTTGTCGTAGTAAAAAGGCCGAGTCTCAAACAATCAAACAGTGTCAAAATTCATCATTCTGGGGTCTCGTTTTACAGCGCTCATATATCAATTATCTCGTGTGTGCATCTATGTCCAGAAAGAAAAAAAAAAAAAACCACACCAAATGTCTAACCAGACCGGCCACTGCCGTTGCTGTTCTGGACCCGTCTATTGTGGATGCCCATTCGAGCAGACGGCGTCGCAGCTGGCCGTGCCTGCATTTCCAGCTCGACAGCGTCGTCCCAGCCGTGGATGCTGTGGTTTTGACCCAGCTCGGCCAGGTCTTCACGGCTTCTTGCCTGCCATATGCCGCCGGCGCCGCCGCCACCAGCAGCAGCAATATCATTCATGTTGCTGTCGTTTTCGCTGCGCCTCGTTTGCTCGGAGCGCAGTTTGCTGTCCGTCGTATCGTCGCCCGACCCGGTGCCGGTGGCGGCGTTGATGACCATGACACCACGCCTGTATGCTGATGATGGTGACGACGACAATGAAGCCGGGCCATGTCGGCGGCCGCCCGACGCACTGCCGGCGGCGTTTTTCGACGTGTTCGTCGCCACGCTCTCCATAGTGAAAGGGCTCGCCGTGGGAGCGTCGAGGATGGCCAGTTCTTGAGGGGTGAAGAGGCGAGGCAGCAGCCAGGCCCGCACGGGAATCAGCAGCAGGATGAAGACGGGAAAGCCGACGGCAGCGACAGTCTGGGTGATGGCAAAGGTGGCGCCAAAGCCGAGCAGTTCGATGGCGACAAAGGCCCAGATGGCGAGGGATCCGCGACCTGTGCGTGCGATGCGGCGTTTGCTGGCGTGGCCACTTGGGTCGCTCCGGCCGCCCCGGCCGCCCCGGCCGCCATCGTCGTCGTCGTCGTCGTCGTCACCGCGTGCACCGCTCATCATTTGCAGTTGCTTCAGCGGATGACTGCGCGGGGTGAGCGAGGCATCGCGCAGCAGGAACAGCAGCTTCGCAGTGATGCCATTGCCCTCGAGCGCCTGGACGCCCATGACAAAAAACAGGCCGGCAAGGACGGCCTGGGGGATCAGATGCAGAACCACCAGCAGCGGGCCGGTCATGGTGCCCAGAGTCAGCAGTCCCTGGGCCAGGTTGGACACGCGCTGTTCGACGACGTGGGTGACACGGGCGTGGGCGGTGTGGTGGCGCGGGTGGCCCTTGGACTGGCTGTCGCTGTCGCTGTCGCTGTCGTTGCCGTTGCCGTTGTTGCCGTTGTTATCGATGTTGTCATTGTTGTCGCCGTCTGCGGTTGCGTTACCTCCATTGTTGCCGCTGCTGCTGCCGCTGCTGCCGCCGCTGCCATTGTTTCCGCCACCAGAGTCGTTTTCTCTTCTCCCCTTTCGCTTGGGCTTAACCAGTTCCGTAGCACAGAGCGCCTCTGTGTGAAAGGGCGCTTGCGGGATAAGCCCGTTGGGGAAAGGCAGACCCAACAGGCCGGCCACGCCGGTGGTCAGGCCAAGCAAGAACAGGTCCCAGTGGAAACCTGCCGGCTTCTTGAGGGGAAACTCTGTGCCCTGGGCAATCAAGGAGGAGACTAGATTGTCAGCTATGAAGGAGGATAAGAGAAGAAAAGAAGAAAGAAAAGAGAAAAGAAGGGGAAAAAAAGAAGAAAAAAAAACAAAAAAAACAAAAAAAACAAACTCACCATTGTGATCAAAGTAAAAAAGGACAGTCAGGAGGAGGGCAAAGGGCACAGCGAGAAAGACGTCGGCGACGCTGAGATGCCAAAAGTGCACGAGCCAGGCGCGGCCGGCGGCGGTGGGTTGGAAGGCGATGCCGGTGGGCAGGACGTCGAGCGAGACGGCGCGCATGCGGCCAATGTGGACAAAGCCGGAGAAGAAGACGACGGTCAGGGGCGTGCCGTAGTCCTTGAGGAAGACGCGGACGGGATGCTTGAAGAGGGTGCCGCGGCCGACGAGGCCGCAGAGGTAGGCGACGACAAAGACGGCCAGGCCGATGAAGATGGAGAGGTAGAAGGGCTCGGCGCTGCCCAGGCGCGAGAGCACCTGGATGCCCTTTTGCAGATAGATGCAGGCGACGTAGAAGCCAAAGATGTCGCAGGGAAAGCGCGTGACAAAGCGGAGGCCGTTGCAGGCGTTGGTGGCGGCCAGCAGCCAGTGGAAGACGAGCGACCAGAGGCCGATCCAGCACATAAAGGCCAGATAGTTGGTGCCGCGGTGGGCAATGATGTCGTAGACGGTGCTGTGATGTTAGTGAGGAGGCAAGGAAGACAGCCAGATAGACAGCCAGATAGAAAGCCAGATAGACAGCCAGATAGACAGCCAGATAGACAGCCAGGTAGACAGCCAGATAGACAGCCAGGTAGACAGCCAGATAGACAGCCAGGTGTGGCTATCAGTGCTCATTTCCAAGGCCAAAGAAAAAGATCAACACCCACTAATTGAACACGGTGATGGGCCCCGTCACGCCGACAATGACCAGCGGCTGGCAGGCCAACACGGAGAAGACGACGGCGCCCAGCACAGACGCCAGCAGAACCTCGTTGACGCCATACTGCATGTGAGTCTTGGTGAACATGTCGAGCGAGAAGGCCAGGGCTGGCAGGATGCTGGATTTGGTCAGCAATGAGCAATGAGCAACGGGCCGCAGAAGAGCCAAGTCAGACCCCCCCTCCCCACCTCCACCTTCACCAAACGTCGGAACCCACTTGGCAAAATACATGTAGACCGTCGCCGGCACTACGCGATAGTCCCAGGCGTCGGTCCAGTCACTCCCATAAAACGGCGCTCGCCGACGGACGTCGTTGGCCATGCCGCGAAACAGGTGGATCTTCCAACGCTCCGGCCAGGCGGCAGCCCAATTGGGCCGCTCCTGCGATGCTCTGTCGTGCATGGTATGGGATGCTGGGCGAAGGAAACGAGCCGGGCTGGTTTTTGTGCGTATTCGCAGTGTGGGTTGCCGTCTTCGGAGACGGGCTCAGTTGTGTATGTCGTATTTGTCGTATTATTACGTCGTTCCGACCCAGGCGAGCTCAGCTGTGTACGTATGAGCTGCACACATTGTGGCGATGCGCTGCTCCACGAAGAGTGGAAAACGCAAAGGATGAGCCGACTTGAGGTTGAGCTGACGAGGCGGAAGTCTGGTTTTCTATTTTATCGGGTTTGTTCCCTTTACGCTGCAGCTTATTACGACCTTTTTCTGAATACCATGTTTTTTTGTGGGTCCAAGTCATTTAGTCTATTCTTTGTCATCACATGAACGTGCCAGCCGCCCACCGTGCCGAGTGGCCAGCCGGTCCACTGTGCCGAGCGATCTCTCGGCAACAACAGCACGGTGGTGCACGCCGACACAGGTTGGCTCCGTAGTCGCAGAAGCCCTTTCCTGGTGTGGCGCCCCCCATCAATAGTCGTAGAAGCCCTTGCCGGCCTTCTTGCCCAGCCAGCCGGCGTCGACCATCTTGACGAGCAGGACGCTGGGGCGGTACTTGGAGTCGCCGGTTTCCTGGTGCAGCACGCGCATGATGGCGAGGCAGGTGTCGAGGCCGATGAAGTCGGCCAGCTGCAGCGGGCCCATGGGCACGTTGGTGCCGTTTTTCATAATGGCGTCGATGCTGTCGCGGTCGCCGACGCCGGTCTCGAGACAGACGACGGCCTCGTTGATGTAGGGCATGAGGATGCGGTTGGCCAGAAAGCCGGGCGTGTCGGCCGACGTCGACGGCACCTTGCCCATGCGGCGGCACAGGGCCAGGGCGGTGGCCAGCGTGGCGGCGCTGGTCTGCAGGCCGCTGATGATCTCGACGCCCTTTTGCACGGGCACGGGATTCATAAAGTGCGTGGCCACGACGCGGGCGGCCGCCTCGCGCGAGCCCGTGGCCGCGGCGATGCGCGTGATGGAGATGGAGCTCGTGTTGGTGGCCAGCACCGCGTGGCCGGGGCACAGCCCGGCCAGCTGCCGGAAGAGGCCGGCCTTGAGGTCCGGCACCTCCGGCACGGCCTCAATGACAAAGTCGGCGTCGTGCAGCGCGCCCAGGTCCGTCGACGGCACCAGCCGCGCCCGCGCCGCGTCCGCGTCCGCCTGGCTGAGCCGCGCCTTGCCCACGTCTTTGGCCAGCAGCTTGTCGGCAAAGGCCAGCCCCTTGTCCAGCGATGCCTGCGAAGCATCCACCAGCGTCACCGGCACGCCGGCCTTGGTGGCCGCCACCAGTGCAATGCCCAGGCCCTGGGGTCAGAGGTCAGGTCAGCAAGCAAGCGCAGAGCCAGACGGGAAACACACACACACACAACAACTCACCATCTGGCCAGCGCCAACCACCCCCAGTCGCTTCACTTCTGCCGCCACCGGCTCGGATGCAGAGGCTGCCGCCATTGTGGCCGGCGAAGAGCTGAAGCGGCGCAGCTGTGTGGCCACGCGGCCGGCATGTCGTGCTATGCTGGCAGCCATTGTGTGATTTGGACAAGATTTGTTGCTTGGAAGCGGGTGAAGGACAAGACAGAAAGTGGGTGGACGTTGTGTTTTATTCATGCCAGCGCTTAGCCTCGGCATGTTTGCTAGTGTGAGTTCGGAATACTTTGTTCTACTGTGCCGGCCGATCACGTGCAGACCCACACAAAGTACTTTGTACCAGACGCGTCTTAACGCGTCCCTGCCATTTACGAAAGCTCCGAGTGCCAAATGGTCTACGGAGTATCGTGAACAAAAAAAACCAAACGCAGACGAGGCCTCACGCAGACACTCTGCACATCACAATGGAGTCGGCCGACGTGTCTACGGACGTCGTCCATCCAGAAGTGCGCGCTCACATAAACAGTCTAGTGTCAGCGGTAAGTTTCTCTCTCTCTCTCTCTCTCTCCCTCTCTCCCTCTCTCCCTCTCTCTCTCTCTCTCTTGCTTCCTCATCTGACCCACACAGCTTGGCGGCATCGACGAAGATGGACAGTACCAGCTGGGCGACGACGCGCTGGACGTGCTGCGCGACATCAAGAAATGGATCCGGTTCTACGACCAGAAGCTGAACCGCATGGACGTGGCGCGGTGCCTGGCCGAGACGAATCTGGTGGACGGCGACCTGTTGCGGATTCTGGCGACATGGCGGGACAACGGGGCCGGAGCCGGAGCCGGAGGAGGAGCCGGAGCCGCGTCGGCGACAACGACGGGAGGGGGCGGGAGCGGCGCGCAGCGGTTCAAGGCGCGGGTGGCGCTGGCGTGCTTTGAGATCCTGACGCCGCTGACGTGGCCGCTGGACAAGGACCCGGAGGCGACGACGGTGAACCACTACCGGCACCGGGCGGTGCTGGAGCTGGCGCAGGTGGGCTACAAGCGGGCGATCATCAACTTTGACGCGTGTCCGGTGCTGCGGACGGCGGTGCGTGTGGCGCTGCCGGCGCTGGCGCTGGCCCACGCGGACCGCAGCCTGCGCGACCACGGCATCATCCGGCTGGTGCTGTTTTTCCTGCGCAACGTGGCGCTGATCGAGGCGCCGGCGGGCCAGCGCTGCGCCTTTGACGAGTCGCAGATCTCGCGCTCGGCCACCGTCGACGCCTTTGCCTACCAGGACGTCTTCCAGCTGCTGCTGGCCATGGCCTCCAACATGGGCGACGACTTCCGCGCCGAGGACGCGCCCCTGCTCGAGATTCTCTTCCACCTGCTGAAGCGCGTCGACGTGGCCCGCCTGTACGCCGACCCGGAGCAGCTGCGCCGCGTCGATGCGCGCGAGCTGGCCGACCTGATGCGCCAGGAGGAGGCCCTGCTGCATTCGGCGGCCGGGGGGGGGTCCGTCGTCGGCGGCGGCGACTACCGCTCTTCCGACCACTCGGCCACCGGCGTCGTGCACCGCCCCACGCGCCACAGCCGCTTCGGCACCATGGTGTGGGTCAGCCGCGGCGGCGGCAAGATGACGGCGCTGTCGGGCCAGGACGCGCTGGTCAGCAGCGCCGCGCGCGAGCTGCAGCTGGACGCGTCCAAGAAGTTCCGGCCGGCGCGGCGCGGCCGGCGCCGCAAGCCCGGCACCGGCGACGACAAGCCCGAGCTGGCCGGCCTCGGCCTCGGCCTGACGTCGCCCGTGGCCCTCAACCAGCGCGCCACCGGCCAGCTGCGCGCCTTTGTCGACGACTTTCTCGACGCCGGCTTCAACCCGCTCTTCCAGCACCTCCGCCGCTCGCTCGAGCGCGAGGCCCCCCACGTGCTGCACTACCACCGCGCCCAGTTCTTCTACCTCGTCGCCTGCTTCCTCGACGCCGAGCGCGCGCGCCGCCAGCTGCGCCAGCGCGCCGCCGACGCCAAGCGCGCAAAAAACATGTACTACCGCGGCGACGCAGACACTGACAACGGCGTCGGCAGCTTCAACCTCGTCGCCGCCGTGCTCAGCCAGGAGATGTTTGTCTTTCTCGGCCGCGCCCTCGACCGGTCCTTCCTCGACAAGGACTGGGCCGAGCTGACGGTGGTGATGCGCTGCTTCACGCGCATCCTGCTGACGGTGCAGGACATGACCGAGTCGCGGCGCGACGACGACCAGGACATTGCCGACAACATCCTCAGCCGCCTCTTCTACGAGGAGGCCACGCACGACGCCGTCGCCAACATTGTCCGCACCTTCAAGGACCAGGGCTACGAGTACCTCGACGCCTGCACCGAGCTGGCCCACACCTACCTGCGCATCCTCGAGGCCTACGCCAAGCAAAACGTCGACCTGCAGGTGCGCTCGCGCCGGCGCTCGCGCAAGAAGAAGAGGGACGCCAAGGCTGCCAAGAAGGCGGCGGCCGCCAAAAAGACCGGCGGCGAGGGAGACGGTGACGAGGGCGGCGACGCTGCGCCACCGGAAGACGAAAACGAAAACGAAAACTCCGCCGACGAGTCGGCCAACGACGAGGCGGCGGCGCACAAGACCAGCGTCGACCGCAAGTTTGACTTTCGCCGCTTTGCCAGCCGCTTTGCCGCCCAGGGCGTCGTCGACACCTTTGTGCGCTTCACCGCCAACTACGCCAGCCTCAACGAGGCCCAGCTCAAGCGTGCCCACCGCTACTTCTACCGCGTCGCCTTCAAGCAGGAGATGAGCGCCATGCTGTTCCGCGTCGACATCATCCGCCTCTTCCACAACATGATTCGCGGCACCGAGCCGCTGAGCCTGAACCCGGCCAGCATGCGGCCGAGCCGCGGGACCGGCGGCGGCACCGGCGGCACCGGCGGCACCGGCGGCAACGGCGCCAGCACCCTCTTCAAGGAGTGGGAGGACCTCTGCCGGCACATCTTACGGCGCTGCATCAAGAAGATCGAGGAGCGGCCCGTGCTGATCATCGAGATGCTGTTTTCCAAAACGTCCAGCACCGCCCACTTCCTCGAGTACGGCTACGACAAGCAGACGCTGTCGACGCCCGGCGCCGCCGCCGCCAAGCCGGCCGCCGAGATCGAGTTCCGCAACGACGCCCTCAGCCGCGACGCCAAAATCGCCATTGTCGTCGGCGTGCTGCTCGACAAGAACCAGCACGAGCTGCTGCACTTTGTCAAGTCCCAGCTGGCCATGGCCGAGGCCGAGCGCCGTGCCTGGGAGACCATGCATGTCGCCCGGCAGGAAGCCGCAGCGGCTGGAGAGGCTGCAGAGACTGCAGAGACTGCGGCGGCAGCAGCCTCGGCGACCTCGGCTTCTGTTGACAGACAAAGCACTGCTGCTGTAGCTGGACCGGACCTCGCTGCCGAGACACCGCCGGCTGCCCCAGCCATTGGTATGTCTTGACTGCTCTCTCTCTCTCTCTCTTTTTTTTTTCTTTGCTTTTTTTCCGTTTGAAACTGCCAGCCGGCGTTTCCTTCTCGTTGTTCTTCGCTCAACGCTGACAAACCAACAGTCATCCGACCGTCCGACGACGGCTGCCGCAAGGCCATGTTCAAGAACGGGCACCTGCGGCTGCTGATGCGGCTGGTGGGCTTTGAGCGCGCGGACGCCGGCACGCTGGCGCCCGAGACGCCGGCGTCGCGCTGGCAGGTGCCCGGCAGCGTCGGCGCCGACGCGCTGCAGGAGTCGCTCGAGTTTATCAACCGGGCCGAGTTCGACCCGCCGTCGTTCGACCACGACCAGTCGGCCGAGGACCAGCTGCGGCGCAAAGCCGCGCCGCGGGCCCGGAAGCCCAAGCCCTCGGACGGCGACGACGACGACATGGACGGCGACGATGCCGACCTCGACGCGCTGTTCCCTGCCGGCGGGCCGACGGCGCGCAAGGTCGTTGACGAGGAGGGCGGCGGCGCGAGAAAGAAGAAGCTGGTGCGGCGGCGACGCCGGCGCGGCGACGGCGACGGCAACGACGAGAACAACGACGGCGGCGCCGCGGACGACCCCGAAGCCCTCAACGAGCGGGCGCGCCGCCGCCGCGCCAAGGAGCTGGAAAAGGCGCGGCGCATCAAAAGCGACCTGTACGTGCACGCCAGCGACGACGAGACGGACGACGAAAAGGACCGCGAGTTTTTTGCCCGCGAAGAAGCCATCCGCCAGCGCGTGCGCAAGTCCGTCCTGGCCGCCGCTCCGGCGACGTCGGCCGCCAGCACGGCGGGTCCAGCCAGCACCAAGAGGAAGTCCAATGCCATGTCGGATGACGACGACATTATGGCAGAGAACGATGACAGCAGCAGCCACGGCAACAATGACGACGACGAGCAGATCCCGAGCCGCAGAAAACGACAGCGGTCTGCCGACTCGGCCTCCGACTCGGCCGAGGTCAGTAGCGACGATGCCGTTGTTCTCGACACAGCAGCCCGGCCACGGCCAATGCCCTCCTCCTCTGCACGTCCTCGGCGGCAGCGGCCGCTGTCTGGGTTTGTCGACAGCAGCAGCGACGACGACGACGATGACGACGATGACAATGATGACATCATGGACGTCGACCACAGCAAGGCGCTGGATACGGACGACACGCCATTGTCGCCGAGTCCGCAGCCGGTCATGGCTAGCACAGGAAAGAAGACGGCGGTTGACATTAGCACCCTTGGTGGTGAAAGTGGCCGCCGCAGTGGCGGAGACGACGGGGACGACAGAGATGACGACGACGACGACGACGACGACGACGACGACGACGTGCTGCCGGCGGCGGGTGGTGGGAAGAAGCGGGCAGCACGGGCGCAGAGGAGCGGCTTTTTGGTTGATAGCGAGGATGACGAGTAGAGGACTGTCGAGTGTAATATGTGGTGCGTGATGGTCGAGTCTTGTTTGGGTCGCCTTAATATTTGCACGGACACTAGAATCATGTGACAATGACGTTTTCATCGGAAGGCGCTTCTACAGAACTGAATTTGTTCATGTCGTATAAGCTCTGGCACAATTTGTAGCTCTCAGGGTCTAAAATATGACAAGCTTGGGGCTCTTCAAGTTCGCATTTGCTCTGGCGGTCTCACATTCCGTCTCGGCATCTTGGCCAGCTTGCAGCTCTGAATTCCAGCACCTCGCAACTGTGCACTGCTCCGCCTCTGGACTGCATCGCATGGCTGAGTCCTGCCGCCGCCCAGCCACCAGCTCACACCTTGTAGAGCCGCGGGTCCAGCCGGGAAACGTCGGCGCTGGTGGCGCGGCCATCGAGCAGCATCTCGGCCATGAGACAGCCGGTGGCCGGAGCGTTCTGGATGCCCCAGCAGGTGTGGCCGGCAGCAACCCAGAGCCCGCGGGTGAGGGTGGGCCCGATCAGCGGGCCGCGCTCGTCGCCAAAGCGCATGTGGCGCGGCAGGTAGCAAGCCTGCATGGCCGTGACGGGGGCGGCCGCCAGCACGGGGCTGATGGTGCCGACGTAGGCGACAATGTCGGCACACTGGGCCTGGTCGCAGGCCACGCCGTCGGCGCGCTCGGGCAGCGGCACACTGGAGTCGGGCTCGCCGCAGGCATAGACCTCGCCAAACGGCCGCGCATAGATCTCCGGATCCACCCGTCCGCGATGCCGCCGCCGCTTCTGGCCGGCCTGCCGCCGGTGCGTCGGCACATAGTCGCTCGGCAGTCCCACGTCGGTAAACACCGCATAGGCCGACACGTCCGCCTGCCACACCACGCTGTGCGCCCGCAGGCCCTCCACCTTGGTCCTCGGCACAAGGCCGCCCGTCCACGGGCCCGCCGCCACCACCACGTCCGTCACGTCGTCGTCCAGCCCCACCGTGTGCTCCGCGTCGCCGTCGCTGCCAACCTGCCTATATTCCACGGCCTGCACAACATCGTCTCTGCCGGTCCCATGGTCGCCGTCGCCGTCGCCGCCGCCGCCACCGTCCCCATCCCCGTCCTCATCGTCGTCCTTGTTGTCGTCGCCCAGCCCCCTGCGTCGCGTCACGATTCTGGTCACCTGGGCGCCCAGACGCACATCCACGCCGCGCTCTTGCGCCAGCCCTGCCATGGCCCGCGTGAAATGGAACGGGTGCACCTGTGCGGTGTCGTGGAACCCGGGCGTGCCCATCTGCTCGTACGACTGCACCACCGCCGGGTCGATCCAATCCAGATCGCCCGGTAGCGCCGACGCCGCCGACATCAGCTGCGCCGCCTCGGCGTCCTGCTTGGGCAGCTTTTCCCAGTCTTTCTGTGCCGGCGCGGCGACGATGTCGCTGGCTTCCGTTTTAAGTGCTGGTGCCGGTGCCGGTGCTGTTCCTGCTGTTCCTTCGTCTTTCCCAGTCGCCGCCGCTTTTCCTCCGTCGCCGGCCGCCTCGGCCTCCCTCCGCTGCAGGTCGGCATGGCTCACGTTCGCTTGCACATGTCCACAGCACACGCGCCGATAGCCCCAGCGCTGCGCCCCGCCATGCTCTTCGGCCAGCTCGCGGTGCAGCCGGTACGACAGCGGCACCAGCTCCTTCGGATACGCCCACTGTGCCAACAGCCCGCCCGCCTTGCCCGACGCTCCCGGAGCCACGCCGTCTGTCGCCTCCAGCAAGGTGATGCGGTGCAAGCTGCGGTCGTACTTGGGGTGCCGCGTCAAAAAGTACGCCGTCGTCGCCCCAATCACTCCACCCCCTGCGAAAGTCGGTTAGAAAGGGGAGGGCGAAACGAGGAAAGCGGGCAAGGAGGGAAGGGATATGGGCCGTATGCTAGGGCCAAAGCTCAGCAAAGCCGCCGGCAAACTCTGGCAATGAAACTCACCGACAATGACAATGTGGCGTCGCCGTCCCGCAGCTTCTTCCGGCATGATGGCGCTAGGTGAGCTGACTCAACGTTCCAATGCGAGCCGCCGAGAAGGAATAGTAATACAAAGTACGTCGTAATAGTGTGCAAGTAGCATGGATTGCTCTGTCGACAAAGGTTCGGCGTGTGCTTGTGGTGGTCAGGCCGATGGAGTTCAAAAGACAACAGAATGCATCATTTCGACGGAACTTTCCTTGAGCTCCGAGTGACGCAAGGTGGGGCGGCTTTTTAGTGGCCTGTACGGAGTACCATAGTGGGGGAAAGAGCGAATCGGAGTTTTATGGTCAGCAAGTACGGAGGGGCCAGAGCCAATGATGTCGAGGCAGGAACGACGACTGCAGCCAGCCTTGGAAGCCACGATATTGCGCATATTAATACGACGTATTTGGCCAGGAAACTACGATGCACATTGCACGTGGAACGTCTGTCAACAAAAGAAGCGTCGCTGCTGTCTGAGCAGTCTCGCATACAATTGTCAGACTGCTCCCATTGACTATGCAATTGTGCGTTTCCGCTCCTAATGACATCACCGCCCAGCTCACTCTCCACCAAAAACGGTTTCGGGGCAACTCACTGGCCCGTTTGACACCAAAGACGCAGAAATAACAAACCATTCAAGAATGAAAAGAGTGGAGATTGATCTCCAAAAACTCAGTATTTTCACCGTAAAGTACAACGCCAGGCAAGGCCCCACCTTCCTTTTTCTTCCTTTCCTTTCTCTCAATCGCTGAACCCCGAACGAGCTAACGAGCTAACGGCAGTTCTTTCCTAATTCCAATTCTCCGTTCTCCTTTCCAGGAAAAGAAAAAATGAGATGACAAATGAAATAAGGAAAGAATGAAGAATGAAGAATGAATAAAAAATGAAGGAAAGAAGAAGGAAATCAGGAAAAAAGAAAAGAAGGAAAGAAAGAAAGAAGGAAAAGGAAAGAAGCAGCACATTCCGACAGACTAAACTACAAATCCATATCCTTCAAGGTACTCGTATGACAACCTCTAAGCCACCTTAGCTACGACACAGCTAGTACGAGCAAGCTCTTCGGCTGCCTCGGCCCTGAAATTGATAAGAAAACTAGAGAGGGCAAAAACCGATTCGCAAAAGCGCCAAACCCGACTCCGTGGGCGACTTTTCTTTTTTTGGAGGCCATCCCGAACCTTCCATCAGCACTATCCAGCTGTCGAAAAGTCACTTACTCGTAGAGCAATACAACCGCCACGCAATAAACGACTTACCCTGCATAAAGCACGTCGTCGTACTCCGGTCTCCATATGCCTCCCCTGATCGCCCCATGGCGCTCTGCTGCCCCCAAAATCGACGCCATCCCGTCTTGGCTCGGACGCTCATCACCGTGTCTCAGAATCTTGATGCGGATATTAGTAAGAATCCGGACCGTCTCAAAGGAGGGGCGCAACAGCTTTCCCTAACTTTGCCTCACATGATTTTAAAACCGTCTCTCCTTCTCCTTCCCTCTGCTTCTTCAACTGTCCATATCCTCTGCTTCCTGTCCTTCTCTCTCTAATCTCTGGCTCTTTTTTTCAATCTCTCTTCCATCTCATCTCTCCTCTCGCGACTCCTAACCATTCACCATATAGCCTTCTCATCGTCCGTTCGTGACCTTCATTGCACCCAGTCGTTTTGGAGCTTCTGAACTCCGAGTGTCAAATCGTCTTTCAATCAATTGGAGTCTCGGCAGCCGTAAGAGCTTCAGCACCATGTCGTCGTTCTATGACTTTAAGCCCCTTGACAGTAAGTTTTATTTTTTTTCTCACTTTGTTGTTCTCAACATGCTTGCAAAGCACCAGCGTTTTATGCTTTTGTCCTTTTTTGCTTCTTTTGCTTCTTTTGCTTCTTTTTCCCATCTCCTTTCCACCTGCTCCCTTTCTCTCGCATACGAGACTAACTACTTTCATCATGTAGAAAAGGGCAACGAGTTTCCCCTTGACAAATTCAAGGGCAAGGTCGTCCTCATTGTCAACACGGCGTCCAAGTGCGGCTTCACGCCCCAGTATGCCGGCCTCGAAAAGCTGTACAAGAGCATCCGGGAAAAGTATGGCGAGGACTTTGAGATCCTGGGCTTCCCCTGCAACCAGTTTGGCGGCCAGGAGCCCGGCTCCAACGACGAGATCCAGACCTTCTGCCAAGTCAACTACGGCGTGTCCTTCCCCATCCTCGGCAAGATCGACGTCAATGGCGACAACGCCGCCCCGCTGTTTGCCTGGCTGAAGTCAAACAAGCCAGGCCTGCTCGGCCTTGAGCGCGTGAAGTGGAACTTTGAAAAGTTCCTCATCGACCGCGACGGCAACATTGCCGGCCGCTGGGCCAGCACCACCAAGCCCGAGTCGCTGGAGCAGCCCATCATCAAGGCTCTGGAAGCAAAGCCGTCCACTGCTGCTGCATAAGTCAGAAAAAGACTCGTCTGGTGCGGAATTAAAACACCCTAAAGCGTGAAGAGGAATTGGCGAGGCTCTGGTTCAGAGCGCGGCTTGGGTTTTGTAAGCTGGTTTGACAAAACAAGAGACTAGGCAGCAAGAGTCTATATATACCCCCAAAGGACGGATACATTACCTCTCGGCCCCAAAACTTTCGAGTCTGCATCACTGCGGGTTCTCTATGCTACCCCCATGTACGGAATATTTGCTGCTAGAGGATTAGAGAAGTTTTATTTCAAAATGGGAAAAAAAGAGTGGTATTAAGCTTCACATCAATGCGTCAGAATGCTACCAGAACCGTGTTTGTCTTACATTTTGTCTTTGGTTCTCGTGTAGCAGCATCGTGCCAACTGGTACTGCGACGTTGTGACCCCCTTGCTTAATGTGGTTGATGCGTTTGCTTTCGCGAGCCGTTCACGAGCCGCTCACATGTGCTGAAGGGACATCGCTGAAGGGAGGTCACATCGAGCACACGAACCAGCTTGACATTGATCTTACCATCGGGATGAGGCGAAAGCCGACGTGTCAGTCGGAGTTTCTGGGAGCAACATCGTCAGCAGCAATAGCATATATGTCAAGGTTGCGCTGCTCGTTTCTTTGCAAAAGCTCTTACGGAGACGCTTTTTGGCGGTTACCTTGGCCTGTTCTCTCCAACTCCTGTGTTCAGGCGTCTTTTGCACCTTGCTCAGCATTGCCGCCAGACCCGCTGTTACCGTCAGCCTCGTCCAGGCCAGGTGGGAAAACGATACTCAGCAGCCAAACGAAAGCCTGAGAGGTTTGGGGGCTAAACAACCAGTGAAGCAGGCCAGTTATAGCTCTGGCTTTGACCTGGCCTGAACTTTGTCGTAGCTGTAAATTCAATAAAGGTCAGTTATGCTCCAGCAAGGTAAGAAAAAAAAAGGAAACCAACCTGGCCCAGTGCATGGACGAGATATGACAGCAAGTCTTATTTTTTTTATTGTTTTGTTTTATCAGACATCGCCTTTTCTTTGTCCAGTAGAGAGAAAGAAGAGGCGGGGGACGAAAATGGGAAAACGGCCATGGTAACGAGAATGAGAATGCAAACGACGATCTGTGAGGCCATTGCTGCACCACTTGGGCAAGACCGGGGATGAGAGTCAGATGGCATTGCCACCACCTTCACTTCGCGGACATGAGGTTGGATGTCGTATGACAGACTTTGGGAAACAATAACACACAAAAGGGTCCTCAGTCATGGGGGAAAATACCAAGAACAGAAGGTGGCAAAGTAGGAGAGCAGTGATTCCTAGCTCTTGTGCTCTGGTGCGCGCTCACCTTGCCAATATCAAAAAAAGAAAAAAAAAAAATAGCAAAGTGTGGTTCTCTTGGCCCTTTCCTCTTTTCTTGTTCCTTGCCTTGCCTTTTGAAACCTCAAATCTGACCCAAAGCGGAGCAGCAGTATGTGATGCGTGATCAGTCTGTTGCCTCCTTGTGTAGATGTATGACGGGCTTCGTATGGACTGTAGGGCTGCTCTAATGATTTATTTTTATCACTTGTTTTGCTTCTCTCTTCGCCCCTTTTTTCTCTTTCTTGGCCCGTCCAAGAGGCCCTTCCTCGCTTCTGCCCTACCGACTCCATCTGTCTGTTTCCCCCTTCGGCTTTTGCTTTATTTGCATTGCATTTCATTTCCTTATCGGAATTTTGTTTTTTTTCTGGTAAGTCTTGTCTTCTGGTCTGCCCTTTTTGTTCCCTTTCCTCAGCCTCAAGTGTTACGTCTCCAATATCGACCCGTTTCTTTGTGTCTTGCTACGTTGTTTTTATGCGTTCCGCTTCGGTGTGGCCATCAATTGAGAGCATTCTGCTCCGTTCTGACGGTTGCTCAACCTTGCGCTTGTCCTCCTTCCCATTTGCTCAAGCTTCCCCCATGCGGCGACATCGGAGGCCAGCCCTTGGCAGCGGGACTCATGCTTATTGGTGCAGATGCAATATCACAGGGTCGTTATTAAATCAAATGAGAGTGTGGGAGAGAGAAAAGGGTGGGATGGAAGAGTAGGATGGGCTGGAAGAAACAGGCGAGGGCCGTGATGCAGACAAACATGGAGAAGCTTGACGACGCGGGAATGCATTGGATAACGATAAAAAGGCTATGTTAAGGGTGGGGGGGAGGGACTGGAGAACGAAACACAAAACAGGATCGAGGATGCACGAGACCAAAACAAGGCCAATTGCCTGGTGAGATGACACAAGCCCCAGGTTATGGCAAATAGTATAGGTCCCAAGTTTCTCCTGGCAAGGCTATCGACCGCCTGAAAAGTCACCTGGTCTTTCGTCGTCTGATTGCTGCCTCTTTTGGACATTGCAGGCGTGACTGGCAATGATGACGTCACTGCATCCAAAAATAAAAAATAAAAGGCATGCATATAGTATGGAATATTATCACAACACACTCCTGAGTCCCCCCAGCTTGGCTCCCAACAACGTCCGCGAACGACGCTCTGTCAGCCAATATGGAACACTCCGGCATTCTGAATCTGGCAAGGATCTTGGTCGCAACATGTTCATATTATAACCCTCTAATGCAGCAGATATTGCACTCCAAACTTTTGTGGCCGCCTCGCCGGAGCTTATGCAGCTGCGCGCTCTTTAATCTATTTCAGAGAATTAAACGAAAACCACCTGAAAGAAAGAGAGAAAGGCTGCAACCGGCGAACCAAAGGTACAGAAAGTGCAATACACGCCCCCCCCCCCCATCTATAATGCCCTGCTCCGACCTCATCCTTTTCCACCGGGCTTTGGTCCTTCCACCCCACCGCAGTCTATTACTCCTCCGAACGAATCATGAATAGTGAATAACGTATACGAAGTAGGAGCACGAGCAGCTTCCTCGCCGCGGCTACTGTCCTCTCTTCCTTCCCCTTTCTGCCTGGTAGGGTCACATCTTGCTTTCTTTCTAGATGAGTCGCTGTGACGCCGATACACCGTGATGTGATTCTGCATGAGGAAGGGTATGTTGTCAAGCTCGTGGCTAGTGAGCCAGTGAGCGGTGTGGGAGTGCGTCATTTTTTTTATGCTGAGGCCTTTGGATTTGTGTGCACGACGCATGTGAGAGGAAAGTGAGAGAGCTCCGTAAGCTGTCGTTTGCAAAACCTCCTTTATTGCTTACGCTTCGAGTGATGCGTCAAGGGCCGCGACCCAACGCCAGGCTGCCCACGAGAGAAGACGAGAGCAAAGGGAGAAGGTCACGTTGCAATCCTCCAGCATTCGGGGGCCAAAAGTGCCATCCGAGATTGCGTCGCAGCGGACCTGTATTTGGCCATCGTGACGCTGATCTGCATCGTTGCAATCTGCCATCTGTCATTGTTTGTCTGTTTCTTACTCTCTTACCTTGACTTCTTCGTGTGCCCCTTTTTTTCGTCTGACCATTCTGACCATTCGGATCATTCCTGTCACTTTTGGGGCGTGCGCGGCATGTGAAAAAGCCAACGCCCGCAGGGCTTTGACCCTCTGCTCCCATCAATCCAACAGCCCCTTTAATATGGTATATTTGACGGAATTCCACTCCCAAGAATTTCGTCGTCATTTTTTTCGGTTTTCATCCGCCTCTGCATCCCACGGCAAGCCTGACCCCAGCTTTGTTAAGGCGCCGACAGGGCTCCTTTGCATGACTGTAAGAGGGGAAAGGCTGGGTCAATCGAAGGGGGGGAAAGCGGCCAAGCATCGCGAGTGTGGAGGAATTCCAGAGTCCTCCGCGTCCTCTGCCTCCTCTGCCTCCTCTGCCGTCTTTTGGTATTTCAGAGCAGCCAAATTACGTATGCGCTTGCATTTGTCAATAAGAGCCTACATAACTGTGCTCATATATCAGTTATATTGGGGGTGTTCGACGTCTGCGTATGCGTTTAATATCGGGTTGATACGCCAACGCCTCTGGGCTAAATCAAATTAGAGCAGCGGGCAATCAGACGGGCTCAAAGGGCTGCAGGCGACACAAGCAAAAAGTCACCTTTTGTATCTCTTCAATTTCTCCTTGTTCCTTTTTTCTGCAGCTGTTGCTGTCGTGAAGGCTGATTCTGGAGGATGGCGCCAACGAGGCGCAGGCCAGTGTCTGAATGTTGCAAAGACGGACAAAGAAAATAAAACAGATTAACATATTGTGCAACACCGATGCCTTCGCCTTCACCCTCCCCCCCCCCCCACACACACGCACATCAACACCCACACGCACGCACAAATGCTCGCGATGACGCAGAATCCTCAAAGGGAGCTTTGATTGAGCATCGCAAGCGGACCAGTTGCAAGCCGGCCACAGCATCAGGTGCTCTTCTTTTATCGCGCTTATTAGTGTTGCGTCGTGACACCTCCCTCTTTGTTTGTGCAACTTCTTCTTTCTTCTCCTGTGCGTCAACGTTCCACGACCGCATCCAGGCAGAGAGAGCTTGCGGAGCTGCGCTTGCATGCGTTGGTTGCTAAGTGTCCGGTGCACGTTCTTCTTCGCTTGTCACAGCATAGTGCCTTCATCTCTTTCTCCCTTCATTTCTCTCCACACCGAACGTTTTCCTTTCTCCGACGACCCCACATCACATGAAAAAAAAGGTCTTTGATCCTTGCATGCTGATCCATCTTGCGTCCATCTGCGCAAGATTTTGCTTCTTGAGGAAGGTTGGGAAAGAGATAGTGTCAGAGAGATAAGACGTGATAGGCATTGGTGGTCTGGGCAAATCATCACCCTCTCTCATCACATCATGCTCACCACCAATTCCATCGCCAGCATCGTAATATTTTCTGCCTCAGATATTGATTGTCTTTGGGGGGGGGGGGCTGCTGCTTTGCATAAAGTACTCGCTGTCAAGCAAATCTAGACAGATGGACTGAATGGTTCACTCGAATTCAGCACCGATAACAAAAACCGCGCAGCTTGGTTTTGAATCAAAGCGTGGTGACACTCGCCAACTTCTTTTTTTTTGGCTTCATCCTTCATCCACCTCTTTCTCCAACCTCCTTTGGCATGAGCGTGTTTGTCTCCCTTCCCTCTCTCTCGCTCTCTCTCGCTCTCACATTCTCGCCTTCGGCTTATCCCGCCGAAAAGTGTACGTTCCGAGTTGTCGGACTCACTTCAGAAAAACTCCCTTTTCCTCTTGGGATATTCTTGCTTCTTGGCCAGACTCTATGGCACATCTCCGTATCGTATTACCCCCCCCCCACTTGCGGCGGTATATGCAGCAATAAAAGACATGGACCAAAAGTATTAAAACAATGAAACTTGCATTATATGGCACTCGACCAGGAAAGCAGTCAGCGAGACAGGCATACAGAAACAAACAGAAAAGGGTCAAAGGGTCCTTTATTTTAATAAAACCCTCATTAGCTTGCTATCGAGCTCACCCGTCACGGGCTTGCTCTCTCCACCTTCAGGATGAGCTTAGAGACGCGTCTCTTGAAAGTTTGGCGTTGCTTGTGGCTCAGAGGGGGCTCGTCGCAAAGAGTGTGAACAATGAAAGGCAGCAAGCTAGTTGTAAGGAAAACAACGTCAATATATTTTGCAATACAGCACAATGCAACACAAGAGAGCGCAATACAAGAGAACCAGAGAACAAAACCAATATCAAAACTGACGCCGGGAAATGTCGGGGAGGGCAAAGCTGAAAGGCGCAAGGGCTCGTAAGGGCTGAGATAATACCGCGATAGAGGAAACAAGACGGGGACAGCACGAGAGAGCTCTTGTAAAATAGAAGAAAAGTATTGGGGACTAGAAAGCGAATGCGAATGCGCACCCCCCAAGCGGAAATGGTTATGAGAGCATAGCGAGGAAATGAAAGAGAACAAGATCGCACGAGGTCTAACGACAAAGCAGTTGCAAGAGCTCAGACTGAGAAAGACTGAGAAACGGGAACTAAAAATAAAAATGAAATGAAATTGAAAACTGGAAGATGGGCCAGAAACCAGCATTTCGGTGCTGAGCAAAAAAATAAAATAAAAATAAAAATAAAAAAATAAGATGACACTGACGGTATGACAGTACCAAGGCCACTCCCTAAAAGGAGAACACAAAAAAGAAAAATAGATGAAAATATAGATTGGGCTTTTCCCGTGTGCTTGGACCAGTGCTGCCTAAAGTATGGGTATGCCAAACTGGGCGCAACGCAAATGGAAAGGGCAGAAAGAGTCGATGCCTCTCTATCCTCACGAGTTACAGTCGAGTTAAAAAGGCCCAAGGTTGCAAGGTTACAGGTTCTCTCTCTGTCTCTCTCCCCCTCTTTCTGGCAGTCTCTGTCTTTCTGTCGGTGTGTCGGTGGATGTGATTTTCTGTTTCGGCTCCCGCGTCGCCTCTTCCCTAAACCACTGATCTATGCAGAGCAGGAAAGGTGTGCGCGTGAGTCGTTACAGCCAGCCATCCTTCCCACAATCCCACAGACAACTCTGCTCACCTGAGAACGATGATGTGTGTGCACGTTGTACGTGCTCCATACACGCGCCATAATGGAATGGCGAGAGGTTGTACAAGGGCATTGGAAGCTTGCCGTCACGGGGTGGGCAAGAAGGCCGTCGGACTCTGATAGCTGCAGCTTGAGAAGGAAGAGCCCCCTTTCCGAGACACGTCGTGGCATGTGGTAGTCGTCAAATTACGCAATCTTACCTTTATTCACAAGCCAAGAGGCTATATACACTCGTAAAATAACGGATATACATTTACACAGGCTTCTTTATGAGCATTGCTTGTTGAATACGCGTGTGTATACCAGATAACTTCCTTACGAACATACTTGAACAAGAGAGTATATCAGATGGCACTGCGCCGTATGACAACCCGAAAAAATGAGACCAGCAACGTAGAGCTTCCCCCTCATCTTCGTGCCTCATTCGTGCATGCACACAAGGCATGCCAAGGACGTATTTACCACACACCCGCGCAAAACACACGCGCTTCCAAGCTTTCGAAGTCTCCATATCTCCTCGTTTGGGGGCTTGTATTTGTCTTGGTCTTCTTTGTTGCATTCTTCTGTTGCCGTAATATTTCGTATTTGAGCGGTTTGTCTTTCACCGCCACGTCTGCCTGGTCCCATTTCCACTGAAACCCTTTCTCTACGGGGTATTACAAGAGAAATGCATGCAGAGAACAAGAGAGGCAACAGAAAAAAAGTGATGTGCATGTACTCGTAGAACACCGAGAATGGCATAAGACGTGCAGCAGAAAGGACAGAGAGAATAGCACGACCTGTAACGGTGGCTTCCCGCAATTATCTTTCTTTTTTTTTTTTTTTTTTGGTGGTGAGATCTTGCCACACCGTAACAGCGCCGCCGTTTTGTGTTTAACTAAAGGAATTCTCGCAATCCGCAATACGCGATCACAGAAGGCACCTGTAACACCAGCAATAAAGTTTGGGGTGTCATTCACCCGAGTTTTCTCGTCTTGCGGTGGTGGTTCGTCCTGCAGCTCTCCCGTCCTTTCCCCGTCCCTTCAATCAAACGATCAACACGACCTAGGGCATTACCGCTGGCCATAAGCAGCATTGCCACCTGATTTGCCCTCTTCGCATTCCTCTTCCAAAGACACGCCTACTCGTAAAAAAAAAAAAAAATGGTGCTCCGTGTACCATAGACCCTGACGATCACCATCCCATCATTAAGTCTCATGCCCAATAGTCACGTCCCTACTCCGCGGTCCTTTCTTGCAAATTAAAGAAAGAGCAAGAACAAACAATGGGAAATGGGAAATGGGAAACCAAAAGGATGACCGAAGCCCAGGTCAGAACTGTGTTTGATCTGGCCCTTTGGCTCTTTGACCTCCCTCCATTTCTTCTTTTTTAGGGAAGACCTTGAGGATACTCTTGCTTCTGCATATTGCGTGCCTGACACCCTCTACAGGAACAACTGCGAGTAGTATCGGCCCCTTTGCTGGGTGCTTTGCCGTTCCAGACCTTGCCGAAAGCTGGATCGTAGCCCACAATTCTCCCCAGGATTCGATCCCGCTCCGCCTTTGTTTTTTCTTTTCTTTTTCTTTTCTTTTTTCTTGCCCTTTCTGTAGCATTTTGTGTATTCACGGATGCCTAGTGGCTGCAACATGCGCAATGCACACGGGATGCCTGTTCTACGTACGCAACCAGCCATTCGTTGTAGAGCCTAATATATGCTTTCTATACGACTCATATACCCCTCTTCTGTCTTTTTTCCTGTCATTGCTGGGGATCAAGGACAGATTCTGTCAATGCGGGGCCACTGATGCAGTCTTTTGTGGAGGCAGAGAGAGCAAGCAAATGAACTCGGGAATCCTCGTACGAGCAGTACCGCAGCAACAGACCAGTCGGTTGGGTTTGCTCGGATGTCGGACGCATGGGCGTTTGGAGTGAATCGACCTCTACGAAAGCACCTAATTCACCAGCTGTGAAGGTGCTTCCTACGTGTAGACGCACGCTGTAAGTCGATTGCTGTATATTCTCAGTAATATTGCTCGTACTTGTAACCACCAGCTGCTCCCATTGTACTATGGAGGAAAAATTCAAACACCAGTTCGGTTTTTCAAAACACTCGAGCGATGAGAAGTAGAGAGCCCTGTTTCGACCGGGCTACGTAGGACACTACTGTGTAATATAGAACGTTGCGGCGCAGCCATCTCAACCAGGGCCCTGCTTCATCTTCGTTGTTTTCAACAGCACGCCTAAGCCGTTTACTCGTCGACGAAATAGCCTACCCGCAACCATCCACCAGCCCAGCACTCCTTCTAACCAAAACAAGCAGACATGCCGACAGCAAGGACAAAAGAAAGAAGGGGAAACGCCCAGGAGGACGACCCGGAAGTAAAAATGCGCCTCCATTTCAACTCCTCCTCTCTCTACCCCCTCCCTTACCCTTCCACTCTCCATAGATTCGTTTGTCCCAGGGTCTGGATGGGGATACTCCCGGCCTTGCGCGATGAGGAACATCTGGTCCGGGCTAGGTTATTCTCCAGCAGAATATCGGGGCATGGTATTTCATACATCGGAGAGGACAAGAGAAGACGGGCTGAACACGAAATGAGATGACATAAAATATAAAGCATTCTCAGCCGAGAAGCATGTTTTTTCGGAGGGGGGGGAGGAATTCCTCACCGTTCTCTCTTCTCTGAATCTTTGTTACACCCCGTGAGTTCCTTCTCCCGCCCCCTTGTTGCGACAGCGTGTGGAGTGCAGGGATTTACAGTGCTTTGTTCTCACAATCTTACCGTCCTGGGCTTCCGTAATATACTCGTACGCTACTTTTTTTACTTTTTCTTTTGCTCTCTCCGCTTCGGAGAGCTTTTGCTTGAAAGAGATCGAGTCGACAAGGCGGACTACCTTGGACTCACATGGCCCAAGCTGTCCGATAACTTCCCCGAAATGCTCGTACGATGTGATGTGCGAAGTGCTCCCTACCAATTGTACTAAAAGAAATACGGTGTAGTGATTCGAACGAACAGGCCAGAAGAAACAACGAAAAGCCACAAGCTTTTCAGGCGGCCGGTCTTGTAATTCCCAAAAGGGCCGGACCAGTTCGACATATGCACGTGAAATTGGCTGCGCTCGTAGGGGAAACACAAGCAAGGCCCTTTGCCTCCTGCGGAGGACACAGAGTACTCGTATGGGCACCGGAGCGTAGAGTAGTAGTAGAAAAATAAAGCAGACAGGGACAGGCCCCGGCATTTTCCCCCTCCATGAGAAGAGAAGGAGGATTGAGGGAGGAAGAAAGGAGGGGTAATAGTTTGCTGCGGCTTGCAAAGAAGAAGACATCCTTAGATGAGAGAGGATCCGCCGATGCGACTGTAAAGAGGAGAGGGCTTCGTACCCGAATCACTGAATTGCAAAACCTACAGACAATGAGAAAGAGAAAGCAGGCGATTAGAGAGAGAAAGCTCCAGACAAGAGCGCCGCACCGCAGCAAACAAGGACTGGGTGTGGAGAACAAGAAAAACCCCAATTGTAACGTTTCATGCCCCAGATCTCGATACCTCGTTCTCTCCTCAACCTGGAAGCAGTCTGCTAGCACCAGCAAATAAGATACTCGTACTTTGTACTCCATATTAGTGCGTCCACTCGCGTACCAACTTTTTTTGTTTTTGTTTTTGCCTTTTTTTTTGCTTTTGGCCCAGTCGCCGGGTTGGCTTGTCAAGTCCGTTCTCCAAACTTCTTATCAGTACAGCCACTCACACCTCGAGAGTATTATGGAGCAAGGCTCCTTATAGCGCAAAGTATACGCGACGTACCTCTGTAGCATCAGGGGGTATCCCAAGTAGAAAGCAACGGGGCCGGAAATTCCAGGAAATAAAAAAAGAAAGGAAAAAAGGGTAAAAAGAAGACTAAAGCTCTCGTCCCTATGAGAAGCTCATGCTCGTGAAATACGAGTAACCCGTAGGCACAGCCGTGTGGTTTGTGCCTGGACAGCGAGCACTCAACGGTGGCTTAATCCGGTGGACGCTTGGCTATTGCTGCTGGTTGCGTTTCACAAAGCGACCCTGTCTCGTGTATCAATGCTTCGTAGAGCGTTGCTCTGCGGGCGATGGGGGAAAAGAAGGACCGATCAAAGTGTGGCTGTCGGTGAGCGAAAACACGAGATTACTGGTTCCAAAAAAACAACAAAACAGGGTCAGCGTTCCAGAAGCACCGAAAAGCAACAACAAACTACCTTCAAACGCAAAGCCACTCACAAAGGTCCCAGCTCAGAGCTCGACCACTTGGAGAACAAATTACCTTGCGCACCTTGCGAGACCCTGCAAAGTTCCGTCCTCTGTCGTACTTAGCATATTGCAATGGCGAGAGGAGGGGCTATGAGCCTAGCACCGCACCGGCGTAACCACGGAACGGCAGCAGTATTGGAGCCTATTCACTGATGCCACTCACAACGTGATATGCCACGTACGATGCTCGGACAATATCCTCCATCGTTCTGTTTGCCCTACTCGTAGTTTATTTGAGGTTGTGTGAATGTTTAGGCATGGCCCTGTGGCAGATTTGAGGACGTTGCGCCATGCGCTGTAAAATTGTGGCTTTTTGTTTTTCTTCGCATCTTTCGACTTCAAATTGTATGTATCATACTCAATGTATTGTCCTGCCACTTTTCCCTTTTTCTGGCCTTTCTCCTTTTCATACTGTTTTTGAGGAGCATATACGTTGGAATGCGCAAGCAGACAAATACGAACATCCATGTCTAGCACGCTGAGATGAGCCTCTCGGGGTGTGCGAACATTGAAAAAAAAAGGAGGTCCAGTCGGTCGCTTCTTTTTGCATCACCCGCAGCCAAATCCCAAACAACGTCGGTGAGACCACAGTTTTTCGCCACAAACTCGTAACGCCTTCAGCCCGTCTAAAAAATCACAAAGACGCAAAAAGAAATAGGGGGCAATATAGATATAAACAAATAAAAAACCTGAGAGAGGAAAGGGGGTGCGCTTACTGACCAACCCCTACTCAAGCTCAAGCCAGAGTGCATTCGCAACTGCTGCGAAAGTTCCGGCCAGACTCTACCTGTAAAGGGCAAGAATTGAAGTCCCGGTTACAAGTACATACGAGTAGCTGCTCGAGCAGCTGTCTAGCCTGGGCCATCTGTTTTACGCTTCCCCCCCTTAAATATTTTTGCGTTCATGTTTTCACTTTGCTTCTCTTTATGCCTTTTCTGTTTCATCTCACTAGTTTGTCTCCTCTGTCACCGGGAGGCTCTACAGACGTTCACGTCCGGTAATGGCTGAACGGCTGAATACTGTTAGACCAAACGTTGCCAGGTGCGCGCCCCTCCCGTCGTCTTGTTCTTTATTTGGATTCTCGTGTCTCCGGATCCCTTGCGTTTGAACAGGGGCCATCCTACTGGCGGAGAGACCTTTTGTGCGCGTATCATTTGGTCGAGTCTGTTCGCAACTGTCCAGGGGAAATGGACCATCCGCACGCAATGAACTGGGATCAGCCCGGTGGTTTTTTGTGTTTTTTTTTTTTAATCTGCTGCGCCTCTCTGTCACAGACGATTGCCCCGGGTGGGTGGCTCTCATCACCCGCACGGATTGTCTCTCTCTGCCGATGCCGACCAAGGCAGGCTTTTGTCTTTCATGGGCCAGTTTGCGACGCACTCGCCCTGTCATGTGAAAGTGCACAAAGTACGGAGCACGCAGGAGTAATACACTTTGTAATACCACTTTTACTTGTATTCTGTTTGACTTTGCGCCTTTTTGCGGTTTCTCCCATTCATGATGGTCTACGAAGTGGCTCGACAAACCCAGCCAGAACGTAAGACGTGTTCGTGGCTGCTGCTGAGCCAATGGTGAAATGACTTGCGACTGCTGCAGTCCAGAGCTGGCTTAGAATTCGACGTATTCATACGGGGAGTAATAACACCATACGACCGTACGGAGCAGAGTCTTTGTTCACGCTCTCTTCTTGGTCAGGGCAGCGGCGGCTTGCAAAGAAAAGCCGCCATACCCTCTTCGCCATAGCTGATGCAACGGTGCGAAGCAATGCGACGCATTTCGCACGACGTACGGAGTACGTACGAGTTCCTATACGGAGTACTTGTGATACTTCGTAACAAAGCAGCGCGTATGGCCAATGAACGAAGAAATGGCGAGGAATTAAAGGGGGGCTGGCAAAGAGGGGGTGTGTTTGTAGTGGAGCGACGTACAAAATGCACCACACAGCAGAAACAAACTACAAGCCTACGGAGTATTTCGAGCACGACATTTTACGGAGTGGGAAATATCCGAACAATCACGAGAGATGGAGAAGCCAGCCACGGCATGCATCATTCGAAACATGAGAAGAATACGGGAATTCACCCGTGACTCCCACTCTCTTGAACGTCGTGCGAGTAACCTCGACAGAGACCGCTCGCAAGGCCATGAAAAGGAGGAGAAAAATAGAGGAGGCAAGATGAAATAATAAAACAAAAAGAAAAAAAAATCACAGTCTACATCTTCTTGGATTTCAGAAGATAAGTGTTCGGCATTGTACGAGAATCATCACGCCAAAACTAAAGAACATTCTCATTCAAAGGAAACCTTAACGAAAAGGCAGAATGCCTCTCGAAAAGACGAGCGCGCTTTTTGGCTTCAGACAGAGTGGAGAACTTGGAAAATGAGAAAAAAGATAAAGAGCCCTGATGTGGTGGCCCCAGTTGAGAGGGGTGGCGGAATACAGAGTAACAAAAGGCAAAAGGGGAGGGGGGCGGGCGACGCCCGAAGGCAAATAAGAATCTTCTATGCAGGCTTCTTCGGGCCTTCTAGCGCCCTGGTAAGACGGAAAGAGAGGGTTAGGATGGGCACTAGTCTGTACGCCACGACGGCTTAATGGCGTTATTTTCTTGCTTTACTCCTTAAGGCTTTTCCAGCGCACAAAGTACATCTGGGTACCGCAATTTATTACACTGTACACTGAAAAGAGGTGGGGGCAGGGGAGGGGTGGTATGGAATCATCCTCCAAAAGGCGAAAAACTCTAGAAAAAAACGGACAGGAAAATGCTCTCTCTTTCGCTCCTAGTTCCTCGGGACTTGGATTGATAGTTCTGTTTTATTTTGCTACACTTCGTGCTGTGAAAACTCAAAACGGCGAATGCAAGGTGGCATGTTTCGTCCAGCTGAACTGCGAAACCTCTTTGAGAACACGATGTTTTGAAAACACGACGTACACAGACTCACTCGCGCTCCTCTTGTGAGATTCGGTGTCCATGACATATCCATACTCGTGTAGCCTTACAAGAAAGAAAGATGAGAATGGGGTTTCACCAAGGTCGTATTTCATATTGCCTCTCTGTGCCTCGTACTTTCAGAGAGGGGTCAGGGCTGACCTTTACCACTATGCCGAGGTCTCTTTTTTAAGGCCTATTATCACTCAATATCCATACTCCTTCTCGGTGCTCGTCTCGTGCATCATTTCTCCTTTGGGGTTTGGCTTGTGGGCGTGCTCATAGAGCCGAAATGGAACCATCTTCGTCCTAGCTTAACCGAAGCCTGAAAGCAGACAAACAGGGGACTTACAGCTGCTTCTTGTCGTGTATATTTTTCTTCTTTTTTAAAGAGACACCGGGCAGGGTGGGAAATGAGAACGCTTTTATTCCCCTGTTCAGTCGGCCGTCGGCGAGACACGGACTTTGAAGTATTAAGCAAATATCTAAACAAAGACCACTAATAACAACGTATATTACAAGCACATAGCAAACCGTAATATTACGCCATAGAAAGGCGTGGCCTTGCACATTTGCTTTTTGCGAAAGACGGCCATCTGTCTGCCAAATGGGCACAATGTTAAAACAGCGACCACCAGGCGAGAGCGCTTGGATATTGCCTCTTCGACCTGTGCTTTTCGACGCCTGAGGGTACTTTTTGGGGGGGGGATGGTGCATCGAGCAAAGCTTGCACTCTGTGTCACTTGCCCACTTAATACCTGCCCTTTTGTGTGATATTTGGAAGAGCTCCGCACCTAGCCCGTTCGAAGATCGGCATGGCCAGAGCGACCAGGGTAGACGAACACGGGCCAGGTGGAGAGGAGCAGACAAGGGGAAAGAGAGGAGATGCAGTCACGATGCCTCGGCGAGTTTCCGTCTTTGTCGCAGGCTATTGTATCTGCTGCTTCACACTCCATACAGCTTGGTTCGTTCATCTGCCCTTTTCAGACATGGCTTCATTTTTTCCAAGCCCTTTTTGTGGAGTTTTTTGCTCGCACCCTGAAATGGGGGCTTGGGGAGGCATGGTTTGTCCTCCGCAAGTTTACACCAGGTATCGCCATGGCATTTGTTTGTATCCATACTTTGTCTTGTCGATGTGGCCAAGGGTGTTCCTGCCAGTGCTACCGTAACCGTTCTCCATGCAAAGAACGCGGCTCGGGAAACGGCTGCATGCGAGAAGACGTTTTCCGCATCTCTCCTCTCGATGTTGGCTCATACCTTTTATGGACAAAGCTGCACATATACACGCGTGCTAATGGAAGATGATGGGCGTTGCCTTCTTACTACTCATATCGAATTTCAAATAGAGGCTCAGAGCCACTTGACAAATTACTCAAGCCACTTGCAAGTATTTGATATACTCGTATATTACTGCTCTAGGCAGTGAGCGAAACACCCAAACACTCAAGCATCGAGTTTTCTTTTTCACAAAGTACGATGTACTTTGTATGGATTAGGAGACAGGGTATGTGAGGCACAGCAAAGATAATGAGGCAGAGGAGGTGGGTATTAGTGTTTCTTTTTTTAGCTTGTTTTTTGGATGTTCCTGCTTTTTGCCTTTTATTACTCCGTACTCGTATTATTACTCCATATCTCCTTTTTCTCCTCCGCCTCACCCCGCCAACAGCTGTACGAGAACGTTTTCCCATTGTCTGCATACAAGGCTCCTGAAGACCGTTCCAGTTCAGTAGTCCTTTTTCGCAAGGCTTTCCGTCTTGTTGATTTCTAGGCGTCGTCCTTCATCAAGTATTCCCGAGCTGCGTCTCGGCATATGTACTCTGTGGTGCATGCTCGTACGAGATATGATGGGGAACGTTGCCCACCCACACTTTCCTTCTAGCCAAGGCCTACACTACTACGTAGTAAAAGGTGCTAAGCCAGCGGCGATTAGCATTCCGGACTTGGCACACGATAGAAGCAAAAAGGAAGGCGGAGAGAAAAACTAAAAAGACCGTAAATGCGATACACAGCTAGGAATTACAACGTAGATGGCATCTCAGAAGGAGTTAGGGGGGGGGAGGGGGGGGGGGGGGGGTGATCATCCCACCCCAATATCGACCTTGAGCTATCATGTTCATCAGGAACAGACTACGAGTAAACCCTGAAAGGCTCCATCACAAAACAAGGAGGCTATGCTCTCGCGTCAAGCCAAACGACGATTGGGGTTCTCTGTATACGAAGACGAAGTAAAACGACCAAGGACCCCCATCCTCTTCTCCAGGGTAGCAGTGCATGCAGTAGATAAGGGTAATAATACACCGTAGATTGCGAGACGGCGACTCTGAAAAGTAACAATGGGCAGTAAAGAAGCAGGCAAATACCTCGCGAACTATCCTTACTCGTAGCGACGCAAAACGCTAACAAAGAATCACCCCTTTCACCGTTGGGCAGTTACACATGAAGACTTACATTCCCCGATACAGTAGTGCAATCCTTCAGGCAAGGAAGAACAAAAAAAAGCAGGAACCAAGAAGTGCTGCTGTTCCGTAGCGCCCTTTTTTTTTCCTTTTCCCGCCAGCTTGGCTTCTGTAGACGCCTTCCGCTTTCTTTCATTCGTCGCTAGTTTCTGCAGCACCATGGCCCATTCATCTTAGTCGCAGAAGGCCAGCAGCGGCTTTTGACGGGAAAAGCTGTTAGCCGTGGATGATGAGCAGGCCTAGAAACCACATCGAAGAAATGGAAGAACAAAGTGGGCAACGAGGCCATCCAGAAAGACCAATCGCCGACAAAGGTACGAGTAGAGACCAATACCCCTCCCAATCCCCATTTTTGTTTTAGGCGATCATCAGCCTCCCGATAAGTAATTTCGTTTTTTTTTTTTTTTTTTTTTGCCCGCAGCTGCGAGTGTGGACTCTGCTTCATCTGGGCTAATTAGGGGTGTCTCCAGTTCTCTATCAAAATTTAGCCCGTTCAGCCCCCAAAACGGCGTCGGTGAAGAGATCAGCATTTGAGACAGGGGTCCGGCCACACTACGGTGTTCTGTTTCTTTTGGTATGGCCTTGAGATATACGGAATACGGAGTATTTCAAAGTACCGTCCTTTCGATACCCGCAATGCTGAACAGAAGTTATCTGCACGGGAGTGAATTCCATACAGAGTGTATTCGCGAACTCCATTGAAAAATATCGACAGTTACAGGCTGCAGCTAACGGTAGTGAGAGGTCGTATTAAAGCCGGTTTTTTTTTTCTCTTTGCTTTTTCTTTTCTCTTTTTTTTCAACAACCACATCCACTTTAGTGGACCTGGTTGCAACAGAAGGGTTTTCGAATTGTCGGGTTTGAGAGAGAGAGGGAGAGAAAGAGAGAGAGAAAGAGAGAGAGAGAGACAAGATTACTACCGCCGTACTCCGTACGTAAACTCATCTTTTCTATTCACATCGAAACCCTACGAGTGCGATACTTTGTATACAAGACTATTGTGCGCTTCTAAGATTACACGGAGCTCGTACGCATACCATATAAGGCCCGACGAATGAAAGGGGTTAATCTAGTTTTGGAAAGAAAGAAAAAACCCCATACGAGCTAGAAAAAAAGAAGCAAAAGAGAAAAAGCAAAAGCAGACCCGAGGAACATGCCACATCCATGCCGCATAGGGAATACAGTCTTGAAAGACAAGAGCCCTACTTGTAAAGCCGAGCGGATTGCCATGTGAAGACGCTCTGGCCAGCATCTGGCCCCTTGCACAATATGTGTGCGCGGGCACAGGCTTCATGGGCTAATATTTTTCTGAAAGAGGCAAAACAAGGACAGAGAACAATGAGAGAATCGGCGGCGGTCTGGCCAGAGAGAGGAAAAGTAAGCGAGTGGCTCCCGAAAAAGACGCAAGGACTTTTTTTCTTCTTTTTCTTTCCTTTTTCCAATGCTTCGAGAACCTTGCTTCGGCATGGCGAACCGAGAAAGGGGTGAAACAACAGGAAATCCAGGACACAAAAGCGCACGAACAGGATGAACGGCAACGTGGCGAGTGTTCTGGGACAGCCAAACGTGAGAGAGACAGATACGGAGCCGCTCTGGTCACTCTTCTAAGCACTAATTCTCCATGCACTGCCGGTTTAACTCGTAATAAGGATACTTGTCCATTCGTACTCGTAGTGCTTCGCGTGGGTTCTCTATCTAATCTTGACCAAGTAATACGACGAGGCGGTGTGTGAAGTATTACGAACGTAATAGGTGTTGTACGATTACGTTGTGCGCCGCATAAAGCAAACTCAACTATCAGGGTACCCTGTTGCATTTTCTGGGAGTCCCCAACATGGGCTTCAGGACCGGAGATACAGGTACGACCAAGTACAAAGTGATGCGACGTCGACCGCAGCAGTGCGTTCGAAAGCCATAGCTTAAAAGCAACCAGACAAGGCGGTCAACGGCTTTTCTCGTCCGATGGCACAACGTGTGCGGAGTCTTTGGGAGGGGTTTACGCAATCGCCTTTACCCGTACGTACGGTGTAACTATGGATATGCAACTGCAACCTTGTTCTCTGGTTGTTTATTTCTACGGAGCATTGCAGCTCTGAAGTTTGAAAGACGTGCCCTAATGATGATCTCTTGGTAATAAGGATACTGACTGTTCCCGTCTGGCTGTTTCTATTCCATAGCAGCACACGGAGACGATGTTGCGTCACCTCCCTTGTGGAATCGGTGCTTAATGTGTACGGATGGTACGCGCACTGGTCATATGGTGTTGTTGCTCGTGTTTGTGAGGGCGCGAACAAAATGCATCATCGTGGATTCCCAAACCCACATCTACGGAGTACGGGGACAGAGGATGATGTGATTGTTATGCCCTGCGAGTTAGTTTTTCGCGATATCAAGACGGAATACGTCTATTTCGTATTTCATAGAACGGCGGACATGGACAGGGATGTGGTGCTTGAGTGGGTTACTTCGTTTCTCTAGTATATGGGGACTCTCTGATACGAGTTTACGAGCAGTGTTCGGAGTACACTGCAATCCGCCAGCATCTCTGTAATGCTAAGGTGCGTTGTGGGCAGACTGATTTTCCCTTGATTGATCGTGGTGCTTCGGTTTTCTTGACAGCGATCGGGTGAGGCACTTTGCGACAAGGTGGTTGCGTGTTGCTGACTTGTTGGCCTACATCGTACTTTTGTAAGCTGGCAGGAGTCGGCAAAAAGAAAGCAAAGCACGGCGTGATGATTGTTTTTCAATCGTTCTTATCACTCAAACAGGTATGGATACGAATACAGTGTATTTGCAAAGGATGTGCTTCGTATTTACAGTCGGATTACTGTGTAATATCCTGACTCGTTGCAAGTAGGACTTTCCAAGTCCAAATCCCGATTGCCACTTTTCTTGTTCGCAACACGCTAATCTTGCGCTAATTGGCCAGAGAAAACAGGCCCCACCACCCTCACGGCGCATCTGCGCCTTCCCCCTCGGAGTTAGCCGAAAATCATTGGTGGGGATGGTGGTCTTCTGTCTGCGCTGTTGACTGGCTTGTAAGGGGATTTTGGTGGACCTTGCCGCTGGATGACGGGCTCCTTGATAGGACGAAAGTATTCATATCCATACTCGTACGGCCTATTACTCGTACGTTGTGTGGACGACGTACGAGGTAATACTCCGTACACCCTGCCACGGAGTGTTACCTGAAGACCACCATTACCCTATTATCGACGCCCGTAGTAATAAGGATACGAGGTGCATCGTACGGAAAAGAATAAGATACGTCGTACGTCGTATTACTTTGAGTGTGCAAACGCACAACAAGCTCAGGAGACCGGCTCCTAGTGGCTTGAGCTAGCCGGCGACGAGCTGCAGCTAGTGAACGATAGCAGAACATGGAAGCCCCATGGAAGCTTGAGTGGAAGGAACGGCTCAACCTGTAGACAAAGAGTATCACGTCGCACAAAGCGCATTGTCAAATCGAGCATGGCTGCGGGACAACCTGTTGGTCCGTTTGCGCGGAGATAAACATGAGATTTTTTTTTTTTTTTGGCGCTGGGCCGTACGTTCTTTCCTTCTCATCCCATTTGTCTCTTTTCTCGTCTTCTTACGGCGTAGTCGTAACACGCAATAATACCGAAGCTGAAAAGCATTCGACGCTTGTCGGCTCCGAGATGTTGCCTCCAAATCGTACGAGTATGACGCTCTCTGCATCCAACAGCCTGGATGTGTCTCGTTGCTCAGGCTGCATTGATTCCATGTGCTACACAGAATCGGGACCTCCAGAGATATACGGTGTTTGCAGTCAGATGGGGAGAAGGAAGACATATCAAGGCGTATGGCGTTGCCCTTGTCCCATCGCACTCGTATTCGTTGCCCAGGTGCATCGTCTAGACAAAAAGTATATCCATATTTTCTTTGTTTGTCGTAGCAGCATGCAAACTAAAACGGGCGGAGTGGGAGACCACTTTACGATGCTGGTCTCGAGACATGAGACTGCACAAGATCTAAACACTCGATACTCCCGAACTCGTAATTACCAACGCCACAATTTCTCTGGTCCGCCATATCCTGCACCAACAAGTAGCAAAAGTCAATCGGCCGTTAATCCGCCCATTCCCCCTCCCCCCCCCCTGTCAACAGAACTAAGCGTTGCCGTTTTTTAGCGCGCATGTCCAGGGTGTTATTATGTTATTACTCCATACGTAAAGCACTGGCAACGAAGAGTCAAGAGGAAAAAGAAACAAAAAACCAGAAATAGAGTATAGCAGAAGAGGAGAGAGAGAGAGAGAGAGGCAACATTGCACCGATATTGAAAACTAAAGTCACCAGTGCTCCGTGCTCTTGAGCAAAAGGTCGTTGGATTACTGTACTTCATACAATCAGTTCACTGGAACTCAGATAGTGGGCATGGGCGAGTGGGGTTTGAGCGGTCAGCGGCCGCGAGCTTGAGGCGCCCCCCACGCCGCTGCTGGCTATCAGTCAATCCCACTCGACTTGAGTACTCCGTAGGGTTTTGTTGTTTCCGTCGTACTCGTAAGGATATACTCGTATTTTGTTCATTCGCTGACTTGCGTAGACAGTCCCCTGCTCTATAGCACACAGATCATACGAGACAGACCCCTCGGCCGTGTCTCTTTCAATGAGGCGTCAGAAAACCAGGCAATCCAACTGTCGATATACGATACATACGTTTTATATTTCGTTTTTATCTCATCTCTAATTTACATATACTTTATTCGCCTATTACTCGATGGCATCAAATCCACTGCCATCACGACCATCTGCACACCACCCCTCTGCCCTTCCCTTCCCTTCCTTTCCCTCTCCGGCTGCGTTCCTTCTGACATCATAGCCACCCAGCCAACGGACCCCGCTGTATGCAAAACAAGTCACGCCTCAGCGATTTTTGATTGCTGTATACGCGTCCGTAATACGAGCATCCCCATCTGTGTGCGCCTGGTAGTACGAGTAGTAGGACCTCTGCTCTGTTCACGGGGGTCCCAGACAGGGAAGCGGCGAGTGACAGTTGCAGACAAGCACACATATCTGGGACCTCATGAGATGGATTTGTCTGCTTGTTTGTTCGCTCTTACGGTGTACTCGTATACATCCCTCAAGTGGTACGACCAAAACGTAAAGCCGTCGAGGTCGAGGGTACGGACCGGGCTTAGCACCGCTGAACAGCAGGATGGCTATTTTGGTAACAGAGCTTTGAAAACAGCACCTGCGAGACAAAGAGACCAGACCCTACGCCTGGGCACGCAGCTTTGCAGCGGTCTGTACACGCATGCACCCGCGCACACGCCGCTGGCTTCTAATGGACCTCGTTGTACGAGTAATTTGCACGTCTGCGCTAAAGCCAGAGGATGACCTCTGCAAGTTAGATTGCTGTCCACACCGGCGCAGTGTTACTTGAGGCAGGCTAGATGAAAACAACATCCCAGCCATTGTCACACGAACGGTCCTGCTACGTGACGCTGTTTCTCTGCTCTAAATTGCATAGGCGCGGTAATATACGATGCCACAACTGAGACCGCCACCCTCTTGATGCTAAAGGTAGCACGAGACTGTTCGTTGCATACGACGCAGAGCAGACAATCTTTTCTTCGTTCTGAAAATCGGCCTGATATCTGATACTTGTTAATTTTCTCTGCGGTTGGCACAGGCCGCTCGTGTCCCTGCTTTACTGCGCATGGAGGGGCTAGAGAGGCACTGAAGCAACCAGCTGTACTCCGTACGAGTAACTGAAACAAATTTGGTGCTCAATGGGGCCTTTTTTTGGTTCGATTTTTTTTACTTTGCTTTGCCTTCTCGGCGAGTGCATAAATATCGCTTGTTCTCACGGCCTCGCCGGTGAGGCAGAAAAGTATAAAAAGTCATATGCTGAGAAGTCAGCGAAAAGAGCAAAAAAAAAAAAAAAAGCAAGGCAGGGGCAAAAAAGGAAGAAAAAAAAAAGAAAGAAAAAAGAAAGCGAGAGTGCACAAGAAGGAGAAGGGGGGAAAACCCCCCCCAAAAAAGCCTCTGGTGTTGTAAAGCGCTCACCAGCTCACCATCGGTCTCGGGCGACTTTTTTCGTCCCAACCGCTCTGCGCGGTTTGCCTCCCGTCCCGTTTCCCAGTCGTTATCTCCAGACGAGCAACACACAAAAAAAATAGAAACAACGTTGTAAGTGTCAGACAGCAACAACAACAACAACCGCCCCAACGACAACTACAACCATAATTGACAACAGCAATACACCCAGCAAATGGCTGACCGCCCAGCTGTTCAGCATCATAATAATGCACTTTGTAATATATGCGACCGGGCACCATCTGTTGTTTGTACGACGTACTCTGTACAATGTATTGTAATACTGTCCAACAATCAACACCGTTGCAACACGTAAATCACGACAGCCAGCTTCGAAGACTAAGTGTCATCAAAAATCAACTGCATCTGCAAGCTACGGGGGGATCCCAGTCATGCCGCAATGATTAGTTCGGTGCTTTTTTCGCTCGCCAGAGGAAACAATACAAATAAAAATAAAATGCGCCGCAATTCCAGCCCGCATATACAGAGACAGGATTTTTGTAAGAGCCTGTAAGACAAAGTACTGAAGGAACACGCTAATCATGTGAAAAAAAAGTTCCCTCAGCTGCGTGCAACGAGCAATTCCTTCCTTCCTAGGCCCGTCATATTGCTCTGGCGTTTTGCTTAGGGACTGGACTGACCATGCGCCGTGGCCAGCACAACATTTTTCAAGCTTTCTCACCCCCCTCCTCTATCACCATGTCGTAAATTGAACGTTGGCCGTGGATGGGAACTGCCGTCTCTCGCCAATGCATCATGACCCATTACTCGTACTTTCTTACTTTCTTTTCTCACGCTTTGTTTCTTCATTCGTTTCCTATTTCTCACTGCTGCATTGATTGGTGTATGTCTGCATCGCTCTTTCTCTCCCAGAACAGTAAAAATGTACACATGTCTCACATGGTCGCGCTAGAAGAAAAGGAAACTGGGAAGACCAAAAAATTAAAGTGAAAACGAACGGTCTGCAGCAGGAAAGTGCAGGGGACAGAAAATCCCGAAATTCATGCTAGACTTCGTCGCAATCCGCCGCCCGTATTGAAACGCCCTCCGTTCTTGCCCTCTTCCACGGCCTGTCGGTCGGTCATTGTTTCCTGCTCCCTCAACTACCCCCGGCCACCCCCCCGTCTCTTCGTTTCCACCTCCCCTCTCTTATGGGCTCTCAGTCTCTCCACTTCGCCCCCCCTCCCACACTGATTGCCCACTTCCAATCCGTATCTCTCTTGTTGTATTACCCCCCATCCCTCCCTCCCGTACCCACTAATGCTCACCCCCCCCCCCCCCCCTACCTAGTTGTGCCATTCAATTGTTGTACCTCCTTGTATCTTTTGGCAGAAACGATGTCTCTAACTACGTTGTATGTCGTAGAGGCGAAAAAAGAGGATCACCACTGCAAAGATCATCTGGTACGACGCACACACCAACGCTTTTCTTAAAGAAGGGACTTTGTTTTATTAACAGTCCCTCTCGTCGCTCGACTTTCTCGCTTTCACGCCGCAGGCCCCGTTTCTTTCTAAAAATCTCCTTCTTAGTGGGCGTTGTTTGCCAATTACTCTCCTCGGTCTGCCTTCAGTTTAATGATTGATTGCTCGGGTTTGTCTTGTGAAAAGCATTGTCTGTGTCGTGAAACCTTGGGATTGATTCGATGCCTGCTTGCGTGCTCTGGCCATCTCCATTGCCATATTAATAGCTGTTTAGTTGCTCCCTGTTCATTGTTCAAGGCCCCATCGCGCGAGTTTGGACAAGCCATCGTTCTATGTCTTCTCTCCCCCCCCCCCTCCCCCCCTTCGTCTCGGCTCTACTACTTACTTTGACCTATTCCTTGCACTGCTACCTCTCTTAGCTTTGAAAAAAGAATACAAAAACACAACGTCTTCCCTCCAGTTTTCCATTCCGATCCACTCTTCACTGCCTCGTCCATTTTCTTTTTTTAAACTTCTGATATATCTTCTTCTTTTTTCCCCTGTGTCTTTTTCTTTTCTTCGATCTTCCGCAAGACTACAAAGGCTGTTTTACCTATGATCTCTCCTACTCGACGTGCCTGTCGTCGTGTCCTCTTTGTCACCACATCTTCAAGCTCTGCAGCTGCTCTGTTCTGAGGACGATTCTCACCATGACCGTGCCGCTCGCCGTCCCCGCCCCCCCGTCAAAATCGGCAGACTCTGCAGCTGCCGTGTCTGCTGCTTCTGTTCGCAAGCGCAGACGTCGTGCACCCGCTGGCGGTGCTGCGGATGACTGTTTCACCTGCTCCAAGCGCAACGTCAAGTGTGATCGGAGGCGGCCTTACTGCTCGCCATGCCTCGAAGTTGGCAACGAGTGCTCCGGCTACAAGACCCAGTTGACCTGGGGCGTGGGCGTGGCCAGCCGTGGCAAGCTTCGCGGCCTTTCTCTGCCCATTGCTCGAGCTCCGCCTGTCAATCCCGCATCTGGCAGCATCGGCTCGGCAAAGAAGACAGCAGCCACTGTGGGATCTTCAGCGGCCACTATTTCGGTGGCTACAGGCACAGCAAATGCTGCTGCTGCCATACCAACATCCTCACCTACACGACCGCGCACAGAGTCATCTGCATCGTCTGCCATGAGCCCATGGCATGACCACGACGGACTGGCTGCTTTGGCCGCCCAGGGCCATCCCCTGTCGGCTTCTCTCCCAACGACCGCGTCTATGTCTCCTCCGACTCACCGGGACGACCTTGATTTGACCTTTGAGCGCTCGCCATCTGCTCCTGCCACAACACCATATGCCGGCTTTAGCCTTTCCCAAATGAACTCTGCCGGTGGCCACTCCGCCCCTACCAGTATGCCAATGTCTATGCCTGTGACTTTGGCTCCACAGAGCTGGGCCGCTGCCGCAGCCACTCTGGCACCATATTCGGGCAGCTTGACAACCGATGCCATCTCCTTTGGCCAACCGCAGCAGCAGCGACAGCAACAACAGCAGCAGCAACAGCAGCAACAGCAGCAACAGCAGCAACAGCAGCAACAGCAGCACCAGCAGCAGCAACAACAGCAACAACAGCAACAACATCACCACCGCTCGCAGTCTCACATCCAAATTCAACAACCGCAACATCACACTCACTCTCAGCAATTTTCCCCGCAGTTCTACCAACAGCACCAGCGCCTCCAACAGGATCTGGCATCTGAACATCAACTATCTGCATCCATTGACTCTCTGAGCGATATGGACCACATGTCGCCCTTGAGTCATTCATTTCCCCGTGATGACAACTTGGCTTTCATCCCTAGTCCCATGTACGAGAACTTCACAAGCAACAACTCTCCGGTTCCGCACAGCCCCATTGCTGCTATGATGATTGAGCAGCGCCCTGCACCAACGTCCTGTCCCAGTCTCATCTACGGCTCTTCGGAGCAGAGTTCCAGCATGGCATCTTATGCGAACCCGGACAATTTCGAAGCCCAGCTGAGCGCAAAGATTTTGCAGGAGTGTGATTTGATGGGTATGATTTTTTTTTTTTTTTTTTTTTTTTTTTTTTTTTTTTTTTGGGAAAAAATAGGAAAAAAAAAGGAAACAAAAAACAAATTTAAAAGGTTGAAAAAAAGGGGGGTTTTTGTTTTGTG